>CM062567.1:67800965-68257411 GCA_031468815.1 Morus bassanus | reverse complement strand
TGGGGCGCGCCGCCTCTCGCCGGGAAACCTGCCGGAGGGGGGACCTGAGCTCGGCGAGAGATATTTGCAGGAGGCTTGGGGTTTTATTTTTAATTACCGGGTGGTTGTTTTATTTTCTTTAATTACCGTGTGTTTTGTGTATTTTTTTTAACACCACCGCCCCCCCCCCCCCCCCCCCCCCCCCCCCCGAAGCGCTTCTGGCTGCGGCGTGCAGCTGCGCATCCCTCCGCCTGGCCCAGCCTCTGGGAGCTGCGGTTGTTGTTTGACCTGGTTTGTTTTGGGTTGTTGATCAAGCATGTCTTGTGTTGTGTTGGTGGCGCCAGTCGGTCTGGAGCGGAGCGGTTCACACACCCCCTCTATTCATTCCTCTCCCACAGGTGTGCGGCGGCGCCGCGCAGAGGCACCGCGGGGGGCGGGCGGCGGGGAGGGGGGGCCCGGCCCGGCCCCGCCGCACCGGAGGAAGGAGCCATCCAACCCCCCCGAGCAGTTCCCATGCTTCATCCCGGCAGAGCCAGCCTTTTCACCGTTTTGCACGTCCGTAGCGGTCCCCCCGCCCCGGTCCCCCTCCCCCCCCGTGTCCGTGTCGTCCCCCCCGTCCCCGTCCCCCGCCCCGTCTCTTCTCTTCGTTTCCGACCAGATGTGAGCGGTGTCTCCCGCGGTGGCAGGAGGTTGTCGGACTCGAGCGGGAAAAAAGTTGCCACTCTGCCCCGGGATAGAGGACCGAGCCTAAACCAGACTTTAGAAGCGTTATAACTCTTTAAGGGACCGAGCAGCTGAATCTTGAAGCTTTACTAATCTCCCAGAGCATTTGTAGATATATTTGACATCTATTGTTTAAAATAGATGGCTATTATTGGGGCCCAGGGAACTTTCTTCTCCCTGCAGGAATGTTACATATTGTATAGATAAATGAGTGACATTTCATACTGTGTATATATAGAGATGTTCTATAAGTGTGAGAAAAGTATATGCTTTAATAGACTACTGTAATTATAAAATATTTTTAATTAAATATTTTTTGTAAATATTATAAAGGTGTGTATGTTTTTTTTTTAAAATATGTGGGAATATCTCTTTAGAAACTACGGCTCAAGTACAGAGCTGCTATTATGGAAATATCTTGAATGTTTAGGGCGGTTTTTTGTCCCCAAATGTCCTTTAGGCTCGGAAGTTACAGCTATAGCTAGTGGTCCTGCATGATTGCATGAGATGTCTAATTGCAAATAAACTTGTTTGGAGTCCACGCAAACGTGTTTTCCTCAATCTAGACTTAAAATGTTTGTAAGTGTATTATACATTTTGAGACTACACTTTTGTCATTTAGGCACAGGCGTTTTTAGTGCATTCTATAAAAGTAGCAGTAATATGTAGTGGGTTTTTTTACTGAGAATAGAAAAACAAATTCTATCTAGTTTTTGCATTATGGGGGCGATGCTTTAGATCTTTAATTAGCTTTTTTTTAAATTCTGCTGTTGCATCAGATGAAGAAATTTGTTCTGGAACTTCATTTAGCACCAAAAGGTTTTACTGCAAACTTGTGTTCCTACAGCCTATTAATTGCTTAAAAAGTGAAAACAGTTCTCTGCTTGCAACCAAAGGGCAAACCATTAACAAAAACAGTTGCTGTTTCCTTCGTCCAAAGAGTATTAATACTGAACTGCAGAAGGGCACATGGGCAAAGTCATTATGATCAGTGATGTAAATTCATCTTAAAATGAACTTAAGTAGACCAAAAATCAGATAACTGCTTCAAGATTATTTTTCTAGTACAAAATGACTTTCATTTCACTGCAGCTATGTTACAGTTAAAATCCTGTTTAATCTCTGTGATGTGTAACTACTACATGTGAACATTAAACTAGATTTACCTGTCTTTAACTGTGATTCTTCAGCTTATTTCTTCAATCCTCTGAATTTGCACATTCTCCTTGCTTTTTTTTTGTACGTGCCATTTGATGGGCGAATTCATTTTACAGCAGGCTTTTGTACCATCAGGTCTTGCAGACTGTAAACTCCTGTCCAGGCTCAGTGAAAGATGCTCATCTTGTGTGATCAGTAGCCTGCGCACTAGTGAAATGGGATTTTCAAGAGTGGGAGAATTAAGTAGGATTTAATTGGGTGCTTTGTAAATAGCTAGCCAACTGTGTGTGTAACATGGTCTGTTTGACTAAAAAAAGGGGATTTGTTTCAGATTATACAAGTGTCAAAAGTACTCTAACCCAAGGGATGACTTCTATTAAGTTAAATATTTATAAGGAAATTAACTACTGGTGTCATTAGCTATTGACTACAGCGATAATGTCAACAAGATGAACATTTTCTTCATCAAAATAATTGTGTAAAGATCAAACCAAAAAGCGGCTAACACATCTGCAACCATAAGGCCTCCTGTCCCTGCAAATGCATTGAAGATGGGGGCATTTCACAGGCTGAACCCTGACTTGAGGGATGGGGAGTGGGTCCCCTGTGCTGTTTTCCCCTAGCTCGGATGTTATGATAATAGTAGTTTAATGAGCAAAATAAACGTTCCTGTAATATTAAGTCACGAACCTCTCCTCCTGCGTCTCCAACTAATTCAATGACAGTAAGAACACTATCAACAGGATTTTTTTACTGCAGTTTGGGAATTCTTACTGTGTTTAAAAAAAGAAGCAGCAACGTTTTTCCAAAGGAATGGTTTAAATTTACATTCATTTTCTTTGTTTATCCTGTTAATATTTGTAGTCTCATGCTTACTTCAGCTGGTATAGCTCAGCTTATTTTGTATACAGTTTTTCAGTAACATTAGTTCTCAATACCCTCGTTTGTTTCTATCCACTGTTGCCAAATCCCAGTACTCTGTTACACAGAAGAGGAAGCAAGCAAAAGGTGCTGTCCTAAAATACAAAACTAACTTGTGGAGTTTCTACATATCAAAGCTGGTGTATCCTGGGAGAGCTGATGAATCACTGAACTACTTTTCAAGGGAGAGCGTACCAAATCCCGGATTGTTTCAGGTCAGGGCAATCTCCCATTGAGTTTAGCGGCTTGCGGCTTTGGTTTTGCTTTTTAAAAAACTGTTGCGGTGCAACAAGTTAGGGCCTTTCGAAAATGAAATCATAGTAAAGAGCTGTGAAAATTCTCCCTGTTAAACAGTATTTTTGACAAATGAGAAAGCCTGTGTATAGCACTCAAAAAAGCTCCATCAGAGCCTGATAGCTGCTGGTTTTGATTTATTTTTCATGCTATGTATGAAGCTGTAAGCAAGGAATATCTAATCGCTGGCTTCCTAATGCCTGGAATCAGTACATTCCTAAATACTGCTGTATTTATTTCTGTTTTTCAAAGATTTTAGAGTCTTTGATCATATTTTATTCCTATATCTTGCTTAAATCATGTTTTCTGTATAGCAAAAGGCGTAAATGTTTGAACAAAGGCAAATTAAAAGGACTCTTTCTTCTAACGCCTTGGATTTTCTCTTAGTCACAAAAGCATTCCTTAAAAGGAGCTTTTTGATTGCGTGATGAGAGTTGTGGTGAGGCTGCCAGATTAGGAATTAGGATACCAAATTCTGTTCCCAGCTCTGCTACTGAGGCTCTTTTGTGACCCTGAGCAAGTCACTGGCTGTCAAACAAACTTCCAGTTTTCCATTTGTAATATACCGGTGGCAACATGTACTCATCTTTATAGAAGCAGAGAGATGAAGCAGGCAAAATGCATTCATGTTTTACTTCATCTTTGTTAGGGGGATTATGTTTTGGCTAAGAAAGGAGGCGTAGGGAAAGCTGGGGTGATTATCAGGAAAGCCTTCCTAAGGAGGAGCCGATTGGGAAACACATTGCTGGTTGAGGCTGTGAGGACTGTCTTGCTTGGGACACAAATTGTAAAGGACTAGAAAATGGTCTTGAGGAGGAACAGATGAGGGACCTAGATCTTTTCTGTCCCTAATTCATATGCTGTCTGCAAAGCACAGCAACGGATACTGCTAATGCTGCGTGTCTGTTTTGGTGAGCTCCGGTGCGGAGGTCCCAATTCTTGCAGATGCTGGGACTCCCCTCTGAAATTTCCAAATGATAGGAGGTGGTCATTCCATGTGAAAGGTACGTGACAGCTTTTGTGGTGATAGCTACATTTCCCCCACTGTTTTCACACGGGAATAGTATTTATTTTCACTTTCTAAACCATGTAGTGTTGCTTTTAAGCAGTTGTTGCATTTTCAGCCACAAGCAAAGTGGTCATAAAGAATGCCATAGCTGTCCTGCTGGTTGTTCTGAGAGTTAATGAATAAACCATGTATAGGATAAACAGGTTTATGCAAATGCAGAGCAGCACTTTACTATGATTTGTATTTTCAATGCTTTTGTAGCTGTAGAAGTCACATTTTTGTAAAACCTTTGCAGTTGGAAAGAAGAAACCATGGTACAAGCAATTCAAGTAATTGTTTTAGACGCAACACAATTTACTGGCTTCTCCAATAGTAAGGCTTGTGATACTAAATAGCGTGCTTCCAAAACAGTATTGAAAACGTTTCGCTCTCCAGTCAGAGAACATGTGATCTGAAAACACAGGCTAAATATATTTCTCCTCTACAACTGCTTGCTCTCTTGCATTAGAAAATCCATCCTTTACTCTTATTCCTGTGTAAGAGAAAACTTGCATGCTGTGCCTACCAAGAGAGCCTACTTTCCCAAATGCCCAAAGTGGGCATGCACACATCAGCCCTCGGAGCACGTCTGAGCTGAGCTGGGGACCAAGCGTCCTGGGGCTGCACAGCACTTGGGAGCTCAGCTGTGGGCAGCTGCCGGCCGAGCGCCAGCATCGCGCGGGCCAGAGCCGGTCTCTCAGCCACCACGTCCTGGCCATGTCTCCTTGACAAAACTCCTTTTCCACTTCACGGCCTGGAAAAAAAATTCACAGGCATCGGGCTGTGGCGTAGACTGCTGTGCAATCACAGCAACATGGACAGGAGGGGGGATTTTCTAAGTTGGCATCCCTCCTCGTCAGAAAAACATCTGCCGGAAAAGAGCCGTGTCACCCACAGAGCACTGGGGAAGGAGGGGTGCAAACCCTGCCGAGTGCTGCACTCAGGCACAAGCACAAAACTGAAGTAATCAGAAAGATGCTGGTGAGCGATGGGCCCAGCTGCAGGCGCGCAAAGTATTGCAAGGCAATGTTTCCCCCCGTTTTGCCCCTCTTGAAGATACACAAGGGGAGGTAAGACCTTTTGCAACCAGCGCTCAGCCGCGCTGATGCAGTTGAGGACTTGTAAGAATAGCCATCAAAAGCACCTCCCGGTACACCAAGGTGAAAACGGTGCCAGTGGGCCATGGTACCCCGGCTGTCTCCTGCCACGATCAGAGGGACACAGGCGGGGAAAGCAGAGCACTCTTCTGGCAGCTTATTTCAAAGTAGAGGACACGGTGGTGGCTGGAACGAATTAGTCCCCATTTGTCATTTCTTGGCCTGTAGGGAGAAGAGCTGGCGCCCAGGACTTTGGCACACAGAGACTCGAGCAGCCCCTCCGCAAGAGCCCTGGGCATGCAGCCCTCCCTGCACGAAGTGCGACGGCAGTGCTGAGCGGGACATGGGGCAGGGCAGCTCGGGCTTTTCTTCCTTTGATGGGCATGGAACATGCTTTGACATGGTACAAGGGTTGGTTTTTATTTTCTTCCCTTTGGTTTTTTTTTCCTTTTCTGTTTTAACCTTCTTTTAGCCTTGGGTTTGCTTGCTTTTTTTTTTTTTTTTTTTTTCCTCAAAGATAATGTGTTTTTCAACTGACAGGATACACTCATTTCTGGTAAAAGAAGCACTTTGACAATTTTCACAACATGTATAATTTACTTAAGGACCATAATGGCTTCTTCTGAGCCGTGTGTCATGTAAATAAATATTCCAACGATTTTTAACATGCATATTATGTACTCCATAGATCAATGACTCCTTTGAAGCTGTTACAGTTTATCCTGTAAGTTCCTATTCAGACATTTATTAATATGTATTATTTATTCAACAGGCTATCTCTTCATTCAGAGATGCCAATGTCTGTATCTGTAGCAGTCTAACATCTATATCTTGTTTAGAATATTCCGAAATTAATATTGCTCAGCCTTTTCAGCAGGTTGGAAAGATCCCCGTGAAAATGTGGAAACAGGAGAGAACAGTTCAAATGAATGAGACTGTAGCATACATCCATTTCAGATCAGGTTTTTAAGGCTCCTTCCTCTGCTCCCCTCTACCTTCTTCACCAGCCCTGGAAACATGCAAGGCCAGAAATGGGTTGTGTGTGTGGGCTGCAGTGCACGTAATGAATCCTCGGGAGGGTTTGGGAAGTCAGAAGTCCCTGGCCTCTGAGGGGCAGGAGGACAGGGTGCCACAGGCCAAACATTTCCCTTTGACTTCTGCTGTGTCTGTCCAGAGACTGGGGGATCCCTGCAGGACCATTGCAGCACTGGGGGAGCAATGGTGCAAAATGACATTGCCTTCTCTGGCTTTAATGAAGAAGCAGTTTCCTGGTCCATGTACAGGACAGGCTCACCAGGTAAGAAGGAGCTAATATACCAGCACTGGTTTGTGAGCTGTCCCAGGGCTTCAAATGCCAGCAGCGTTTTTTCAGGGTTTGGGGTTTTTTTTTGGAGTGCAGCTCTGGGGGCTCCATGCCAGGCAGCAAGCACAGCCAGGGGCAGGTGTGAAGGTGCAGGGCACTTGGCAATGTGATTTATTGGTAAATGAAGGCATGCACACAGATGACTTCATGCCTCTGCAGCTATTAGCCAGGGCAAATCCTTTTCTATTCCCAGAGGGTGGGGGAGCAGGCAGAAGTTCTATCCCCACCTCAGCAGAAAGCTGCAAGGGGAACCCGGCAGAGCTCCCAGGCCTTTGCAGGAGTAGCCCACGAGATAAGAGGGCCTGTAACCTTAGTGCAGGCTAACGAAGGAGGAGAACCTGGGCTGAGAAAGATAAAGTTCCTATTTAAATGCAGACATCTGCAACAACAAAGGTGGGAAAAAAAAAATTTGCTATCAAAGTCATTTGCTTGTAGTATGAAGGCTTTTGTCTCACCTTGTTTAAACAGTCCCACTCCTGTGTTTAGTTTACTTGTGTTAATATCCCCCAGAGGCTTCATCATTTGCTATTGATGAGCATACAAAAAAAAAAAAAAAAAAAAAAAAAGAAAATGTTGCTGTCCATGCAATTAATTCTCTTTCCAAGTGCTTAAAATTCAGCATGTCCCTTCGGTTCCAAAGGTGCTAGATCTTCAAAACCAGCAAGCTGCTCACAGTCAGCTGGGAAACCCCAGGTTGTTCTGGAGCGCATAAAAACTTTCAGTGCTGATAAATACCCACACTGTGTTTTGTATCTTCATAATTTGGGATTCCATTTACTTGGCATATGCAATAAATAAAACAATAAATAAAATATGTTCCCTGCCTTAAGGACATTTCTCTACATAAGTTGCAGCCCAGTATATAGACTCTTTCCAAACCAGCTGGTGCTGTGCATCTACCACACTTCCTAAATGCAGGGACACCTTCTTACAGCTCACTACAAACAATGCTGTTTAAACCATAATGGAGGCAGCTATGGATAAGGCTTTTAATAAGAATGTAAAGCAATAGGAATAGAGCACTGCTTTAGCTGGAAAATGGGCAAATTGTTCTTATTAGCCCATTTTGGTGAAAAATGCTTCTACCTAAAGCATTGGAAACTCCAGTGACTCAGCTCTTGATCAAATGCCCACCAAAGTCTTTCCATCACCTTCAGCAGATGTTGAATGGCAAATTCACATAAATGAATGGGTACATTTAGGGCTCTGTAATGCTCTGCTCTGCATGGACAAAATCCTGTTATGCCTCATCCAGGCCTCAGTTAGGAGTTAGGTTTTACCATTTTTTTTACCAATTTACTCCAGACCTACACTGTTGTCACTGGCATAAGAAGTTGGGCGCAGCCTTCGACCAAGCAGAATAGCACCAGGGCTTGCAGCTTTTAACTTGCCCCTATTCCAAAACCATGACAACTCTCTATGCGAAGAGTTACATGAGAGTCAATAGCAGCAGCAGCTCTGGCAGGGCTAAATGGTGAAGGAAGTAAATCATGAGGCCAAACTTGTCCCCAGTTTGGCTTTGGACTCGGTCTCCTGTTCATCTCAGTGGGTCTGGGATTAGGGCCTGGCATAAACACCTGAAGAGTTATAAAATCCTCTTTCCTGTCGCAAGACGGATTTTGAGTTGAGTTTTGCCATGAGTTTTGCCATGAGTTTAGCAGGCATGGCAGGGTCGGATGCTAACTGCCATTAATTGCTGTGGGCACTTGCATCGTGTTTGGCTTGAACGCTAAATATAAACAGAGATATCATCTGTGTTTGCTTGGATTCATTGAAATATTAAAACAAATGCTTCTGTCTATGTTGCAGGGCAAGGTTGTCTTTATTTTGCTGGGGCAATAGCCATATTGAAACAAACTGTATTTTGTTTTCTTTCAGACAGGTGTGATGGCACACCTGCAGAGCTCAGGCTTGAATAGCAACTTGTAACCTTTTGTGGGTAAGGTGGGGGGCAAATCCTGCTTAACAAGGATGTCAAACTGATCTTTGTTCCCTTCTCCCAACCAAGTATCTGTGGCAACAAACTGGAGACAGGTAAACAATTGGCTTCTGCTACCGCAAGCTTTCCATTTACAGTTCACCAGGAGCTCTTATTATATGAAAGGGAAGGGTGGATGTGGTGTCAACACAAGGTAATAGTAATATTATTTGAACAGGTGTGTGGGGTGTTGCTAAAGTGAGAGAACGGGCAAGCGGTAGGGAGCAGTTAGTACAGGGCTGTGCATGTAATAACCAGAGCTCACCCGCGTTTATTATCATGACAATCATGTGCGGTGATAGGTTTCACAATGAGCTGCTCTGATATACCTGGTGCATTAAACCAGTTTTGTTGTTTCTTGCTTTCTAACTCCCTGCTGGGAAAGAGCCCAAGAAGATATGCACGCTAAAAATTTGGTGAGCAGACACACTGTGCACGCAGCTACAGATAGATAACCCACCAGGCCACGATTACCCCACTGACTCCACTCCTCCACAGACAACTTTGCTGCTGATTTACGTCGGCAGAAGAGAGAAAGCAGATTAGGTATCCCAGGACTGCATTACAAAGGGATAGCAGGTTTGCGGCGAGTATTAAGGCACCTTGGAATAGGTAGAGTCGAGTACCTCAGCAGTTTTGTCTATACATCTATTCTCTGTAATGCAGTTAATTTTAATAATGTATTTCCAGTCTGTGATATGTGTTATATTGATATGTATCTATGATTCGAATGTGTATTCATCTCTGTGTGTATAGAGTTAGATGGATATCCTTTCAGCAAGAAAACTGTATGCCACAATAGGGAATGGAAACAGTAAAAATAATCTTTTGGATTATACTTTTAAAGGGCTGACTGGAATCACGTTAGAAAGGATTAATGCAGTAGGTACATACCTTGCTGAAATTTGCATGTTTCCATTGTGGGAAAGTGGGAAACAAAGGGAAAAATCATACCCTGATATGCTCTTGGAGTAGAGATGGATGCTATGATTCATTGAAGACAGCTATGGAGGTTACAAAACAGAAATTAAAAGATGATATAAATTACGTGAGGGTGTTCTAGACAATTAGACAACTCATTGGTCCATTTACAACACTGCTCATAGCTTTATATCAAATCTGATGAAAGAGTGGCAAATTGTAAGCAAGGAAATTTTGCACTCTCTCTTTCTCTCCCCCCGTCCTTAAGCCCTACTTTGTTTAGTGACATCTTAATGCATATCCTGCGTATTTTGATAAGAAACTATTGCATACCACCGGTTTGTGCAAACAGTAGTTGTATTATTACAGGGGCTGAATTAATCTTCCAGGCGTCCATTTGTGTTACTCAGATCAGGCAGGGTTTATTTGCAAAGGGCTGACCCTGCTCCCTGGCAGGTTTGCTTGGAGATGCCGTGCCAGATTCCCTCCAGCCGATGCAAAAGAGTTCAGCTGGCAGATCTCAGGGACCGTGGGGACAGCCACATGACAGGGACTGCCACCCGAGGGAAAGCAGGGCAAGCCGCTGCAGGGACAGTGGCACCAAGTCCTGGGTTCGACAGGCTCCTTCCAGGATTCTTGGGTGGGTATTTAAGGAGGGTAGGAGGCAAGTATCCTCAAGTTTGGGTCTGCAGCCTTCTGGTAATGCAGATTTAGCCCGAGATCACAGAAGAAACCTGTATTTCAAGCACCTTGTTCCTTCTTAAGCAGAATTGCCACAACTTCAACATTTCCCTGTGTACAGATTTCATTAAGTAAATGCTTAATAGGAGGGTGGCTGTCTTCTTAAGACAAATATTTTAGAAATCCCTTGTTAGTCACATCAGGTGTGCATCTTCAATACTGCGACATCTGTTATTTGTTAGATGCAAACAGAGAATGAAAATGGGTATTTGCCCTGTCCTGGGCCCTTCAGTGATTCGGGCAACCTGGCTGAAGGTGGCAGAGGCAGTGCTGATGGGACAGTTATTTAATTTCACCAAATGTTGAGTAGGGGGTAAATTAAAAAGTGTTGTATTATGCTTGGGTGCCCTCTAATTTTTTTACAATCCAGCATGTACTTTAAATATATCTTGTTCCTTAGAATTGCCTTTTAAAAGCCAATGCTATGCTGCTGTTCAAGCAGAACTCTTCATCACGAAGGTCCAGGCTTCTGGGTTAAAATGAGCAGTTGCATTTTGATCTTTCTTTGCGTGTTTGATTATTTCACACTAGAAGACACATATTTTGGGGTTACATCTCAAAACTCCTACTCTTTGCTTTGGATGGGCTTTGCCAGTTTTTATGCAGATACTTAAGTAATCAAAAATAACAGCCTGGTAACGTGTTAGGCATAGTCTGAAGAATATTCATTGAATCGGGACTTTAATGAGAGAGAAGTGGATTCTTTAATTACCTCAGACACAGTTTAACACTTCATTCATATACGGTATTTATCTGCAATGCCTCAGTCTATTATTAGTTGGCTATTGCAGTGCAAAAATTGGTGGCAAAATCATTGCGATTTGCTACAGAGACAGCGTTACAGCTGCACAACAGACCATGTGAAGAATTCCTTGAACATAGATGGAGTGTATTCATTAATATCGTCGATCAATTAAGAACTTTTTTTTTTTTTTGGTAAATACAACGTCCTAGGAACATAGCACTTCTTCCATTAAACGTTATTTTTCAGAACGTGATGTGTATATTTTGTGACTGGTGATTTTTACTTGCTGACATTCTTCTACACACTTGGAGTCGTCCCCTTCCTTTCAAGCAGCCTAAGTAAAATGCTGCCCTCTTTTGAATTTCAGGACGCAGTGCACCTCCTGGCAGAGGGCTGCCCGGGGAGCAGGAGGCAGCACATCCTCAAAGATGCTAGTGACTCCTGTGGGGCTGATGAATGACAAGAAAGGCAGCCCCATATTTTATACTATTAAATAGTTAGGAGAGTTTTTCGAAGAATGTAAAACCTCTAAAATATAAGTTCTCTCCTCTTTATTTTGAAAAATTTGAGAACAAGCAAAGATGCCCTACTGTATTATGGAAATAACTTAGCCAGGGAAATTTCATTGTCTCCAGTGCCTGAAGAGAGGGGAGACCAAGTCCTGAAATTCTTTGGACTACTTGAAATGAGTCTTCACTCAAATTACAATAATTTCTTTGACTATTTGAGTTGTGAATTTTGCTGAATGCCCATCTAGATCTTGCAGTCAGAGGAAAACTTTTTTCCTGATAGACTTTCTCTGAAGGAAAGAGGATGTAACTGGCTGTCGCTGGTCCTCTGTACCAGAAAAGAAACACTTAGGGCTACTCTAGTGTATAATAACCCCCAAAGTTTGCTCATTGGTATGGGACCACTGATGTGGTGGCTGTAGAAGCCAACATATCTTTGCCTTGAGCAGCTTAGTTGGGAGATATGTCTCCAGCCAGAGGGAGGAGGATGTTTCTCCAGCTGTTTGTCCTCTTCACTGGCAAGCAGCTGCATGGATAGGGCATACTGTCATGCATCTTCTTTCAAGGAGATGATATAAAGGAGATCTTGTGGGAAAAGCTATGCTGAAGTAGCTACTGCCTCCATTTCTTCAATAGGGGCACTAAAAAAAACCAAAACTACTCTCCCTTTCTCCCATACATGCCCCTGCTTAACACATCTTTCTGCCAGAGGCAAGGGGTGACAAGGACCATTACATCATGTATCAAGAGGGACCGCCTATAAGGAGTCATACAGAAAACTAGCATCCCTAGGAGGGAGGGCATGCGGTTTTTGGTCTGTGCTATCCCAGAAGATGCGAGTGCACACATGAGAACCAGGTCATCTGGATATCAAATAATGCATGGGAGGAATGTGAAATGGGGCATGCATTGTGGAAGAAAGGGAGAAAAACATGCATGCACACATAAACCCACGGTCTTTTTCTTCCCTGTTATTATTTAACAGGCTTTTTCTGAACACACAGGTCCCAACCAAGCCCTCTTACAGTTCTCAGAAGCTAAAAGACAGGTAGGCAGCAAGGAGCAATATGCAGGCAAAATGATCGGGCTAACAATAGCTGTGCATCTTGTTAGTTACATGATTTGTGCAAAAGGGCATGCTTCTTAATATTTATCTCATTTTTCTGCACTTACAGATTTTTTCTGACAAAAAAATGAAGGTGATTAATCCCAAATACCATCTGAAACAGGATAAACAGAAGGGGACTGAGAATGTATATGTCACTGGTACTGTATACTATCTCATATGTATTAAATAGGAGACAAAGTAATAAAAATAAACAATACAGTACTGTGTCAGTTTCAACTCAGTAACAAAATGCTGCCACATTTTTTCTTACAAAGCTGGTTCTGTGGTGGCTGGAAAGACCCCTAAAGCATATAAAGCTCTTATCTTCTTACATTTCCCTAAAGAATAATAGATCAGTCAGTGCTCTGATGCTGTTTTAATAATGTACAATTTACAATTCATTTGGTTACCAAGCACTCACTGTATAATTAATTTCACAGACCCTTTCTACACATTCGCATGGTTTACGACAGTACGGAGGGGAGGTGGGGAAACTGTCCCTCCCCACTGTTACAGGAAAGCGCCTGGATGGAGCGTCACCTGGCTGGTCTACAGGCAGTCCTGCTGCTGTAGGGGTGACAGGGCTTGTTTTCCCCTCTCCTTCTGCCCCTGGTTCCCACCTGCCTTCCCCATTCCCATACATGAACATCTCCATGGGGATGTTGCCCTGGGGATGAGCCCAGCTCAGCCCACAGCACCCTGGTGGCATTGTGCCAGAGCTGCCCCATCCCTCTGGGATGCAGCGGGCATATGGCCCAACCCACCAGCCCTGAGATGTGCTGCAAGTGCTGGAGCAAAAGTTAAGGTGAGCTAAGGGGAAGTCTCAAGGACAAATGGCAGGTGACAAGCCTTCAGTGCCTCTCACCAATGCCTCCCTTCACTCTTGCAGCTGGGGACAGAGGAGTCCGACAAGAATACAGGTATTGCTTCGGACAGGAGCAACTGCCCATCTGAGCCTGTTGGCACATGAGCCCAAGCCTAATATTGTTTCACATAATCAAGACATGAAAACTGGAGGGAAAGACTCCAGAAGCCAGCAGAATACACATTGTTGGGGGTTTTATTTCCACAGTCCCGTTATATTTCCTTTTATGGGGAATCTGTACAGTTGCCTGAGAGACGTAAATAATGGACTCTCTGCAATGAAAGGAGCTGCTATTCTGTGATGCCTTGAACATCAAAGCAATTTTTTCAAATCTACATTTACCTCTTTGATAAAGACAACACTGGGAGGAATTCAGCAACTACAGAGAACCTGCGGGTCTGCGCATCCACCCGGAGCTTGCTTTGACAGCAGTGTATGAATCGCTATTCAAGTGCTCGTTTTGTTTCCATTATCAAATAAACAGGGGGCTCCTTTTCTGAATTTCCCAAACATTCTTTTCCTTTTTGAAGTTCTCAGTTCCTATACACGTACAGTGCATGTATACACATATATGGATACTCCTGTATATGTGTACAAATATATATACTTGTATATATATACACACACACATATATACACATATATATATGAGACCATATACGCCTGCAGGTTGAAGTCCCAGTTTGTGAAGGTTCAGCACACAATCCTGGATATAAACACACAAGTACTCACACTGAAGTGCAGCTTAAAGCTAGGCTTACAACTAGAGATGCAGTTTCTTTCTTTTTTTGCTAGATGTTTAAAAGCTGTGAAAGGTGCCATTTTCTTCTGGGGGCTAAAGAACATTGTAAGTCAGAGCAGTAAATGTTTGATTAACCCCTACGGGGGCCTGTGTGATTTTCACAAGGTATTAACTGCAAGAGGACATCTTCTCTTGCACTGCCTCTGCAGCTGGCTATTCAATCTTCTGGCATTCAGCCTATTGATTGGGTTTCCTGATCTCTTACTTGAACAAAGATGTGGTGAGGCAGAGGCCATGAAATACTGCTTTCACATCTTGTTTCCATATAGGATTTGGCAGCCAATTTGCCAACATATTGGAGACCTATGGCTCTTATTTTTTACATCCATAGAAACTTGACTCTTCCGCGAGCCAGGGCATATCTATAAACATAAGTGTAACCAAAGAATATGATTAAGGTCATCATGTATGTATTTGTAAAAACAACAGCAACAAATGTTATTATCATCAATTATTCTTGTTCACAACATAATCATAATTAAAAGCTTGAGTGGTCAGGTACCTCAAGGTTCACTTCACAACAGGGCTCAAAATCTCTCCCCCACAGTCAGGTTTGCAGGGGTTTTAAAGCAATGCCTGCATTGCATGGGAGGGCTGATGGAGTCCCGGCCCCCCCAGGAGAGCACTGGCCTCTCTTCTGCCCAAGGGAAAGCACCCAGGAAAACCTGATACAAACTATTCCTAAGATCTGGGAAATAGCAAACCTGAAAAACTTTGCTTTTAACCTTTGAATATCAAAGGGTCAAAATCCTGCCTTCAGTCCAGGTGAATTCTGCCTAAGATCAAGGAATAAATGAATGTCTGTGCAATTATCTATTATCTGCTTTTTTCCCTGTCTCATTTCTCTCCCATACAATATTCCTCTTAGCATCATTTCTCTTTTCAGATCAAAAATATTTTGTTTTTATTTAATATTGCTCAAGAAATGAACACAACTGTGTTCATAAAATTCTCACAGGCACCAACCTGATTGCAAGACAAAACTCTCTACTTTGAATTTCCAGGTCTGTACCTATCAAAGGAAAAAAAAAAACATAGCATTGCTAGGAAATATTATTTGCTTTAGTTCAGCATTTTTTTCAGTACTGAAATAAACCAAAAATTTCTCAGATGTGAAAGTAAAGTGGGCAACGTTTAAACCCACAATGGCTTAACAGCATTGCAGAAATGATAGCATTTATCAGAAATACATAGAAAAACATTTTAAAATTTGATCACCTATTATTCTTTTCTCTGAAAAAAAAACATCATCTGGCAATCAAATCCAAACAACAGCTAAACCAAATCTCCTTCTTTTATGATCACTGGGGGAAGAAAGTGTCTCTTCTTTTTTCTTAGTCTGTATTGAATATGAGGGGGAAATGAGACAGCCTCTGCAGCGGAGAAGAAGTCAGGGGTCCAGGCCGGTGTCCACATCATCCCTAGTTAGTTCTGTTAGACACCTTACCTGGGATTCATTCCTTGTGAACCCACGGGTACTATTGACAGTAGAAGGTTAAATGCGCTTCGATGTGGAGGCCAGCTGTCATAAGATGGCCCACATCCATTCTCCTAATCCTCCTTCCCTCCCAAAATGCCTGTTGGGAGCGGTCCCTGGCCAGTGTTAACACCTGAGCTGTGTCCAGGGATGGCTGGGGACAGTCGTACTTGACCCAAACCAAAACCATGCCAGGGACTGCTCTAACAATTTAACAATCCGGAAAATTGAGCTCCAGCACCTGGGGACATTCCCTGGCACTGTTTCCTTGACTATCTGCATGTGGCTGATTCGATAAAATACCAATAAGATGACACTTTCAGTTCAGGGTTGCACATTGAAATGCATGACAGCAGACACTTTCAACATGCTGGCCAAAACATTACATTGAAGTTTTGCAAATCAACTAATAAGTGTCGTGATCGTTTTTAAAAGAGAGCCTAAAATTTGCCAAAAAGGGAGTCAGATCCCCAAGTTGAAGGGAAGTCAAGATAGTACTTAAGTGGTTTATTCATGAAAAGCTACGCTTGGCTTTCCACAATGAACTTGCCAATGTAGGGCTTCATGGAAGGAATGCAAAACAACCCAGTGAAGCTCAGAGGAAAAAGTGCATTTTCAGTCAAGGACAAAATAATCATGTCATCTTGAGATGTGACAGGCCAACTTACATAGCTTTGATTTCACCAGCGTAACTACCTGGTGCTTTGTGCGATCAAGATACCCACAGCTGTAATCTAATGTGATCTGGAGCTTATTCACTGATCACAGCTGTGTAATTTCAGGTAACATGCTTCCCTTGTTTAGTTTTGTTTAACATTGTTAAATATATAGTCAGACCATCTGCACAGTATTTTTTTAAATTGGAAATTACAACCATAACTTCCTTTTTATATATCAATAAACTAAATAGCAAAATTTCAAAGGGATCCTTCTCTACCAAACACTGAAGCAGAATGTTTGTCCCACGCCACACCATTGCCTAATTGCACACTAATTGGACAAACGTGATTAAATATTTCAAGATCTTTACTAATTGCCTCTATTTTAGCTTTAAAATTTGCTTGCCACCAACAAATTTAATGACACTGGTGTCTAGTCATCAGCAAAAAGCCCAAGAGTTGCTCTTTAAAATGTACCTAGTCAGAATATTTACTGATTGTGCATTGTTGTTTCCAATGTAGCTTAATTAGAAATCCAATCAGTTCTCTAAGTCTAATTATACTTGATTTGTAGATTCAGACTATGATACATAATGAAGCTAAGCAGCTAACAGTAAACGTGCTTGAAATGTAACAATAAGAGAAATATTTTTAATGCATGCCTTGTTATCATTTTAGAAACTCCAAGTAATATATGAGATCAAACACAAAGGGAAATACAGAGATTTATGACTCAATAGATTTTAAGAAAAGCCCATGTTTTATCCTGCAGCAATATAACCAGTGTTATGTTTAGTGTTTAAAAATATTTCCTTTGTTTGTTTACTTATTTGTTTTGTCAAAATAGCAGCATATATTTTGTGGATACTTTGATGTCTGTACTTGGTTGCATGTATCTTACAACAGTTATTTTTGCCCTATATTTTAAATGGCATTATGCATCAGAAGCTGGAAACTGGGTTAGAGATAGTTACTAAGGCAGCAGTTCCCTTTAGCTGAGTCCCTACATCTTCAATGCACCCTTAATTTACTCTTCTCTGCAAGAAATATCCTTTAGGGGCCAAGGGCCAGATGTTTCTTTTTATTTCACACTGTGCAGGGAAACACATCTGCTCTGCTGTTATTTTTTACCTCAGTCCTACAGTTTGAACACTGCAGCTGCATCCTTACACCCGTGCTGTAGGATCAAACTAATAGCGTGTCACTTTCTGTAGGCAAGGCATTGCCTACAATGTCCTTTTGTTAGTATTTTTGTGTAGTAGCAAACATTTTGATCACGCTTAAGTAATGAGCAACACAAACATTTTCTAAAGAACAGGCAAAACTTGAAGCAAGCAGAGGAGGAGGAAGGAAGTCCATCAGCACGTCACCCCAAGACCTGTGGTTGCTTCTTTATGTTGAGAGGAATCAACAGGCAGCCACACTTTTCCATTTAGTAAACCAGAGTTACCCATGGGCTTTTCAAAAATCAGCCTTTTTCATTGCTACTTCTCTAGCTTGGTGGCTTTTACATCACCGTCTGCAGACTTCTTGGGGACCACTTGTCACTCCTAAAGGGTTCACTAAAGGAAACAAAGCTTGCTGTTTGGAAACTTCAGTTTACTGTAGAAGACAACCTTTTCTCCACTTGAAAATTTTTAGGAGTGTACAGATTAGAAACAGTTAAAAACCACCTAGGTTATCTCATATGGGAAAAAACAACCCTAAACCTGTGATGGAAATCATTATGATCCCAGACTTCATGTGAGAAGAGGAGGAGCAAGGTAGGTAGCAACTGCCTTTAGCGGCATTGGGGCAGGGTCTTCTGGAGGGTGCAGCAGAAGGAAATTCAGGGACCCTGACCCTTTCCTTTTAAGAGGGGACTCCTAGGGGCTCTATGCAGCTCAGGATTTTATCTCCTTGCCTTTTTTGTTCTAAATCTCTTCTTAAATCAAAACCCAGTCTTTTGCTAGAAAGAAAAAGCATAACCAACTGGTGATTCTTTGTGTGGGGCCTGCAGAAGACAAATGTTGAGAGCTCACCCTGCTAATTGCTGCAGCTCTACAAGAAGCTAATTAATAAAGCAGTTCATGAATAAAAGCTGTTCCCCAAGTTGTGGCAACACCACTGAGAATAGGAAGGATGGGGAGAGGGACGAAGAGAAGGCAAGAGGACAAAACCAAGGAAGTGAACAAAGAGGTTAATGTTAACTTCTGCTCAGTAAGAAATGCAGCGCATAAAGTAAGCAGCCACTGAGAAAAAATCAAAAGAAGTTCTTGGTGAAGCCATATGGCTTAGCCATGGGCAATGCAATCATGCTACCACATGGTATCATGGTTTTAAACATTTAGGATGCCACCCCAATGGGGTAAGCCACCATGGGGCACATCCCGGCTCACTAGAAGCTCGGTCAGCTGTGGAGCCACGAGCTGGCCGGATAGACAGCCCAGCCTCCCTCATGGATCCCCAGCTCTGGTCCCAGTGGCTGAACTGCCTGGCCACACTACGCTGATGGTTTGCCACTAGTTTTTGAGGTCTCTGTTGGGGGGAATACATTGAATGGCTTTGCCTGGTGGCAGTGTGACCTGCTGGATGCAGCATGAAACGAGCCAGTGGGTGATGTCAGCTTTCACGCTGGCTTCCTCCCTGGCCTCGCTGGCACCAGGGTACGGCCTCGGCACTTTCTGCCCTAAAGCCAATACTCGCCAGCTTCCCAGAGCACTTGAGCTCTTTGGATGAAAAGCACTGAACAGCAGCTGGCTATTATTTTCAGGCTTCCAGCATGTATTTTGTATCACATGCAATGAGATAAATTTAAATTTTTTTTTTAAGTAACTGCTGCAACAATGTTCTTTAAAGAGCAAAGTGGAGTCGTTGTCAAGAACTTGACTCTGCTTTAACAGCAATGTTTGAAATATTTTTCTGTGTTGTTCTACTTAATTTATTGAGTCCAGGGGCTGGGTTCCCCTTCCTCTGTCTTTCCTTCTCTGCCCTTAAAATCAATGGCAGCAAGAACAAAATTTTTAAAAAACAGCAAAATAAAATATTTCAGACACATCCCCCATACTAACCAGTGTTCAATATTTTATCTTTCTTTAGTTGTTTTTTTTTTTCATCTGTGTGCAATCAGCCTTGAAAATTTCCTTTGCCTTCAATTCTTTTACCTTTGATGGTATTCGGATTGCACGCTCTGCCTTGGCCCCTCATGCCACACAGTCTTCTATTTATATTATTAAAATGCAGCACTTGCTTTTTCATTTTACTCTGTTTACAGGGTATTGCTTTTATTGATTAATGTCTCAGACTCAAGTAAAATGCTAATCACACAAAGAAAAGATTGTAAAAAACTCAATATGCTGATCTGTGGTTCTTGGCACTGGAAGCAGCTCACTAACTTAGCTCTGATTTGAGCTTCAAACTGGAAGCAGCTCCATCCCACTAATGTGGTGGATGAAAACCTGGACCTCTTTGGCCAAGGTGCACAAGATGTTCCCATTTGTGCTCACATCATGGGGCACACGAGTCCCAGAGAAGAAAGACTAGAAAAATTGCATATTTAGCTTAATTTGCCTAGAACTATTATTTTCAGACTCATTTATATTTATCTATTTTCTGCCAAAATGGTGGCTGCCCCATAGTCCTTCCTTAGGACTAGACTGACATATGTGTGTGTGTTCTGGCAGCCGTGACAATAAATAGCAAGCTGGCTTGGAAAACCAAATCAAACCCAGAAATACAAACCTAAAGAAACAGCAAATCACTCCCTGCTCGTGCAACACCAGCAGGTGACTGGACTCTGCCATGTTGCTTCTGCAATGCCAACCGCTGAGTGTGTAAGAAGGAGTACAACAGGCTCAAGCTCTCTCAGCATCGAGAGCAAGACTGAATTTTGTTGCATCAAAGAGAAGGCAAGGTCTCTTTCGCTGCCCCAAGGAGAGCAGGCTTTTGACTACTGTGTCTGTGAGGAGCTCTTCCACATCCTCTTCACCCCTTCCTAAGCAACAACACCAGCCAGCAGCAATACCATCTTTGGCACCCAAGCAAATCACAGGCAAAGAAAGTATAAATGTGAGCAAGAGCTGCCCCTTGCCCACTGCCAGCTGGGGAGGCAGCAAGCACTACAGCCTCCATCTCACAAAGATGTGTTTCTGCACACACCTGTATTTTCCTTGCATGCAGCCCACAAGCAGCTGATAAGATTGACTGTGTGCAAAGTGCTGATGTGTCAGTCTCTGCAGGTTAAGGACCCAAGTGATTGAGGCCCCAATTACAGTAAGCTCCCAAATGTATTTTAAATCTGTTCTTCTCAGCATGTGCTTATACCAGGTGCTTAACTGGGAATAAATGCCTAAATTATATTTAGTTCAGTGGGATATAAGCAAGAGCTTCCACTCAAATGTGGGTGTACGTCCTAACTTAAACAGTGATGCTTCCCTGAAGCAGGATGTAAACTGTGACCCACATAAACAGCATAACACATTTAATCATCAAAAAGTCCTTCTTGGTGGTGCAGTGTGATTGTGAGCAGTTCTTCTCTGCTTGGAATCTTTATACATAATCTATATGTCCTGTAGAAACAAAGCTAAGATGACTTTAGAAAGTGTTCAGAGACTGGAAGAGGTTAATTGATGCTTTTATTTTTCTTCAAGTCAGAAAGCTTTCTTTTTTTTTTTTTTTTAAATGCTATTTTATACTTTTCCCATTATACTCTCTTTTTCCCCTCCTTTTCCTCTTATTAATAAGGTCTGGCCCTCTTTAACATGCAACAAGAGCCTAATGAGGCATGCAGGCTTCTGTAATTTCTTCACTGTTGAAAATGCCTGACACTAATCTATGCCATTTATACTAATAAGAGGTGCATCAGCTGATATTTGGTGCAATGAAAACATTTAAAATATACCTTATTGAATTGCAGGTAGCAATTTCTCACAAAGTTTAGTCTGCTGTGGAAATAGATGCCCTACAAGTATCACAGAGCTGTGTGCGTTGCACAGTATACACAGTTGAAAAAAATTCTGCTGCCCAATGATATATTAGCTTTATATTTTCTGTAAACATGTCAAAGAGATACTGCAGGAAAATCATATCCTCCAGTTTTTTCTGTGCACTGTTTACAGTTTACTTTAACAATGAAGTGCTGACCTAAAATATGATGTCACATTTTATACTAAGTGGACATTACTTAATGCTAAATTGCAGGAGAACTCATCAGGAGTTTATGCTTTACATATGTATGCATACCACAACAATTCAGCATGATTAATGATGTTCCAGTGAATAGCCAGGATTTACATGTGGAAAAACAGGGGGAAGGGGAAATGCATTCCTCAGAATTATTTTTCCTCTGTTCTTAATTGTGAGCTTTACATGTGCATTTCTCCACTATCTCATCGATAGCACTTACCCCTCATAGTGCCCCACTAATTCCAGTTGCAGAAGTGCTGGTGTAGCTATGATAGACAAAGGATATAAGGCAAGGTTTGTTGGGAGGGGTGGTATCTCTTATTAGAGCAGCAGATGCAGCTGGAAAAAGCGGACAAGATTTTGGGCGTGCAATTTTTCTCTCTGGTTTGAAGCAAAGGCTGCAAATGGCTTTCCATGTCAGGCCTGAAGAAAAGCTGTGTGCCTGAAACTTTTTCCAGTTAAATCAGTCAATCTAATTAAAAACACTCCCTTTCCTTTCAAATCTCTCTTTATACACGTATTTTAGAAGGGCGGAAAGTATTATCAGCTCTGCTTCAAAGATGCTGAAAAAGAGAAGCTGAGATGGACTGGGCTGAAACCCAGACGTGCTGGCTGCCCGGGTGAGAGAAGCCCAGCTTCCTTCCTTTGCTTGCTCTGCTCCTTGCTACGTGAAGACAAAAACATCCAAGAGAGGGGACCACAATGATTCACATTTCTGAAGATGTGCCCCAGGCACATAGTTACCCTGTGGTTTTGGAAATATAAACTCATACCTCCAATTTAATAGGAAATACAAGCACACACTGTGGTATCCTATTTAAGCGTTCTCCTATCTGCCAAGTGTGGGAAATAGAGCTGGTGACTCCCCAGAGGCTGCAAACTCACTCTTTTCAAGAAAGAAGGAATAAAGGAGGGGAATAGCGGGCCTGGGAGAACAGATATGGCACAAAAATCCCCGGACTGCCCAGCCCCAGTGTATGGAGAGGCGGTGTGTGGCCAGTGGCCCTTTGCAGCACATGGATCAGGTGGTCCAGCTGCAGGGGATGCTGTAAGGTGGTCTTCAGCTAGATTTAGAAACTAGGTGAGAGATTTTCTCATCTGAGCAGGATGTGACCTGTTAATGATACTGGTGTCAAGGTGTCCCCTTGATTTTAGTAAGCCCTGCCTACAGCTCACCTCTCACAGGCACACTGTTGTCCTCCAAGTTTCTTTGTTTGCTGACATGTCTAACTCTGTCAAGAGAGGTGTGAAGAGGCATCCCAACACCAATGTCAAGGACTTGTCACAAGGCACATCTCCTGAGCTGAGCTGCAAGGAGGGCTTTGAAGCTCACTGTCTGGGAGGTGAGGAGGTTTGGTGAGGTTCCTCATGACTATGACAAAAGTGAAGAAAATTCATCATTATATTGAATAAGGCCCCTGACATCTCCAGGCCAGGCTTCCTTTGCAACAGCACCTGCCGTTTTACTGGAAGCTGTGTGAAGCACTGTAGTGGATGGCTGCAGGATCTACTGCTGAAATGTCTTTCTGAGAACTAATGAAGCAGTGTCACTCAAAACACAAGTGTAGATGTCCTTCAGAAATATCCTTCCACCTCAGGCAGGACCCCCATGGATGTTGTCAATTTTCACCCCTGTGACAAGACCTCGATCAGGTCTTATACATCCTTCCTTCAGAGAGGTCCTGGGGAAGGGAACTCCAAGAACTTCTTATGCAGTGGGGGAAAAAAAGGCCTATCTCTATCCTTTGTAATCATAGGGTCTTTTTACAAAACCAAGCATACTCATGTTTGTAATTTGTGGAGAAGTGTTAACAACAGCACTTTTTTTCATCTTCTTTGTGCTGATCTTGGCTGGGGTGGAGTTATTTTCTTCACAGTAGCTAATATGGGGCTAAGTTTTGGATTTGTGCTGGAAACAGTGTTGATAATACAGGGATGTTTTCATTATTGCTGAGCAGTTCTTGCACAGAATCAAGGCCTTTTCTGCTCCTCGCACCACCCTACTGGTGAGCAGGCTGGGGCTGCACAAGAAGCTGGGAGGGGACACAGCTGGGGCAGCTGACCCCAGCTGACCAAAGGGATTTCCCACACCATATGGCATCATGCTCAGTATATAAAGCTGGGGGAAGAAGAAGGAAGGGGGGACATGCAGAGTGATGGTGTTTGTCTTCCCAAGTAACAGTTACGCATTATGGAGCCCTGCTTTCCTGGGGATGGCTGAACACCTGCCTGCCGATGGGAAGTGGTGAATGAATTCCTTGTTTTGCTTTGCTTGCACATGTGGCTTTTGCCTTACTTATTAAACTGTCTTTATCTCAACCCATGAGTTTTCTCTTCCGATTCTCTCCCCCATCTCACCGGGGGGAGAGAGTGAGTGGCTGCTGTGTGGTGCATAGTTGCCAGCTGGGGTTAAACCACAACATTGTTCTGTGAACATGCCCTTCTCTTGTGCTTATTTTCTCCACAAGAAGAAATGCCATTATAACCATGGCAATCACCTTCCTCTGGAAAACTCTAGGTGCACTTTTTATTTTTAATTAAATATTTTAATTAAATGTTTTAATTACATATTTTCAATAATTTTAAAATATAAAATTGTATTTTTACCCATCCCCAGTCTGGAGGAAGAGTGGCAGTATCCAGGGGAGTCCAAAAAAACCACAGTTATATTGTAAGGTCTGCATTATTGTTTCTTTTTGTCCTTTGTACTTTACACCTTAAGCACAGATTTGCACTGCCTCTGTTCCTCAGACTCTCCCCAAAACAGCAGTCAGATTTCTTTCCTTGCTTATCAAGGCTAATTTAGAACCCAGCAATACACATGAGTAATTCAAATGTTTCTTTTAAAGTATACTGGTTTGCATTTGTTAAAACTGGATTTTGTATGCCACTGACCTGCTTGTTTGCCCTGTCCCCTCTGAAATTGTCTCTCTAGTCTAGATGGTAGACAGTAATTTCTCACTTGCTACTTTCTCCATCGCCACTGCTCTGTCTGTCTGCATATCCTAAATCATGCCTAAGAGTCCAGCCATGGTCCAAGGTCCTCCTTGCTGCCAGCGGTGTATGAATACACAGTAAGGAGATAACCCTTGCCCTGCATGCTTGTATTCCTCAGCCGTATCTATGTGGCCAGGGTCCCCGCATGCCCAGGCCACAGGCAAGGCAGCAGTCATGTGAAAGGGCTGGGCACCCCCTTTGCCAGCAGTGCTGGCTCGCAGGCCAGCTCGGAGCAGGCTCGTGGCTGCCTGCACCTGGCCTGCAGGCCCTTCACTAGAGACAAAAGGATGATAACAAATGCAGGTGAGCAGCCTAGCAGGCAGGAAATTCAGCTCACCATTTGCCATAGTGCTCCAAATTGCTGATGCTTTCCACTTACTTGGTACATTTCCTTAAATATTCAGTGTAGGTCACGGTAATCTGTGTTGTAATGATCCCTCTCCTATTGCTCACTTTTCCTGACGTTGCTGTAGCAATTCTGCTACTTCACTGGCGCTGAGAAAATAGATCTGTAGCCCCTATTCCCTTCCTTGAATCCAGAGAAATGCCCTTTGATTTATCCTCTCAGCATTTGTAGTGCCGGGGGCAGATTGAATTGTGGGCTGTCTGGATCTGTAACTCATCCCCCGGACAATTACTGGACACACACGTCCCAGCACCACTCTCCTCTTAACCTTCACCAGCCTAAGTGTGTTAACTCCCCAAAGATTATCAGGCTGTCTGAAGGTGTGATTGAAATAAGCTTGGCTCCTCTTGAGAAGCCAGTGCCCTAGCCTACTAAATCACCAGCTCTAATCTTGAGCACTTAAGCAAAAACAAACAAAATAATCTTCCAGGAAACACTAATAGCGCAATGTCAATACTCACATCATGTGTGTCAACTGCCCTATTAATTATTATCATTACCTGCCTTCCTAAATTGAATGCAACTGCAGTTCTAGCACTGTGGGAAACCAGCATTAATTGGGAAAAAGGCTACCTAAGCACATTTGCATATTTGCATGTTTCCCCTCTCTCCCTGCATGCATGTACAACAAAAAATGTGCCCGTTCACCTACTCTACCTTGCACATGTGTATGTAGACACACGTATATTTTATATGCACATGCATGCACTCTTTGCAACCTGCTAATTTAGCCAAATATGGCACACAGAGGTATATGTCTTTTTCCTGAGCATCTTATTTTGCAAATGTTGCTCTATATTCTTAGACTATTGCTCAAATACATGCAAACATATACTCCGTGAGGATATGTCTTACGCCCTGCGTCTCGACATTTTCCGACAGATGTTGGCTAATGCGGTTGTGGAAGGTTCACTGTGGATGCAGTGAGCCCAATAAATCTTCCTCTTAAATGCAGACACTCCACCATCCCAGCATCTTATACCTATAATACATTTTAATTACTTGGCTATTCAAATTATACTAAATTAGATCTGCACAGAGCTGCATCACGGATTTCTCAATTTACATTTAATCCACGGCAAACAAAAAAAAAAATGGCAAGCACACTTTTTATTGGAACTTGCAGGAGCTACTGAAGTCTGATACCTTTAAAATTATTAAGTGACAAAGATTACTAGCACTAAGGTTCTACTTTGCTTCCCCATTAGCCATTTAGGTGACAGCTGCTGTATTACACATAAAGATGAACCATTCCTTGAGGGATGATAGTGGTTCCGCTGTGACACTACTGGCATAAAGCATTATCAGACCATAGCTGTGCTTAGAGCCATCACAGTCTCCTAGGCACCTATCAGTACCCTCATTATCTGCATCACAGAGTGTCTAGAAAGAACACTGCCAGGCTTCACAGCTTTGCAGCTCATTTGAGAAGCGGAAATTAAACGTCCCGGGAGAAAAAACAGGCACATTGTAACAGCACCAGTGCTGTACACCAATAACATGTTGACTGCTGTTGTGCTGACTTCTGTCTCATTAATTTAATAGGTTCCTGGATTGGGGATGGGAAGGTGGAGAGGCAGCCTTTACAAGCAGATTACTGAGCAGGCTCTCTGCGCTGATTTCGAATCCAGATCAGAGTGAGAACTTACATTGAGCACTGCCGCACTTCAGATATCCACCCCGACTTCTGCAGCTGCCGTGTGGTGAAATAAACCAGAGAGAGGCAGCAAAATTAGCTCATCACATATGTAATCTGTGCTTAGATTACCCTCAACCCCTGTGTGAAGTAAAGGAAAGCAGCACAGGTGCCTTTGCAGGCAGTGACAGTAGTTGCGTGCCTGTGAGAGGGTTAATATGAGTCTGTTAAATGGGGATCACTGCATTCAGACTAGGTTGTATTAGCAGAAGTGGTCTTGCAGCAGCACAACGCAGCTCTGCTCTTCAAAAGGGGCTGGTTTGCTTTCTTCCTCTGAAAAAGTAGCGTTCATTCATGTGATAATGTCCAGCAAAAAGCATAGACCTTGCTGAAGCTTCTGTAGGACCCAAGCGAAGCATACATCTTCTGATGGCCCAGGGGTGACTTGCTCCCTGAATCAATATATTTAAACAGCTCTCACTTATGCTGAAGCCAATGAGTGCATGTCAGGGAAGAAAAATGTACATAAGCTTCTATTCTATTCCTGTGCCAGATTTTACATTCGAGAGCACCTGAAGGAATTTGGAGATTTTAAAATTTTCTATTGCATTTTAGTTAGTTAATGCAGGTGATTTCATGCATTTTTGTACATTTAAGTTCATAAGGACATTATAGGAGATGTCACTGGAAGCAGGACTGGTCTGCAAATGCATACATTGTGAGAGACATTCGTTAAAGTGATCTCTCTGCCAACAGTGTGCTTGGGTATTTACATCTACATCTACAGTCTTTCTCTGTTTATTTGTGTGGATGGGTATTAAAAGAGAAGATAGAAAGAAGGTGAACTCATTTTTACAGTCTCTGTAAAGGCACTTCACCCATCACATAGGAGCTGAATTCCTCGGACCCTACTGTTCTCTCCCCTTAGGTTGTGTAGGGGCTACTCAAGTGCTCCAGGGTGCATGTTCAGATATGGGACAGCAAAAGGAGCTTACAGTATGTGTATATATGTGCCCTTATCTTGGCATTCAGTAATGCAGACTTTTTTCATGGATCATATAACAAAAATGCAGAATCTGCATCATCTAGAAACACGTACAAACTAGTGACAGCATGAAGAGCAGGTGGGAACCTTGTTTTGAAGGCCCTGTGGGGAATATTGCCAAAGGAATTGCACTTTGTGGGGTTGTTAAAAAAAAGACACATGCAGACAAATGGTCTCAGCATCTTAAATACATCCCCACCCCTTGGAAATGTCATGGATCCCTGAGTCTATACACTTTTTTGGGAGTCCCACAGCCACTAAGAAGGGAAACTCCCTTAAGTGTCTCACCTAATGTTATCCAAATAAGTATATTGAGATTTTTGAAACTGTGGAAATGAATAGGAATAAGTATCCCAAGAAAAGTTTTCCAGAATTTTTCCCCAACAACTGATTCCTAGGAAGATTTCCCAAAAGTTGGTAGCAATTACAGACATTACTCTTGCACACTTAAGATTTAATCTGGCTTAAAGAAGCAATCATACATAGTGTTTTTTCTTGCCAGGTTCTTGCACATGCACTTATTGCAATAAGCTGTGTACTTTCAGCTGCTTCTACATTGCTCCTGCACTCATCTTTTGGGCTGATATTCCCCAGATAGCCTTGGACAAGGGCAAGGGTCTTAAGAGTTTGGGGCTGGGGTGTGGATTGGAACAGTGATTGGAAACTATCTAACCATTAAAAACAAACTTTCAGATGCTCATTATGTGTTGAAACACCTAAAACCAATTTTTAAAACTCAAAAGCAATGGATGCCTTCCCCCTTGTTATTCAACAACGTGTGGAAGAGATAGGCATATATAAACATTTTATGTGAATATGCAATGATTTGCTCATTCATGTAAGCACATATATGGTGATACCCTGGGTACCTAGAAAATGTTGGGTTCAGTGGTATCAGAAACAGGTACGTAATGATAAAACCAAGGGACCTACATAAAAGGAACTGACTTGCTTGAATCTCTCATTACACACTTAGACTTGGTGCTGATTGCTGTCTTAAACTGTGAGTCTAGTTTGGTTTCAAAACCACCTCTGGGCAAAGATAAGTGCATAACTCCCGTGTAGCTGCTGCAAATTCACATGCATGGGAGTAAGAAGATAATATCCTTCCATAAATATATGTGCATGAACGCACCTTTTCTTTACTTAGATGTGGAATCAAAATCCTCTTCTTTTTCCCTATTGGTCTTTTTTTTTTTTTTTTCCTGCAGGTGAGGGAGGACACTTTTTTAAACTAAAAAGATCACAAGAAGTTGTGTTAACTGAGTGACTACAGAGGCAACAGGACGGTAGTGAGACCCACACTTTCATTGCTGTGTGGGTGACTAGCAGTTCACTATACCTTTTGCCACAAAGGTCTACATTTTAAGTCTTATAAAACAATTTTTCACTTAGATGTGCCCAACTGAGAGAAAGATTTGGCTGCAAGAAACATGGATAAGTCTCAATCCAGATAAAACAGCAGGAATCCCTTTGACATTTGAAAAAAGATCAAAGCAGCTGACGTACACGCAGGGACACAGGAGCAGGAAGGCACCACTTAGGTCATTGAATTCAGTGTCTCAAAGCCACGAGCAAGCTGAATCCCATAGCATTCTGGGATACAGGAGCATTTCCCAGATCCCCAGTCTGGGAACAAGATATTGTCTCCTGCTGATGATGCCTGCTTCCAATGGAAAGAAAACCTCAGGGAAGCAGGAGCACAGGCTCTCCAACCGTGGAGCAGCTCCCCAGCCTGGCTCACAGCCCTGGCACCCAATGCTCTGCCCTCCTGCCCTTCCAGCACACACCACCTCCTCAACTCTGGTGCCACCCCTATGTAAGAGACCCCAAACCATGTTCCTCAGGTAATAATCTGTGGTTGCTCCTAAGGCCTCAAGCAGCTTTACCCTGCTGAAGCATCATCTTTCACTTCCTTTAGCAGGACAAGTCAAACACATCTGCTGCTACCCCAGCTGGCTTGCACAGGACCTGTATGGGCAGCTTCTCAGCTGTGACACACCAGAGGGCCAGACCTCAAGACTTCAGGGATATCCTGAAACCTGCCATCTTCACAGCCAATATCTCCATGTCCAGGATACACTCTACCTCATTGCCTATTGACTGTAGGATGGAGAACAGAAAATTCCTTTTATTCCCATTAGGAATCTGGAAAAGTTTGTAAATCCAGTAACCAATGTTACACCTGTTGCACCTTCGTGTTTTAGAGTTAAGCAAGGGAACACGAGCTGGGGAAAGGTACAGGTTTGTGGAATAATGCTTCTTTTCCAGACGCAGGGAAACAACCTTGTTCTAAACCCATAAGCATGGATGTTGGAATAATAATGTGAAATTGCCAATAGATGGTCATCTTTCAATCCTAAATATGGCAAGAAACATTTGTATTAACATACACAGGGTTACCTTACATTCCTATCTCTTTTTACTCTGCTGTATCCATTGTCCCATCAGATAATTTTGGACAATGCACACTGAGGCAACCATGGGTGTAATACTGTGTAGGAATATATGTTCACATGGTAGACAAAGGTGTCTGGAGCAACCGTATAGGCTAAAGGCCTCATTGCACATATCTCTGCAGCTTCCAGACCACCACTTTGGACACCAATGTCCCCTAGCCATTTGGTGGGACTGGGATGCAAGGTATTGAAATCATTAATTCATGCATTGAACTCTCAGTTTATAGCTTGTCCTTGGAAGAACTGATTCATTTAAACAAGGGGCACAGCCACTTGTTTTCTCTGCATTTCAAACTCCAGGTCAGAAGGCATAAGGATTTTGGAAAGAGGGGATAAAGGTTTATGTAAGTCTAACTTATTCCTGTGTGCCCTCAAGATATGCAAGGTGTCTTTCACTGATATCTGGCATATGATTTGAGGTGCACAAGCATCACTGCAGACCAATCCCGACTGATTTAGGTGTTGTTACGGAAGATTTACACAAGTATAATTGAAGGATTCTTTTTTATTTTGAAACTGTTCTGGGTCAAACCCTGGAAGAAAACATATAGGGATTAATATGAACTTATCACCCCTCCATTAATTTCCGGTGACAGACCCATTTCTTTCTATTCCATCTTGCTATTGCTCCCAAGGTAGTAAGTTAAAAAAGCCAGCTCTGCCCATCTCAGAGGTAATTGAAGTCATGTCTTCTTCACTCTTGGTGCTTTAGGCCCCCAAGGAAATGGACCATTATTTTGTCCACATTATCCAAGAAGACCATGGCAATTCTGATAGAAAGTGAAATTGAAAATAATCTAGGCAATCTGTTTATACAGACTGCACTTTTCCTGCTTAACCAACTAGAATATAACCTGCCTAACCAGCTTGTTCTGAATGCAAGCTCCATTTTGCAAGGCTTGAAGTAAAAGGAGAAAATTTGCTTTACCCATTTTTGCTTTTGAGTATGTCACCTAGAGTCCCAGATATTATTTTTCTTTTTTTTTTTTTTTTTTCCCCTGCCCCAATGAAATGGCTCTCTCTTTGAAGAATTTCTGCTATATGAATTATAATCTCTGCTGGGAGAATTAATGATTTTGTGAGTTTATAGCCAGTATTCTTATTAATGCTATCTAAATGACTTATTTTAGAAACACTTATTAAACATATGCTTTAAAAAAAAAACCCAAAACGAAATTATGTACAAATATTTCAGGAATGGGAAGAAAATACAGAAAAACAACAAACTTTGCAGTCATCTCTCAGATGCTGGATTCTTCCAGACTCACAGCTGCTCGAATGCCTTCTGCCAGCTGAGTGAAGAGTTTGATGTGATAACAAAAGAGCTTCCCTGGAAAAGCCAAAAACATGTCTGTAGCACAGCAGCTGACCAGCTCAGCAACACGGGTCACTGCAAGCACAAACCGCCTGTTTCTCTATTCATTCCTCTAGCTCCTGACTAAATGCTGAGTCAAGTTTAAGGGCACAGACCATATTCAGACCATCCATCACGAGTACCGCAACCATTTCTGTCCCTTGATTTTGCAGGAAGCCCTGGGCAACAGATACCCTGGGTCAACCATAGCTCTCTTGAAATTAACCACCACAGGGGCTGCAAAATCTGAATGTTTAGAGACACCATAAAGGGCTTCTAAATACGGTCCTGCATCCTGTCTTTGGTGGCCTGGGGCTTGGGGACCTTTTTCTTTGCAGGGACACCATGCAAATGGCTGCATGGACACAATGCAAATGGCTGCATTCCCACAAGTGACAGCCACCGAGAGCTGTTTCATTGAGGTCCGAGCCCTAAACGTGCACCCTTGACCCCACTTTCCCCTGCTGTGTCAGCCAGCATTTATGAGAGATGGTGGGAAGAACATCTTGATTGATGTCCCCCTCAGGGAAGGAGAGGGAAAAACTGTATCAGCAGTGAGTAATCCTGCTCAGATTATCTTCCCCTCCTAAAATGCTAAAGATATATTGGCGATGTCAGCTCAGGCTGAATAAAATTTTAGAATGATGATGAGGAAGGTTTTAAGCCTTCAGCACTGGCTGAATGCAAGATTTCTTCAAGCAATCAAGAGAACAAGTGGTGGAAAGGAGCGTCCCCCCTGGGTGACTGTCTCCGCTCCGGGTCCTGCGTCTCCCCCATCACACTACCATGCTGGGGACCAAAGCCTGCAGAGTCACTGCGGGGCACGCAAAGGAGATCCACACAGAGGATAAAGAGAGCAGCAGTGTGGATTGTAAAAGAAAATTATGCCCCAATAATAGAGAAACACGGAGGCCTTTTGCTCGGTTCACAGGCTGCAGTGCTTTAATATTATTAACCTGATTTATTTCAAGGAAAGGGTCACTTTATGAAGCGACTGTGTCTAAACTTTGTTCAGATAAAAGGCTGTTAACAAAAGGCAGGCTTTGGGAAAACAAGCAAAACTCGGGCTGTGCACTCAGTAAGCACATTTTCTAGTTTTCAGTCAAGAAGTCATTGGCAGTGTCAGTGCTTGAAAACTGCATGGCTCAGACATTTCTAAACCCTTTTAATCCATCACAAAGGGCTCCCTTGATTGTTGCTTTGTTTTTCTGCTGCTGCCCTACAGTATGGCTGCCAGTGTATATTCCTGATAAGCAGTGAGCTATGCAGATGCTGCTAGGTTTTCCTGCTTTCGGTACCATGCAACCTGCCAATGCCTGTGTGAGGGACACAATCATGTGTCACAAAAAAAAACAGGAGAGGTGACACTCCGTCCTCCCCTTGTAGTCCAGAAAGCTTAAAAGAATAGGAGATTAATTTCCATAGGCCGCATGGTGCCACCCATAAAAGTCCCTGTTGCAATAAATGGGAAGTTTTGCCTAAAAAACCGAGGACACGATGAAGCCCCCTCAGTATTAATGTCATTTTAATCTCCCTGGATTCAGAGTTTGGCATTACTAATGCAATTAGTTGGGATAAAAGAGAGGGAGCACCAGCTCCATGTGTCTGAATATATACTTCAACACACAGTCCATCCTGAGATGTATGGGGAAGCTATGTCTCTCTTCTCATATGACTGAAACCCCAGTGCAGCCTCTCGTACTTGAAAAAGCACCACAAAAACCTAAGGGACATGTTCAAAACCATCAGGAGGAAAAAGAGTGAAGCAGGTAGGAGGAAAGGTCTCAGAACAGCAGCAAGGTGACCACCTGAGTAGAACAGCACGTGGATCCCCCGGGAGAGTGTGGACCATACCGTGTACAAGCACCTCCTGGACCAAGCTACCAGGGAAACAAAGGGGACATCACCGTTTCCAGCAAGCAGAGCAATGGTCTCTTATTTTCACAATTCTGCTTCACCTCTGCAACCTCTCTTAAATGCAGTGCATTAAGCAGTGGCCCCATGGGGGTTTTGGAGGCTCAGAGGCCCTGGGACTGGCTGATCACTGTGCAGTGCCAGGCATAACGTTAGCAGAGAAAACATATGAAATGAGAGACCAGAGTGATGGAACCCCCACCAGCAATTCTGTGCACTTAACCCAAAAAGGGGCACAGATAAAGGAGGGCTACTGCTTCATCCCAGGTGCAAACCTTGATCAAAAATCTGGGAAACTGAAGTGTTTAAATCAAAGCACCCCCTTCCCTTGCTGCACCCTGACAGCAAGCACATACATATGCTCAGGATGCTCAGGTTGTCCTTTATTGCTGGCTGCAAAATGTAGTTTTATCTGTAGGACCCAAGCATCTGCTGATATTTACCATGAACCAGTTATTCCTTCCCCTCAGCCCTGGGAAGAGAGAGATTACGTTTCTCACCTGCAGATACATGGGTTTTTTTCAAATTGTAGCTACACAAGGAGAGGAAAAGCAGTGAGATGCTCCATATGAACTAGGGTCCTTGCAAATGTTACCCTGAGCCCTGGGACATGGCACAGGCAGCACTGCTGTACTCGTATCTGAGCTGCAGGACAGAGGGCTGAGCAAGGAGTGCAGCAGGAAAGCAAACAGGGACACACAGAAGCAGGAAGAAGAGCAGAAGGCCAGGGGGAAATGAGAAAATGAAATGCAATCTGCTAATCTCTGAAGATCCTGGTGAAACGCAAATGGGTCCTGGGTTAAGGAACATCTGTGCATGGTGAGGGTTGGGCGATATCGGGAACAAATGCAGCAAAAGAGATGAGAGTGAACACATGCCTTATATTCAAAATCCAAATGGAAAGACATTTTCATGTCACTGTTTTAATACTAGATGCTAAATGTCCAACATTAACAATGAGAAATAGCCACCCTATCAATTTTTAATAAATACTAATAACTTCTTAAATTAAATTTCTAAACTGAAAAGTATCATCAATATCAAACATTTGTGAGACATATGAAATCTTTACAAATATGTATTAAGACTGCTCGTTGCAATACTTATGATATCAGCTTTTACAGATATTGCTTGTTTGTTTAATTCCCCACTGGTGTTTTCACCGCTCAGCCCTGGCCACCTCTCCCCTGCAGCCTCTCCTTCTGCAGCACTATTATTTCCACCCAGCCTAAAGCACCAAACACCAAATACGGCACAGGTGCTTGGGTCTGCACAGCTTTTCCCTGGATGACATCTCACTAGAGATGAGGGAAAATGGGGGGGCAGAAAACATGACATGTTTTTAACAATCTCATACAGCCTTCTGAATCACTGCAGAGCAAACCACCAGATTCAGGAATAACAGCTGGTCTTTACATTTTCCTTACTAACCAGCAGCCTCAGCCTTTAGTTCCTCCTTTGTCTTTGAAACAGAAGGATGTATTAAAGAGCACGTAAAAACGTTACCAGCATCACTACAAGCACCACACAGAGAAGTTGAAGAGTGACAAACCCCAAATCTTTATCTTCTCTCACCTTCATATGCTCCTTATTTTTCAGTTTGTCTGCTAAGTCAATGTGTTTGTCCCATTACAGCTGCAAGCTCTTTGAGACAGGGGCTGCAGCTTCTTCTATTTCACTTTTCTTTCAGAGACCCAGGGTGAAGTGGGGTGCCTAACAAATATGAAGTCATGATGATAAGAAACAGCACAAGAAAAATATTTCTATAAAGAATAGAAGACTTGGCAGAGTAAATCCACTAAGAGGTAAGATATGCAGCAGGGCTTGTTTTTCTGTTTTTGGAGGAATATTCTGTACCATAATGTTTCCCGCAGCCTGACCAATGAGTATTAGGTGGAATAAAATGGTGGATTAATTTCCCTTGACAATAATTGGAGCAGCCTATGATCTTCGCAGCCCTCTGGGTATATTCCTAAGGTCAGAACGAGAGTGTCACAGTCGTGTTGCTTTTTTATGCCACTCCCTACACATCTCCAGGAAAAGCTACTAATCCACTTAAACAATTACCTTTCAGAGGAAGAGGCAGAGGACTTTGTATGAGGTTACCTAATGAAAGACTCAACCTGTGAAATATTTGAAAAGCTCAAAAACTGAAGAAGTGGAATACAACTATTATCTGACATGTAGCACCAATGAATAAAATCGTCACCAGACTGAAACCACTTGGTATTTTTATTCATGTCTGCTCTGCAAAGTGGTTGAAGCCTAGAGCTAATGAAGGAAATAATACGCAATTCATCATGGTGTAGAGAGAGAAAGACAGACAAACATAACTCTTGACTCGTGTCGCACCAGTGCCTTTCAAACTTCTCTTTGCGGCAGCTCTCGGGAAAGGACCATATTCTCTGGGCCACTTACCATCTTGCTTTTATCCCTTGAAGGAGTCATGTCCCAAAACCCTGCTCAGGCTGCGGACAGGAAATCCCCTCTGTTTCTTACTGCTTCCCTTGCACATGCATACAAAATAAGGGAAGATCATTGGTAATCATGCCTGACTTTAAGTTAATGGGGCATAATATTGGAGGCGAGTAGCTAAGTTGCTGTTCCACTTACTGGGGACAGTGCGTACCGTGAGCTGCGCATCCAGGGCAGACGGCTGCTGTGTCTGGTAAGGGATGAGGGCACACAGGGATGGCACCTGCCTGTGCTGGGACCACATCACCTCAGCCCATCTTGCCTGTCTCTGGGAAAAAACCTCACTCTTTTGTGGCTGCTGTGGACTTTCCATCTCTGCTAGCAGGTGAAAGCTCCTTCTCCTGTCTTCCTGCATCCTGCATGGCATTGGGCAAGTACTGGAGGCGGAAAGGACTGTGACTCAGTCAGGGGCTGGCATTGCCTCTGTATCATGCACGGCAGTCCTGGAGGAGCAGCCTTTGCTATTGCAGCCTTGGGACACTTAGTTTCGGTTTAACTAATGCCAATGCTGATCTGGAGGGGGGCTATGCTCCAGCCAGTCCTCAAATACTCAAAGTCACGGGGAAAAAGCAGAAGGAAATAACTTGCTTAAAGAAAAACCAATGTGTGACTTTGGCTTTAAGAGCCCACTTAGTATATTCGCTGTCAAAAAACTCCCAAAGAGCAGATCTACCCGAGAACCTGGGACTGCATACCTGGTTCTGGTTGGCTCAGGCATCTCAGTGGTGGAGCGTGCTTTGGACATGGGGTGACCTTGGAGGACAAGGTCCCACATACAGCCTTACAGTGCACCCTGTGGGGCCAGCCTCCGCCATGCTGGCCGGGCTGTGGGGCCATGGGGGCAGTGGACACTTCACGCTCTCCAAGTGAAGCCTGGCAGGCTTGTGCTGGACCCAGCAGAGAGCAATTTAAAACAGCCCCATGTAGGGTGGTGGCTTCCTCCTGCTATCAGCTGAGCAGGGGGCACTGCCCACCTCCACTGTGTGACTCCTTCCCCCGGGGGAGGATCCAACCTGGGGACAGGAGCAAGTTGCAGTGGTGGGTTTGGTGCTGGTGGCAACTTCACAGCAGACATGCACACTCATTTTCAAATTTTTCTGCCTTTTTTAAATAGCTGGACCTGCTGCTTGCCTGGGTATTTGGGGCACTGTCAGTGCACTTGCAGCTGCAGATTGGCACCTCTAAAATTTTAGTAGTGATTTCAGTCAATTTGCACATTTCCAAAATGGAGCAAAACCTCATAAAGCACAGATCTAATGCATATAATACCAATTTGCTGAATGTCAGCGTATACTGACCTTCTATTACAAACACTGGCAGATGGCCATTCCTTTAGTACTCAAGAGTTGCTTGAATAGAAAATCAAGCGATGGCTTAGCCTGCATTTCGCCTCTGCATCAGTGCCCATAGCAACACGCAGTGGTAGCCACCTGAATGCGATGCCTCTGCCCACCACCAGCAACTTTCCAGCACAGCAAAGCCATTGGTGATCCCATGGCTACCATGTACCGTTCTGTCAGAGCTACAAAATAGCAAGAGGGACCTGCTGGGAAAAAGACAGAAGCACGCGGGCTGCCGGGTGGAAAGCCTCAGCCCAATCACAGAAAACTGCGGGCAGAAGCCGCGCACTCCCTCTGAGAGCCGGAGCCATGGTTAAGCCTGTAGAGCAACCGCTGCTTTGCGGTGCCACAGGGGGAAAGAGAGCCAGTCAGCCTAGTCTGAATGTCATGCAAAAATGGACCATAAATGCAATCTAATAGCTGAGGAAAAAGGTGTTTGAAAAGTCAGGGAATGCAGGATCAGATCAGATACTTGCTCTGCAACCTGCAATCTGGTGTGTGTGACCAGCCTCTGCACGAGCACACTCAAGCACAAGACTCGGAATTTACATCCACAAAAACTTTGCAGCTATTTTATAATAGCCCAGATTGTCTGTATTTGGGGTCTTTTTCCTATCCACCCCACAAGGCCCATTTCCAGAGCTGAGAGCCTGGCAGTGCGCAGGAACAGTGTGTGTCCCCAGTACAGGTAATGCATACTGTGCATCTCTCCGAATTCGTTCATTCCCTTTCCAGCATCTCTCAGGTCTCGCATACCAGAGCACATGCAGCCTGTGCATTTTGGAAATTATAAATGTGCTGTGGCTGCTCTTGGAAATCAGAAGTAGTGTGGCAAGCCAACAAATGCTGCAGCGTCCTGTACTCCTGACCTCTTTTCCTCCGAGACTATGCTTTCTCCCTCCCATGAGGAGGTATTCAGAGGTTCGAGACCAAACTAGGTGATGCTCCTGTGCAGCAAGGAGCAGATCACTGGCTGAATTCCCACCCCCCAGCTTGTGGGTGCAATCTGCTTGCAAAAGAAACTGTGGGTTGAGGAGTTGCATTTCCACATACCGGACCGAACCTGTGATTGAGTTTGCAAGTCTGCTGGCAGGGCCACCACCATCTTCCAAGTGTTTTCAGCCAGTTTGCAGAGATGCTTAGAATCTCAGGGATATTCCCTGCCAGACTCTTGCAGTTCTTTTAATAGGCTGTGAAATTTTGGAATCAAACTATTTAAGCCTTCTGACAACACAACACATCTCCAGGTGCCTTACTCCACAATAAACACCCATTGTATGGCTTTCTCCCCGTACAATGCAGATTAATTTTAACCCTCACAACAGCCTAATGGAAAGAGTGTGCTGCACTCCAAATGCCAAACACTTGCTGAAAGCTTTCCTTTGTTAGTGCCTCCCGGTTTAGTCACCACCGGCTTCTGAAAAGATTCCACAGAGTTAATGTTTCCATTTCTTTTAATTCGCTTGCAATGATGACACAGCCATAACACAGCTGTGTTCCAGCTCAAAGGAGCCGAGTGTGGATGCTGCCCACTGTTCCTCGGCCCCTGCTCCCTCCCTGGCTCGCAAGCGGGGCTGATGCTGTTGGGAGGATACACTGACATTTTCCTATCTGGGGTGGAAAAGTTCTTTTAGAGGAAGCCTCTTTTTTTTTTCCCTTCCTTTTTTTTTTTTTTTTTTAATTTGACATTTTCTCTGTGAAAAGCTGACCTAATTTTCTGGGAATAATGTAAACGGTTACACACTTGAAGTATTATGCTGGAGAGTTTATAGATAAAGCTGAACTATTTTATGGTTCAATTATCCCGAAGTATGGGTGATCCCTGTTGCATTAACACTTCACAAAGATAGTACAGTGGGGGCTTCTTTGCTCTTTTTCGTGTGAGTAAGTTAGGATTTGCCAGTAAGCCCTTCACTGCAGCATTGTTACTGCAATAGCCATTACCACTGCTAGTTGTAAAGGACACGTTAGAGATATTTTCTGCAAAGACCGCGTCTGGTGTTAGTATTAGCTACTATAGATATCTATAGGTACAGAATACCAATTCGCTGCCCCATTCTGGAGAAAGTTTTAAATTGCCTATTCTGATGCACAAAAGATAAGGTGGAAAAGAGTCTTTCAGGGATGGGAAAAGGCAGAGAAAAGGGGATGAAGCAGTGGCATAAGGGTTGGCCAGGGCACAAATACTGTAACAGCAGCTGGTTGCCACTGGGCTGCCTGGACTGATCCTGGGGAGATGTTAGGATGTGGGTGTCCATATCATCCTGACATGAGTGGCATGCAGTGAGCAGTCCCTTCCCATGGCAGGATGTGGGACAAGCCGTGCTGGCAGAGCCCTTCTCCCTATTGCACAGGCTGTGGAGGAGGCCGTAGGAGACTGCCATCACCGTCAAACACACCAGTACAACCTGCTAAATTAGGTTGTGGTAATCTATATTTTAGACTAAAATATGGTGTACTGGGTTCACCCCACCAAAAGGCCAAGGTAGTGTTTTTAGCTACAGACTTAGTGTACTGTGCACTAGACTGAAAGTGTGGCACAAGGTGGAAGAGGTTTCCTGGCCTGCTCTACTTATTTACACGTTTTCTCTTTGGTGAGCTGGGCTGTAGAAATCACGAAAACCCTGCACGCAATTCCATGATAGATCTGGGGCTTCAACATCAGATTTTCTGACATTTCTGCGGTCTTATTCCAAAAGAGCAGGTTTTTTACGTTTCTTACTTCACATATTCTGTAGGTCAATGCCTTCAGCAAGTTGGATTGTGCAAGTGCTTTGTGTAGGGATAGATGTACCACCCTTATCTCCCTTGCTGGTATCTGAACCAGCCATCTTAAGCGTGGCTCAGGTATGGCTCCCAGTTCTCCAGCCTTACCTGACTGCCACAGAGATAAGGCTCATATTCTTGAAGGAATTTGTTGTTCATCTGTTGCTGGTGTGCACTTTCATTTCTACGAGAATCTAATTAGGTTCAGTGATTAGGAGTGCTAATGGGCATAACAATCCCACAGAAATTTACCTCTCAGAAAAAGAAGGGCAGCAAAAATATCCAGCAAAAGAAGAAAAAGAAAGAGAGGAAAAGAAAAAAAAACACTACAATTTTATGCATGCTAAATGAAATAAATAAATAAATAAATAAATAGCCACTATGCAAATGCCTTTACCTATCTATCAGAGATTGTTGTAAAGACAAATTAGTTAATTGCTGCAAAGTGCTTTGAAAATGAAAAGGGATATATAAGAGGTGATTATTATTATTCACAACAATCTGGTAGGTGAAGGCATCTGTCTATTTTGCTTTATATATCCCCAGAGCTTTCCCAAAGCAACATTACAGGAAAGAAAAAGAGCTAAAATAGGAGAAGAACAAGCCCAAAAGCAAGAGAAAAGGCCTGTGACATTTGTGAATAATAAAAATAATAAGCTACAGATCAGATTAAAAAAATACCATTGTGGATAGTGTAAGTATAGTGTTAGAAAGCTACACTGAGGTGCATTTGAACCAATTTTAATGGATATGGAGATCATTAGCAGTGTGCTGATACTGCTGAACTGACACGGAAAATATTAATTTAAATAAAAATATCTTACATTAAGCCTATAGCTGCATTATGATGCAAATAAGTCAAGCTTCTGTACCCTATGCTTTGACTGTTTTGGTGCTAACCAGAATTTCTGCTTTGTGTCCAAACTTCCAAAAATGATAAAGGGTGAAGTTTTTATCCCATTACAGGATCTGATGCAACTGTGCAATCTAAAATGCTCAAGGATGATGTAATGAGAACCGCAATTTAAGCTATGACTAAATCACACATTTGTCTCCAGAAGTTATAGAATAGCATCCAAGCCTCTGAACACTTGTATTATGTGTTAACTCCCCTCACACCTGCAGTCCCATGACACCCCAGGGAGCTAGTCATGTGCTTATGCTAAGCGCATGCAAAAGTGCTAGCAAGATCACTACAATAATTTTCAGCATCAGAAAGTAAAATAATGCCTATACTGAGGTAAGTGTCCTGAAGAGTCTGTGGACAACAGCATTTCATAGCTGTGGATTTCATAGCTGTGGAAGAAGTAACTCATTTTTCCTTCCCCCCCCCCCCTTCTTCTCAATATAGCAGCTGAATTATCACTTGCCCTAGCTATGAATCACTTCAGAGCTCATTCCTTAAAGGCACCCAAAATTCCCTCAGGTGTTTTGACATAATTCTATTACATCTTATTCCTGTTTAATATTAAATTCTTTCCTGCATGTTTAAATAAACCTGGAAACCTTTTTAGGGAACACAGCTTAATGGGGAAATAAGAACATGTGCACCGAATGTCACTATCTTACATACGTTTTATTATTAATGGTAATTCATGCAGAACCAGCCACTTCACAAGGAGAGACTAAACACTTACATAACGCTAGGTGCTTCTTTCTGACCTTAATTTGTTTCTGTACTTGAACACTGGATTCCCTTTCAAAAAATAATTATTCCCATAAAGATTAAAAACCAATAATGCCATCTCTTTCTGGGTGACAAACAAATGCAGGTTTTCGAGGATGAATGCTAGGAATATTTTCTTGATGACTACTCCAATAAAACTAGAGGGTAAGAGGTCTCCTCATAGGTGAGGTTGTGCATGTCCTGAGACAAGGGAGATGGAGGACGGGACCTGTTTGTTGCCATGTATTTCATGGCATTTTCTTCCCTCTCTGTAATACACATTTTCTTACAGCTTCTGCTGCTACTAGTTCACTTGGAGGGACCAGACAACACCTTGGGGTTTTCTGTGGTGTGATGGTTTTAATTTAAGTCTCTGGTGACAGTAATTACAGCATTTCCTCTTGACGGCCAGTTCATTTCCCTACATGAAATAGCTGAAGGCTTTAGTCCAGCTCCCAGGGAAAATGTGTCTCTCTTACAGCTGGTTTTTCTAAGTAAGCCTGGTATTTAGCATGCCAGAGACTAGATGGAACCAGAAACTGAGAAGAGCCTGATCGAAAGCTCATTAAATCCCATGGAAAATCTGCCTCACTAGGAGGAAGGATAGGACACCTGTGGTGGTCTTCCAGGATGAGGAGTGGGGTATCTCCTGCTGTTTGGCATCTTCTGCCCAGACAGGAAAGATTTCAGCATGGTCTCCCTCAGAGCTACGCTTCATTTCTGATGAGATGGCACATCCATCCAGGCAGTGACACAGCTCAGGGATTTTGTCTTCTGCCTGCCAGAACTGTAGACCCACAGGCACTTTTGGTAGCTCAGTCTCTCAAAAGAGGTTTGTAATTTGCTCAGAGGAGCAGGGATAACAGAGGGAAAAGGGACAGGTTAGCTGAAACAGGATTTCCACCCCACGTGTTTCAAAGTTGCTGTTTGCTTAGGAGATTCCCTCATTCTTCTGAGGGAACAGTGAAAATGCTAATTGGCGTGGTACGTGGTGTTTCCCACCAGTGGTCATGAATGATACATCATTTCAGATGTACTGGGTTACACGCACAGAAATGGAAGGTTTGGCAGTAAATCCAGATTTACCTTAGCTGAAGTATTCATTTGTTTAATGTTGCTATAAAAGCGGAATATTAACAGTTCTTAAAGTATTTCTTGCCCCCTACCTCTACCGTAAAGTGAAGGCAGGTTTTTTTCTCAGTTAACCAGTTAGTAGTCTGAGCCCAGAGATCGTAGGGGACTTGGCCAAGTCAGCAGCAAAGGAGGGGTACCCAAATCGCAGGCCCACACGGAGACTATTTTTACACCATATTTCCTCTCCTTTTGGAAAAGATAGATGTGTACGCCATGGGGAACAACTGTGGATGGAAGAACGTAAACTGACAAGGGTGCCAGAAAACAACACGAAAGACAAAACAAAGATTCTTGGATTCAAACAGCCTTTCCACCAAAAAAAAAAAAAAAATCAGAACAGTGCACAATGCCTTTTGCAGTGCTTTGGTATTACATAGTTGTTGGCATAAAAAGGAAAGCTGCCATATAAATCTGAAGCTGCTTGTCAAGATGCTGGAATATTATTCTGATAAGGAATCTACTATGATCCTTTTCAGAATCTGAAGACATCCATCAAAGCCAGAGACTGAAAGAGATGGCTTGGAGTTTATATTTCTAGGCACTCTTTTGGAGAAAATGCATTTATTTTTTTTTCTCTCCCAGGGATGCAAAGCTGGAATTTGGCCAAGAAAGAGTCTGACACTTTCCAAGTACTGGAAGAAGTGCCTGTAGATATGCTTTGTATTTTCCACCCCATCTTTGACTGTGGCATAGTCATAGATATCACTCTTAGGGTATAGTGGGTATTTCTTGTCTGGCTAGCAATTAATGAGCAGTACAAGCAAATAGTGTTGAACCGACACTGTGCGCTGACATTTATGTCTCCAGAACTTTGCCCTCCCAAGTCCAAAGTATGCATTTTGGGTGTAAGAAGGGTTTTTTGTGTGGAAATAAAAAGAAAACTGGAAGGCTGAGCCAACACGGATGCACTAAGGACAGTGAGAACGCTCACTGAGGATGCTGCACGAACAGTGCAATCAAAAAAAAGTCGTGTGGCAGGCGAGTCCTCATCTAAAATACTTTGGAAACTGGGATAAGCATGACTAATTTCCCAGAAATTAGCTGAAATTGCTTTCAGTTGAGCTGGGTTGCTGAGTCCCATAGCCCAGGTCCTCGTTCATCACCTGGGCTCCATGTCTGCAAATTTTAAGCAATGTCCTGCTTCGTGCCTCTGTTTTTTCACCTGGGAAACTTGCACTTTACCGATCTGCCTCACGATGACATTATGAGGCTAATTTAAACACAGCTATAAGGCTCTTCTGAGATAGTTTCACAAAAGGTGCTATAGCAGCCATCAGGCTCTTCATTATCATTAGAGGTGGCATCAGAGTGCCAGCTGAGTACTATGGAAGTTGGATCCAGGCATCAGCTGTGGCTATCCATTGTAATGACCCAGATGATGAGAGTGGCTGAAAGGGGAAAAATTCTGGTGACCTGCAAAATAGCTCCATTAAAAATGCAAACTTCTGTGCAGCCAGAATTTAATTCAGTGCCTGGAGAAACCAAAATCTTCTTGTATCTCTTTATGAAGAGGAAATTTAATTAATGTTTTTCCTTCAGAAGCACTTTTGCTGGAATAAACCAAGAGAACAAAAGAGACCGATAAAGTTTCTTGGAGAATTTTGTTAGGATGGAAGGCAGCAGGGGAGACAGAGAGGCTTCCCTCGACCCAGGAAGGATGTTGTGACTTTTTCTTCTGCTTCGGTCTCTTCACCCTCCTCCCACTCCTCTTCCTAGTGGGACAGCAGCACGCAGCCAGCCCCACGTCTCTGGCACAAAACCTTTAAGGTCTCCTTGTGAAAGTGGGTAGCCCTGTTATCCACCAACTGCAGCCCAGTTACCCTGCCCACTGCCTCTCACCCCACATTTTCCAGAATAACTCTCACAACAGAGGAATCAAGAGCAGGCAGAGTGAGACTGGAGTTTGCTTCAGGAAACGAGACAGCAAGGGAACCCATGCCTCTAACAGAGCCAGCTTGGAGGCACCTCCCCACTTCCCCGCTCAGTTTCTTCCATGGGATCTAACAGACAGAACTGTGTGAATAAATATTTATACTAAACAGAGTCAGGAATGAGAATTCATGATCTAAAATTACACAAATATTTGGGAATCTAGACACTATAACTCAAGTGGCACTTAATCTCCAAGTGCAACCAAAAATATATAACTCCTTAGTTTACTAGCAGTGTCAGTTCCCCAAGTGTGGAGCTGAATAATTTGGGGTGGAGGAGAAACAGAGAGTGGCTGAGCATGGAGTTTACTGGGGAGGAAAAGAGCTCCCCTCCAGCTTCACTAGTGACTTTTCCTGGCCAGGCAGGCAAGGGAGGCTCCAGGTCACCTTCAGGGCAACCCCCATAGATGCAGAGAAAAACCAGAACCACACACACAAGACCAACAACCCCGCAGCCTCCTGCCTGCAGAAGAATGGGGGGCGCGCAGGGGCGTGTGGTGCTGGAGCCTTCCTGTGGCAGGGGAGGCTGCCCAACACCTGCCACCAGCAAGGCTCAAATCTGAGAACTACAGCTGTAGCATAAAGGCAGATTATCACCCATCCAAACCAAATTCAATTATCATATCTATGCTGTTTCTCTATTTCTGTAACTGGAAGGCTATTATTAGGCTCCCTCTCTCCCTCCCTCTCACTCCCTGTTTTTAATACATCTCCAAGTAATGCTGCTGTAAAACATTCAAAAAAGTAAACATTAGCTTTAGGCCATTTGATTATCAGTTTCCCAGAACACTTCGTTCTGCCCTGCTTTACTCCATATTCCTTTAATACTGGAAAAAAAAAAAAAAAAAAGAAAAAGAAAAAAAGAGATGGGCTGAGATGGATTTAATGAATCCACACTATAGTGATTCCCCTCTCTGTCTCCAGTGCTGGCCCTGGCTCTCTCTCACAATGGCAAAAAATACCAGTTCACGCTTGGATGGAAAAGAAATGAGGAAATAGGTTTTCCATGGAAAACAGGGATACTATATTCCCTCCTGTCCTAATTGCTAGAATATTTCTTAAGAGGCTTCCCATCTGCACCCCTGTTAATGACTAGTCCATTTTCCATGCTAGAAAAGGGAGGTGATTGGGTGGTGAAAGTACCTCTGAACAGGCAAGGGCAATGCAGCCCGTGAGATGGGGGAACCAGTCATTGGCAGCCGAATGCACTGGAAGCCAACATCCCAGAAACATCTTCAGTGCTGGTGTCCTTTCTGATGCTGCTCCTTTACTCCACAAAGTGCATTGTTTTTCCCTTGAGGTCTCAAGATGGGGATGGGGAGCATGTCATGCACGCTCACCTCCTGCAGAGCACTGTGCCCTCTGCATCAAGGGCTGACACTTTGCTGTGATGAGAAGCTTGTATATTTTCTGTGGGATGGTTCTATGCTTTTTTCTTGTGTTAAACAAACACTCTGAAAAACTCCTGAGCAGGTATTGCCCCTCAAAGGTGCAGGGAAATAAAGCTTATGAGTGTTTTTTCCATGTACGTGTGAGCTGTAGGAACACAGGAATGAAAGTGTTAGTAAGAGCTGAGTTAATCCTTTGGGACAAGCAATATGTCTTCCGATGGCTTTTAGCATGCCCACTGGTGAATAAAACACAAAAAGACCCAAATCTTTGCTCAGTTCTTGCAGAGCTACCATAATATGTGTAATAAATCATAATATTATAGCCTAGCTTTTTGGTTGTAATGGGGTGGTTTTAGCATCACGACTTTCATTTCAAAAGCTGCTGGTTGACTTAAACTCCTTTATCTCTATCTTTCACACAAATCAGAGAGTTTCATAGGTAATAAAGCATTTGGAGCAAAATACAGAGACTGAAGAGGTAGGGTCTCAAGACTTGGGAATTAACTAGGAGAAAAACGTGGAGCTCTGGCCTCTGTGCTATGAATTCAACCCCATTATCATCACCCATTCAAGACATGCCCCAGGGCCACGCTGGCTGCAGCAGGACCATAAGCCAGGTACACTGAGGTCTGGAGTATTAGTCTACTTACAAAAAACATAATTTCTCTGCGTCTTACATATGCATAATTAAGAGAATTGGGTTCACTGAATTTGCTTGGATGACTTGGCCCACGACCCTGTGCACAAAGATTCCTGCCTCTTGCAGTGGTTGGTACCAAATACCCCACATAAAGGTAGATATGAGCCTTCTAATAGCATCCTACCTCACAGACAGAGAAACCTGCTCAGCCCTTCACTGCAATGGGCAGATCTAAGCTGATTTTCGCGGCTGTGCATTGAAACTGGGAAGCTGAAAATTTAGTTATTCCCTACTTCATTCTGCTCAGCTGCAAATATTGTACAAATATTGTAGCCAGCCTTTTTTAAAATTAGTTTTAAAAGCTTTTGGATAAGTTTTTTATTTACATGATCATGTAAATTCTGATCGTGTAAAGGGACAGAAACAAGCCAAGTTTTTTAATTAATGACTGATGTAGCAGTGAATTCGGCATTATATGCAGAAGTACTTCCTCTCTGGTTTTTTTTGGCCATGTACAACTGTAACACCATGTAATATTAATGAGAGTTGTATGACTGCAGTACCATGCACCAGAGCAAAACTTCCCAGGTTGTTAAATGGCTTCCATGGTAATGCTTGCCACCCTGTTCATGTCTGTAAGCTAGGATAAGGCATGGGGTTTAGCCACACGTTATTTGTTAAATACTGTGAGAGTTGCTTCATTTCCTTTGTTTCACTACCACTGATTAAAAATTTAGCAGCAATGTTGTGCAAAGGTAAGCCTACAGGCACTTTACTTGATAGCCACCTTTGAAACTGGAGGCACGGGAAGAGGCTGGGGAGGGTCTGCGGGGAGGGGGGGACCAGGATGGGGACCAGGACCTTGGCAGTGGTGGAAAACACCCAAGGAAGACACAGAAACCATCTCTTGGCAGGGGCGGGTGGGGGGGTGGGTAGAGAAAGGTGGCAGGCTTTGGAAGAGGAATGAAATAACTGAGAGATGAGCATTGTGAGCCAATCTGGACAGGGGCTGGGGGCCAGAGTGGGTGTCACCACAGGGGCTGGGGCACCTGTGTTGGTCCTGCCCTTTGCCCCCACTGCTGCCACCCACGGAATGGCATCGCCAGGACACCCCTCCACCTGCATTGGCAACCTCAGACTTAACCGAGCTTGGCTGGTGTGCTTCGGGCAAGGAAAAGCCTGCCCCCCAGATGCTGGATGAATTAATGCTATTTTCCTTAAATCTCAGAGCTATTTTAATTCCATGCAACAGGAGAGCAACCGGCAAGCCCTAACAGCTGGCGCAGTTTTTCACTTCGGCTGTTTAATGTGGTGGCTGCGACTTGGTTTGCACTGGCGAAGATTAGGGTGAGGCCAGAATCAAACCATCCTTGTAAGCAGCAGCTTCAGGTCACCCCCGAACATTCCTGCAATGTGGAGGGCTCAGTCCTGCTCGAGCTGCTGCTACTCCTCTGCCTGGCAAACATACGTACTCCTCACCACACCAAAGCATGCTGGTTACCTGCTAATGCAAAAAGGAAAAAAAGAAAGCAAAAAAAAAAAGCAAAGGAGCTCAGCACTGTTGTTTTGCCATAGTGTTTATTGTTGTCCAGTTTCCTCGCTGAGAGCAACGAGTGATCACGAAATCAATAATTCTCGGCGGTATTTTCTCAGCAGCGTTTCCCACAGAATGCAAACGTCTCTTTTCTTGCAGGCAGATGGACAGAGCCTGCAGGATCACATTTACTGGAGAGAAATCAGCTTTGAAAAGTTTCAACAGCCGGCATGGTATCTGGTCCATCTCTATCGAAATGAGTTCATTATCATTCATTTTTTGCCAACTGCCAATCAGTTCTTAAATCACTCTTTCAAATTAGGATGTTGCAAAAAAAAAAAAAATCAAAAACGTCTCTGCAGATACAGTTTCAACATTTACAGGAATATTTTAGAAGTATTTTTCCAACAGCTGATGCTATATAATTAATATATACAATAAAAAAAAGAGACAACAGGCCTTCTAAAAAAGTGGGGTTTTTCATTATGTGGGTGCAGAAAGAAAGCAGCAAAAGATGACCAATTCCTTCACCTACTCATTTACTAATGAATTGTATTTCAGAAAAGATGAAAATTTATTATTTGGAGAGACTGGTCCTCACTACCCATTTTTTTTTCCAGAGGGCTACACAGTTTTTCTGCAGAGATTCTGCTTTTGCACTCAGAAATTTGTCATCTTCCTAGTGCTGGTCCTCTTAAACAAGTGTTTGTCAACATATAGTGAAGAGACTCACATTCAGACTGCCATAGTGTTCTACCAGATTAAGGTATTTGCATATTTTCCTGCAAAATAAACCCATTGTCACAGAGGATTAATAGGAAATAAAGAAGTCAGGAAAATGCCTCTTTTGGTGCAGATTTTAGCATGCAAGTCCATGTCTTTCACCTATTATATAATTGGTCTGTGTTTGCTGATTAGTAAGTGTGCTGTTGTTGGAACACAGAGTTTTCTCACTTTTTTCCCTTTTGATGGTAGCAAATACCCTGACAAAATACAGGAATATCACCTCTTACAGTCCTTCCCATGAAAAAAATAGTGCAGCAAAATCACAGCTCTTCAGCTTTCTAAAGTATCCTGAAACCTCAGAAGGAAAGATGCCAGATATGCAATGCTATTCTGAAATGCTACAATCTGACCATTTGTCTGAGAGAAAAGAGGGAGAAATGAACAAAATAGAAAAAAAAGAAAAAGCTTAAAATGTGTGCAACTAAGTGCCTTAAAGGCACACTTGAAGTCTAGTAAAAGCAGCACCCCTATGGATATGTGGTCTTCAACTGTATTATTCCATGCAGACATCAATGAAGATAAGACATTAAGTGCACTGTTAAGATGTGGTACTTGTTCTTTGTTTTGAAAAAAATGAACAATGCAAAACCAGGTCTATCCCTGCATGTTGTACAGGGACCATAATTATTTCTTGGCAGACATTTGCCACTGCCCAGCCTCGTGGTGCCTCTTGCTGGCCACTGCCCTATTTGCCTTGGCAGATCCATGCTTGCAGTTCCTGCTAGAGCTGGGATCTTAGGGTGGGAGCAGAGAGGGGAATAGGCTCTCCTCTGCCAAAGGGTGGCTGCCCCTTATTTGCAAATTTGGGTTTGCACACCACAGGAAGACTATTCTAACCATGTCTTTCTGGGGGCTTTTGGGCTGCTCCATGTCCCCTCCTAGCACATCCACGAGTGCCCAGGTTCCAGCTTGTGTTTGCCACCCGCTGCAGACCTCCATGTGACACTCTTGACTGACATGTGTGAGGTCATGCCAAAGCAAATGCAATTTTCTGGCCTTGTCTAAATTCATCTTCTGAGTTCATGCATGTGGGATCAGTAACATCACTAATTTTTGGGGTATACACGTGTACATATACACAGAGGCATCAGCATTTTCCTGATGGGAGCCTAATTTCTCAGGTTTGCTTAGCCTGGCTTTCTGAGCCACAACAGGACACAAGCTGCAGCACAACTTTAAGTTAAATAACATGACCCATGTGACAATGTAGGAAAAAGCTGTGAAAACACTGAAAGAGAAATTGGTTGTATAAGGAACACCGATGCCTGACTGAAGATACTGTGATACATGGCTGAAATGACTACCTGGGCTACTTTAGATGATAAAAGTATTGCTAGTAGCTGAAAATTTTAATCCCAAAATAAATAAGGTTAAAATGGCCTTTTTCCCAACTGAGCAGTTTCATGCATTTTGCTTCTTGTTGGCTTCCTTCTGCCCCCACCTTAAAGTCATTATTTTCACAGAGTGCTCCCTTCTCCCATGGACTCTGCAATATCTTTTTTCTTCTTCTTTGGCACCTCTCTGTTTTTTTCTTCTTTTGGTCCCAAGAAAAAAAAAAGGAAGTGAACAGTTAAAATGGAGATAAAACTATAAAAATCAGGAGGAAGGCGTTGCTTATTTTTTCCCAGCCAGCTCAATACAGTTTGGAAGAAAAAAAAAACCCAAATATATTTTCTTTTAAAATACTTGAGGAAAAAACCCCATTGTTTTCAATCAGCTTTAACATTTGCACTGATTAACAAGAGCAATTGCAAATGTGTTTAAAAGGCATAATCCAGGTTAACATTGCATCTCCACGGTATTGGTGTTTCCAAAGTTGCAATGAGAGTTGCAGTCTCTTTCACACTTGCACTTTGCAACAAGACAAAATGGTTTCCCCCGACTCTGTGGTTTCCCTTCAGGTGTCACATCATTCTCCTTTGTTTTAATCCAGCACTACCTGCCCTTGCCTCGTGGCATGCCGCCTTGGTGCCATCTATAGTGTCATCTTTATTTCATCAGTTGTGCTAATAAGAATGTTTAGGAGCAGCTCCGACTCAGGGACTGCCTTAATGAAGTACTAGCGTTCGTTAGGAGAGAGATTCAGTGATGTTGACAAGTGACTTAGCTGATCAGAGAAGTGCGGTTGGGTTGGAGGGAACCTGTGTTCTTGAAATGTGGGAGGTGAATTATCTCGGTATTCAAAAAAATAAACAGAGACAAGTTTGATGAGTTTAAATTCACAGAAGAGCTTTTTAATATTTCCTGAGGTCCTAATCAAAGAAGCATCTTAACTGGTCCCAAAGGGAAATGAAAGATGAAAGGAGCTGACACTGATGCCCACTCTACCTTGCCTGGCTGCTACTATTTTTTTCTTCCTTTTTCACTTGTTAATAAAAATATCTCAATGGGTAAGAATTAGCAGTAAGATATTAATGCAAAGTCACAAACAAAAATCCATTGCAAAATGTAACCTACCTCTATAATTTTAACATCTAGTAAATTAAAATCGGGGAAATTGACATAGATCGGATGAAAGAAGATACAGCACCTCTAGCTTATGCCAACTAAAAATAAGAATTATTAATGAAGCTAGGCTTTCTTCTGCTGTGCACATTAATTATTTATGATAATAATACTCCGCACTGCCATATTAAAGAATTTTCTTCACCCAGCTTCCCAGAAAACTCCATCTTCTGAAACCCTCAACATGTTAAAAACCACAAAAGAATGAATTCCTTTCAGTGTATTTATTATACTAGAAGATGAATATAGTCTTGGGTTATTAAACTGGAATGAAAAACACATCTTATTAGAACTTACATGGTGATTTTTATTCTCACTAGTTTCATATAAACTTAATGATGCAGACTGCATTTTTATGCTCATCTATTTTAAAATGGTGCCTGGAGCAAAAAAAGCTTCCATTAATGCCAGTTTGGTATTTCAAATACAATTTGATGTAATTTACTTCAAATATATGTGAACAGAGAGGGATAATGTTGAGAGCATTTTCTGGATTCAGATCTGGGTTAGCTCATGGCTGTGATTTGTTAAAACACAAGTTTTATGCAACAGAAAAAGAAGAAAAAGAAAACTAAACTGTTTTGAAAAAATAGGGTAAAATTAATAACTTTATACAAAAGTGGGTTTTTAAAAATTATTTTGAATTGGCAGAGTTTAAATAATTAGTTCTGAAAATAACATTATTATTCTTTATAAATCAACAACAAATGAAACTCATTTAGTATGACTATTGGACCACATTTATTTAGAGCTGTTGTATTTGTTGTGATCAACCTACAATAGACTGTGATTGATTTTTTTACATATATATATTTATTTATTTACAATCTAAATTTCACATAACTGTATCTTTTGTAGCACCATACGAATATTTCCTTCCCTTTTGGCCCTATTCCTGCAACACTTATATTTCTTATTTCATGTTATTTGTCTCTTACTGCTATTAGAGTTTGTTTTTTCTTATTCCAAGAGTTCCACTGACAGAGACACTTGCACTTGAATGCACACAGCAGCATCTGCAGGACTGGGTCTTGAGATATGACAGAGGCAGAGGTCTCATGGAAGGAAAAGTTTTTACAGCTGAGGAATTCATAGCCAAAAATACCCGTTATGGCAAAAATGTGTGGTTAAAAATGGTAAGGGGGAGTGTGAGAGGGCGTGTAATTTTATACTATAAATTCACACGAGTTTTACCTGTATATACAGCATGTCACACCAGCAGTGTACGTTTCTGTCTCAAGGAACAGTATCCTGAACAGAAATGATTACAGTGGGTGCAAGGCACTGTTTTGCTTTCCTCTTGCAGTCTTGGGATACTCTGGCTGGGATTTGCATCCCCTGGCACACTGAGACACCTGCTATTTCCACAGGCAAGGAGAAAGCACAGTCACTGCCTCCCTGCTTTTACTGAATTTCTACTTTGGGTTTTTTTGCTGGTTTGGTTTTTTTTTTCCTTTTTTTTTTTTTTTTTTTTTTTTTTTGTTTCTGGGGGTTTGTGGGGTGGGAGGGTGAGCTTGAGATCAAGTAATTGGCTTCAGGGTAAAATTGTAAAAGTGCTGGCACTTAACTCCTCTGCCAAGACTTTATGCCTAATTCCCCTAGGGCATTTGTTAAAGCTTACTCCTCCTTCTGAATTTCCCAGGCCTTTTTCCCACTCCATTCTCCTGAGGATAAATACTCCCCCTGCTAGATCTCACTGCATCATAGCTCATCAGCAGGTGGTCATGGCTCTAACCTTTTCCCACGGCCTGCTCTGGAAGACCCCAGAAAGTTTAGGCAGCACCAGTTTGCCCTGAGTGGGGCTTCTGGGCAGTGCAGCTGCTGACTGGCACCAGCGATGGGCTGCCACATCCCCTGCAGGACAGTGCCTCTGAAAGAGGAGTAAAGGGTGAGCTCCACTGTGCGGGCTATCTGGAGAAGACAACCCACCGCCTCCCCTCTGCTTGTGAGGTGGAGAGAGCCCGCTGCAGGGCTAGGGCTCTCTTCCCGGGTGGATTAGAGCCCTTTCTGGATTATTTCCACCAAGGAAATAATCATTAAGGCCATTTGTAAAGGAATCCAATGGAAATATATTCCTAATTGTTTTTCAGACAAGGACTGGACACAGAACTGTTTCTGGAGAAAATGTGTCACAACATCATTTCACAAGGCAACACTAGCTTTGTGAACAGGTTCGTAAGTTTCACCATACACATTCAAATTGTTATAAGCAAGATGAATGCCTAAGAAAATTAATGAGCATATTTAGTGTTTAGTAATGGACTCTGTCTCCTCTGCCTGTGACAATGAAGAGAATGCGACACGTGATCTCATGAGTTACACCATTACATACATTAAAGATCATCAGCATTTCAAAGCTCCATGTTAGAATACTTTCCTTTTTTTTTTAAATCCAGATATTAGATCTCTCAAAACAGCCAACGTCATGACTTGAAATGCATATCCCTATTTGTGCAGTTCTTTACAGATGCCATACCTATACAATGGCAGAGGCACAGCCTGAGCCAGAGAGATGTTTGGTGTGCATTGGAAAGCAGAGAGGCATTAAGACACAACATACTATTAAAAAAAAAACCCAGCTACGTGCTTGTTTAGTTTAATATTTCATTTCTGTAGAAACTGTGCCCATTTTGACCCAAGGGTGCCCTTCATGAGTCAGTGACAGCACTTACAGGCAAGGAGCAGGGGCTGGATCCTGTGCTGGGTCCCATCCTCTGTTTGCTTGTGCACCTAACAGTGAGGGTAAGTCCAGATCAGTGAATAACCACTGAAGTGTGACTATCTTTCTGTGTTCAGTGATTGCAGAGTCTTTTGGAAGCCAAAAGGAGATCACAGCTTGGGTGAAAATGCTGGTGGAGGCCAGCTGTATTAAAGGCAATTATGTGTGAGTACCTCATAGCTCTTGCTGAAAACTGGGTTGTTGGCTTGAGGGATATTTTGGCCTTTTCCAGTTTCCGTCTCTCTGTTTCTGATATAACAAACAGGATGACCTCTGCAGCACGCTATTCTCAAGTTGGTATTAGACTGACATGCGTATTGAAGGCAGGAGACCTCTCCTTTCATCTTCTCTGAAATGGTCAGATTTTAGGATTACTCTTGGAGAAAACCTTCTCTAGGGTAAACCTCATCATCACTTCTACATCTGATATTTAGAAAACGCCTGTTCAGGCAGGGCAGAATAACAGGTACTTTGAGCTAGGTTGCCTTTCAGCTACCATCAGCTGCACTTCAGACATTTGTGTCCCAGAACAGGTACAGCACCCATAACATGTAAAATACCTATTTTTTTTGACAAACAGGAAAGAAGAGAAAACCAGATAAAACACTGCAGCCATGAAAACAAACTAGCACTGTTCCACCTTAGATCAGCTATTGCTAAATTAGATCATAAATGTAATGGCTTAGTGTCTCAGCTGGCACAAATGACCTTCATTGCACTGTCTCATGCAAGTGAAGGTTCTGGTGCAATATCTATGCCAACGTCACAAATACTTGCTATATGTCTCCAGAACACTCAGGAGCTAGCACCTGCTGGGCCACAGAACTAAACAAACCCACTGATGTTCAGCTGATTTCTGGAACAATGAAGGCAATACTAAAGGAAACCAAAAAGCCATGTACCATGTACATAAATAAATAATACTAAGCCTTATTTGCTAATATGAAAGTGTCTGTAATTAGAGCATGAGAATGCTCTACAGAACCATCTATGCACGAAACACTTTATTCCTTCCATATGCTTTGCTAGCTTACTCTGATCCTATGCATTGTCCCATCCTTCAAATGAACACCTCCATTGCCCACCAGTCTGGTGGCAGCAGGTGCACAAGCAGTTGCTCAGGCCCAAATAAATGCTTTTGTCCCCTGGAAGGTGCCAACCACGTCCCAGGCTGGCATGGAAATGAGAGGCATAAGAGACTCTGTGTACCAGGGCTTTCTGAGCTTGAAGCAAGTGGGAGCCTCACACCCATATGTGAAGATGAATGTTGCAGTCTGGACCCGTCTTTACTTTTTCCATCTCCTCTCCCCTAGCTGTGATGTTTTCAAATGAGCAGAGGGTAGTTGCCCTTTTTGCTCAGCAGAATCCAATGTCAAAATATAGAAAAAGATTTGAAACCTATGGCACTTCCTTCTGCCTGTACGGTTAAATCCTGCACAATGAAGGAAAAAGGGTGACATTTGGGTACTGGAATATGGTTAGAAGTGTATTCCTCCTTCCTGGAAGATAAGCGAAGTGAAAAGTAGCAATATATCACTGCTAATTTAAGGCTTGTGTACATTCTGTTAAAAAAAAAAAATCTAATCTGTGATTCACTCATTTAAATGAAATTTCAGTTCACCTATAATGACTTCACCTTTCCAATGGTAGTTATATACGTCATGTGGCATGGACAGAATGAACCTCTTGCAGATGTATAAATGGGTTAAAAAATGGATGTTCTGTCCACCCTACTTTACTACTGCTATGATTTAGTAAAAGACTAGTTGCTGTCAGATCCAGTAATTTGAGACTCATCTTACAACGAAGTATATATGCTGATGAAAAGCTGCTTTAGCAGCAGAGAGACTGCTAATTGTTTGATTATACAGGTCTTCACATTAATGAAGCACTATTCCATGGATTTGGAGCATGGCGTGCAACCAAATTACCACCCCAGCACTCAAGCTGTGAAATCTGATTATTCATTAGCCAGTCAGTGAGTGGTACAAACATCTTTTCTTTTTTCAAACCGTCAAAGGAGAGTGACTGCTTCCCCCCCCCCCCCCCCCCCCCCCACTCTTCCCTTTAAGAATATGAGGGTTTGGACTTTTATCCACGATAGGAGCTTACTCAAGATTTTAAGGACAAGCATGTTATATAAAGAGGGCCCCGTTTTTCTCCAAACTGTGCTCTTCTTGTATAATTTATCCTCCATGTTTACTTAGCTTTGGCCTCCCCTGAGCCTGTCGCTAACTGACAATTGTGGTGCACTTAATGAATTGAGAGTAGACCATATCGTCACTAATTGACAAGAGTTACTAAAAGGCAAGAAATCAAAGTGAGGAAAGATCACAGTGCATCTGCCTCTACCACGCAGACCCGACTGAAGATGGATGGCTGTGAAAGTAATTTCCAAACTTCTTTTATGACTATCTTTTTATAAAACTTTACTTTTTTTTAAAGGAAAAATTCCTCTCTCATGTAAACAATGAGATGGAGAAAAATAATCATTAGATATTATTAGCAGAAAGGATTTTCTTTCTTTTCTTTTTCTTTCTTTTCTTTCTTTCTTTCTTTCTTTCTTTCTTTCTTTCTTTCTTTCTTTCTTTCTTTCTTTCTTTCTTTCTTTCTTTCTTTCTTTCTTTCTTTCTTTCTTTCTTTCCTTTCTTTCTTTCTTTCTTTCTTTCCTTTATTTCTTTCTTTTTCTCCCTTGATTTTCTCCCTTGATTTTCCCTGCCCACAGCAAACCTAACCTAAAGGAGATTCCAGCTACAGCCAGTCTGTTTTATACACTGACTGGGATCAGTTACAAAATGAGCTGAGTAGAAATCCTTCCTCACATAGCAGAGAAGTACTGACATCTCCAGCAAATGGGATTATCTGTAATGAGATTACATACAAAGAGATTAAGATGTGAACTGACACTCCTAGGAGATACAAAAGAGGCTCCTGAGACAACAGAGAAATGAGGTGTCAGAAGCAGAAGGTGGAATTGCTTCCTTGAGAAGGTTTTTCATGATAATGATAATGATCTTACCCGTATAATAGTGCCTTTCATCCAGGAAGATCCCCAAAGAGCTGTACAAATGCCGTACACTAGTTCTTTTCAGACCATCATGGAAATGCTTCCACCTCTGGTCGGAGTACAGTAGCTGTTTAACCACATACAACCTGACCTCATAGCAGCACTGGGCAGGAGCTATTAAGATAAAGGCTGATCACTGGGAAAGTTTAGGACACCAAAATATAAATATATAAATCTCAAGTCTGGACATATAGTCATTCCACAAAACTGTATTTTGGTTTTCGAGTTTCATTTATTTGGTGTTTTTCACCATTTACATTGACATGCTTAAATAAGAATATTGAATTAGTTTTGTAGATGTTCATTAAAAATGCACCATTTCTCTTTTTTGAAAATTGCATGGAAAAATTAAGAGGCCAAAGCAAGTAGGAAAGGACAAAGCTGTTGGAAGTATTGTTGTGTTAAAGCTTTGGCACTACGTTCAGGTGCATCTGAAAGTGCAGTGGCATTGACTGGCCATTGTCAAGCAGATGATTGACGCGTTAATCCCACACATGCTTGTTGACAGACACAGTTTTAAAAACATGACATCCCGTATTTGATTGACAAGATTGTGATGGAAGTCATCACAAACCACCGCAAATCAAGGAGAGACCTCTCATATAAAGTAACCTATGACTGAGTCTGGGGTCATTCATTTTTCATCTCACAGAACATTGCATTGCTTATTGAGCCTTTTAACTTCTCTGCATAAAGCTGGCTGGCAACAACTTCATATGAAAAGCCTTAGAAGACAGGCAGTAGATGTTGTCCAGAAGAAAAAAGTGACAGAAAAACCCTTCAGTGCAGGCTCATAGCTCATCAGAAGAAATATCTGTACTTCAGGCATGGCTTGAAGATGTTAGAGCAGCGTATGCAATCCCCAGATACAGCTCCTCTCTCTCTCTCTGTGAGTGCTAAATTACCATCGTTGCTCTTAGTAGATTTTATTAGTTTTCTTGTCACTCTTGTAAATGGAGTTTAACAGGAAAACAAAATGTATTTAGACAATATGGTCTATATGGCTTTGCAGTTAAACAAGTCTCCCTGTCAGATTCTTTCAACGCTCTGGCAATGAGGATAATGAAACGTTTTGCTTGCTCCTCCGCTCTCATGTTTGCTCTGCCAGGCAAACCACCAGCACCAATGCCTGAAGGACAACTTGCTTTCAGAGAGGGGGCTTAGAACTAACCCTGGATATTATTATTCTCCTTCCAGCCTCCAAGCCTAGAAGCCTTAAGTCAAGTTTACTACTTCATTGGTTGCCCTGTACCAGGGGAACTGCTAACTGCTCACAACAGACCACGACACAGTGTCCTCCAGTGCCAAGTCTCTTCTCTGCAAAGGATGCCTGCATCTCAGCCCTGCCTCTACTAATGTCTGACAGCCCTGCCGTGGCTCCACAGCTCTGAGCAAAACCCTCTGAGGTCCAGTGTCCTTGTCTGCAGCATGGATAATAATGCTACTTATCCTGGTAGGGGTGGCTTTTATTTTTTTGGCAGTCACAGTATACAAAAGAAAAATATGGATCTTTGCAGCATCCCTCAGGCATCACAGGCTGTTAAAACCAATACAAATTACAACTATTTTACGTGCTGCTACTGCCATTGGTAACCTACCACCAGGGTCCTGAGAGCACCATACACATGGGAGATCTGTTCACCTTTGCTCTTCCACATTTGAACTGCATCATCTCACCCTGGATGAAAATCCACACACTTATTGATGCTATACATATCTATCCTCATAAATGAAATTATTCTATCTTTTTTTTTTTTTAAACTGAACTTTTCAGCCACTATGGTTAGGCCTCTGAAGACACTTGCCAGTACAATCATGTAATTTTAGGGTCTGGGGGCTTTTTTCCTCTAACTTTATAATATTGTATTGGAAAAAGCCCTAGGTTTGACTCACTGGTCCTGAAATAAAGCCTCTTTGACTGATGTAGCTTGTTTTACATGAGCAGCACATCCAGACTCCTGACATTACCTGTTTGCTGCCACAGGCTGTAGCTACCTAAGGAAGGTTTTGCTCATCTAACCATCCTGTCAAAGTCTACCTTAGGACTCAACATGGACTAATGTCTGGCTATAAGCTTCCCCATGCTTTGGGACTCCTCCAGAAGGAATCAGATCAGGATACCTGCCTCTTGCCTTATACAGTTTGGTGAGCATCTGAGGCAGGGTGTGTACCACAGCCTGGCTCTCAGCCGGCTCAGGTGCACCATCAGCTGTTCTGCCCTGGCTTGGCGCTTCTCCCACCCTGCCCCAGTAAGCAGCTATTCCTGGCAAAACCCACTATGTCCCAGCGTGGACAGGAATCCATTACCCACTGAAGAGGGTCCTGCTTATCACTCTTGCTCTGCAGCATTCAACAATTTTGATCTCTGTCTGGGCTACTGACAAGTGCTTCCAGTCCAAAGCAAGAAATCCAGCAGCTTTCATCACCCGCACAGAAGCTTTCATTTTAAAAATAATGCCTTTCAATGTCAGCTTGGCCAACAGCTGCTTCTAGAAGATTAGAGCTTTTCTCTGCCTTCTCTGGCAACCCAGATGGATTTGTTTGCCTAGCTTACATTGCACTGCATTGTTTAGCTATCTGTAAGCGTGATCAGTGCTGGCTTCCAATATTTCAAAGCCTGTGGCATCATCATCATCTAATACCAATTATGGGGGAAAAAAAGCCTCTTCCAAGTAGCAGCTGTTGAGTTTGGGAGGGGCAGCGGGGTACCCTTTGTGCTTGCACACTTAATCAGCAAGATGAGAGGTATTGGTGCTCACATGACACAGCACTTTTAGGACAAGATACTACACCTAATCTATTCCCAGGATTTTCCTGGGTACCTATCCCAACAGTGTCTGCAGTGGCATTTCTATATCAGGATGATCATAGCTTCCCAGGGATATCCAAGATGGCAAGAGTAACATTTCCTGACTGTCTTCATGTGTTTGTTGTGTCAGCTCCACACTGTCTTATGCCACGTCCTGCTGATTGTAAGTGGGCTGATGCATGATTGTCTGAGAACTGAAAAGTTATGTTGGAGATACTAGCAACTTTTGCATGCTTCAGCTTCACCCTCCAACCAGACTTAAAGTGTGATGACCATGTGCTTAGATCTCTCCTGCCACAGATTCAAGGAGGACAAAGAAGCACAGACTGCCAGATCTCCCCAAAACTTCTATGTTTTTGCGCCTGCAGCTCATCAGCTAAGTCAATATATTAAGCACCACCATCAGTGGTCTGTTTTTTGGAGCTACTGAGCACCCACAAGTCCCATAGACATCACGTACAGATTCTCCCTGCTCAGCTTCTTTCCCCAAAGTTTTCACAGCTCTGTTATTATCTTGCTTCTTCCCTAGCCTGCATTAACTTGCGAGTGTTGACATATGTACTTCACTGCAGAGCACAAAGTCCAGTCATTCTGCAGAAACAGTCCATGACAGATCAAAATGCCTGTAACAATACCGATTTTCCTTGACTTCAACTTATGCCACAACAAAGCTCTTCATGAGTCATTTGGCAGAGACATTTCTCAGTCAAGAAAACATTCCTTAACTTGGGGACAATAAACAGCCCTATTACATATGCTACCACTTCTTTCCTTTGTTTTATTTATAAGACCTTTAACACAAGAATATCAGGTTTTCTGTGATTCTTCATTTTTCTCATTATTTCCAGCTATTAGGAATAGTTCATTTTCACCTGCAAATCAAATGTTTGCATGCATATACATGCAAGGCACCATCTATTTTGCACAGGCAAATGCAAGCTGTGGAGAAAACACTTGAGCATTGGAAATACAGACCCTAAATAAGTGCAGCCTGCAAAGAAAGATTATCATTTTGGATAGGAACCAATGTTCAATCTGGGGTAACATTTGCACCGCCAGATGTCATAAAACTTGTTATTCCACATTCCTTATGCTGGAAAGTGCTACATCTGGCTCAGGAACACATCAAAGGCTATGTCTACACAGCATTTTGCAGGCAGACTCGGGCTCAATCTGACCGCACTCCAAGCCAGTCAGGAACCACGTGGCCACACCAGTGTGGTGCCAAACCCCAGAGAATCAGCCCAGATGAGAAAAAGTGTATATGAGAACAGTCAGAGCTCAGAGCAAGTGTGCCTCCCTGCAAAAATGGCTGTAGATATACCAGGCTCAAATTTTCAGGAAACTTCCATGGGGTTTTAGACTTAAACTTCTCCATCTACCTGGCTGGTGGCAAAAGTAATGAAGGTTCTTCTCATACATCAATAACTTTCTCTAAAATCCTTTGCTACAATGACAAAAGATGCTTTTATGAAAAGCCAGGATAACTTGACAGACAGACACCTGCTTCACGATGGCTCATTCAGGAAGACTCATGGATCATACCAGTCTAGGACATAAAACCTCAGTTCAACGCAGTGGAAAGAATTAGCACCTTTGAAACTCTTTGTCTAGGAGATCTCAATTCTTTGCATGCTGAAGCCTTCCACAAGTTTTTGAGGCAGATTATTTTTTGAAAAATTCAGGTAGTATTCCAGGTTGGTTGCTGAAAAAATTATCAACAACTGACACATGAGAAGCTGGGCTGTGATGAGCCAGAACAAATTTGGTGTGGATGATCTGATCTTCACCATAGCTAAACTACTATTAGCCTTCTTTAAAAAAAGTGTATTCCAAAACTCAATCTTATTCATTTAATAAAAGATTGAAAAGTATGATTTGTACAAGCTCAGTTACCATATAATATTGGGCAGACTGCATTTATTTATCACCTATTTCCATGTGTTTGCAAGGCAGTTCAAGTTTTCCTTTTCCTCCCTGCATTTGGACAGAAGTCAAAAATTTATTTAAAACATGAGAGAAGCACTGAAGAAGCACAGAAGCAAAATGGTGTCATGTCCTCGGTTTTGTCATGCATTGAAGCAGCTGCCAGCCCTGGAGCAGATGGGAAACTTCAGCTTCTGATGTTATTTCATGGGGTCTGCTCGGTAATGGGCTCCAACAGCTTGAGATTCACCTGATCTTTGACAATCCTTCTCCAACACTCCCCTCATGGAGGGATGAATCTTATCCTCCATTTCCATGTGTTGACCAAATTCATGCTAGGCACTTCGTAAGTTGCTTGTGGAAAAAGAGTGACCCTGTCCCAAAAACACTTTCTGTGTGAATGCAGATCATGAAACACCAACAAGATGGGCAATGGTTGAAGACAACCTGACTTTCCACAGCAATGAAACATAGCTTTTTCTGGTTTCCGTGTAGGGAAGTCAGCAGTGTGATCTCCCCACCTGAGCTGAGGAGTGAACTTTTGCCTGGTGAAATAAGCTTTGTGTGTGGGTTTGTTTGTGCAGACTTGAGCATAACTCGTTTCCTCGGGTGAGAGCTGTTTGCCCAGACTTAGACAGTACAAATGCATGTGATTTACAACGAATTCAGTGGGAAGTCAGCATCTGGATCTGCAGTATTTCAAATTATTGCTTCATACTGCGAATGACGTGCCTCGGCTTTGAAAGTGTTTCATGCGAGATACCCAAAGGAAATTTTCAGACTACTGACTTATCATTACTGAGCTACTGCAACTACTATCTGTCTTAATATTTCACTGTAATGAAGTAATATTTAAGTTACCACCAAGGAGAATCTTGCAATACCTCCTTAAGCCAAAGGGTGGAGGAGCACCAGATTTGATTCCAAATTTTGTCACTCCAGGGATGGATTTTGCAAGTGGTCCATTTCTCCTTGAGCCCAACCATCCTGGCACACTGTATAATATAACTTGCACTTCTCTCTGGCATAAACTGGCTACCAGCTGTCATAAAACTTGGGGCAATATTTTATTGATCAAACCTTTTGGAAATGTGCCATTCCCAAGTTAAACTTCAGCATGACAGAGGTAGCAGAAAGGAAATAGTTATGCCAAGGCAGAGCAGTTTCATTTTTTACTTCCAGAGTCACCATTAATGTACTACTGTCACCTCTCACCTATATTGCAAATTTAAGGCCCCTAAAAACAATGACAGCTAGCAACGTTACCATAGAGAAGGACTGTTCATATCTCTCTGGATGACACTAAACAGTCCATGCCTATGTTACAGTAGTGGGAGCCTTCTTCTAGGGTAGTTGTACAGTAATTGCTACCAGTCCCAGTGAAATCCTGGCAAACACCGAAGATGAAAACAGGAAAGGAAGAGGGAGACCTCTGAAGAAACAGGGGGTACAGCAAGGGAATTTGGCCATGCTTTACAGTTATCTTCTGGCATTTATCTCCAAGATGGGGAGAGCAAGCATGCTAGCACTGCAAGACTTCTGCCCTGGGTCCAGGCAAGGCGCACAAAGGGAGCTGTGGTTCTTCCCAGCCCGGTACCAGCAACAAAGTATTGAACCTGGATTTCCTGAAATGGAAGTGTCTTAAAAGTGGTGGAGATTCCCTGTTCTTTTAAGGATAAGGACTGCTCTGGACAACCAGAAGCCCTCTCATGTGTTGAAAGACCTCTTGAGGTCATGGAAGACATCTTGAGGTCTAGGAAGAGGAAAGGGGCTTTTTACTTCTGCTTATGAGAAGAGAAAAGGAAAGACTACTTGAAAAACACTCTCGTCTCTGGCAAATAGGGAGTGAGATCCTCTTGAACAGTCCTAAGCAGAAGACAGCTCTAGTCATACGTTACCATATTATAAGTCCATCTGCTTCACAGAAAGTTATGTTCAGTAGGTATTTACAAGTCTAATTTATCTCTTTAGTTCTTTTTCATCAGGATAAATGTGGTGAACTTTAAGAGGTATGAAGTTGGGAGAGTGGGAACAAAAGAAATATGGATGAATTTCAAGGTAAAAAAGTACACTCCATCCTCAATTCTCTTAGCTTAAGTACTCTGTGAATATCTGAACAGCTGGTGATTTTGCATATTGTATCATCTGTGCTGTGGTATGGAGGTAGAGGGATATATATAATAACAATAGGCTTTGGGGCTTAACTGAGAATTGCCCAGGATTTTGTTGATATAGAACTGCTATCTTAGTATAAGAGTAGATTTTATACCAAAGTTTTCACTTTTTGCATTTGAATTTTCATTACAATGCTGATTATTATAATTTCTCAAAAAAAAAAAAAAGAAAAAGGCAAGTCATCTCTCCAATAGAAAAAAGAACAATGCCTTTTACTGGAGTTTCATGAATCCACTTCAATGTCACTTGAAAGTCTCCTGAAGAGTCGAGCTGCTTGGTTTCTATGAAACAGCCCAGGAGCCTCTCTCTGTCCAGCTCACGCAGCTAAGTTAAGCTCTTATTAAACTCAGTTGTTATTTTTCTAACACATTCTTAATTATTGTTTTTTGAAGCAACAATCATCCCACGCTTCACATTCGCTTTGTTTCTCCACCTCTTCGTGCGGTGCAAGCATGTGGGCAAAGCGTGGGAGGCTCCAAGAGCCCAAGCAATTGAAAATTGATGCGGAGCTTTAAAATAAAGGAATGATCCTTATTATAAAAGGGGAAAAACAAAGTAGCACACTGAGATAAACAAAGACGCACAGACAATGCAAGGAAAATAATATTAGCAGATGTTGAGCCAGCCGTTAATGATCTGTTTTATATTTAAATCTATTGCTTGAATGCTGGAGCCAGAACACCAAGGAGCGAGAAAGAAGCCTGGCAGCAGCCACGCACTTTACTTTTATTGCTCTGACTCCAATCATTGATGTTGTCTTTTTAAGTTATCAATATACATTTTTTTGCATGTGAGTTGAGTGCTGATGGAAGGATTGGAACAGGCTGCCCAGAGAAGTGGTGCAGTCACCATCCCTGGAGGTGTTCAAAAACACACAAAGATGTGGCACTTCAGGACATGGTGGTGTTGGGTTGATGGTTGGACTTGATGATCTTAGAGGTCTTTTCCAACCTTAAAGATTCTATGATTGTATAGAAAGCTGGTGCCACTGAGAGAGAAGGGCTCTCCTTGCAGATAAGGCAAGATAAGGGAAAAGGCTCCACATTCAGGTTGTAACCAACCTCCTAAACCGTCCACTGTTTGCACTTCATCATCCCTGGCAGGGACATCTACACTGCACACCTCGGGGTCATTTTGAGTAAAAACACAGGGCCTCAGCAATCTCTGCAAGGAGAGGTGGCCGCTGCTCAATTGCCACGTGGTTACAGCAGTGCGGTGAGCTGCCTGCAAGGAAAACCTGCCTGGTGCTCTCAGCACTGTCTATATGGCAGAGGGACGCTCCCAGACTGGACCTGCTGATGCCACAAGGAGCAGTGACAGCTTCCCCCTGCTCATGCTGAGCAAGGGCTCATTCACTGCACAGCCAGACTAGAACTTCTTGTTCTGTTGCTTTCTGACCATTTCACCTGCCTCACCAGCAGCCACTGCTTGCCAGAGCCAAACCCTCCCCACTGCTCCTGTAAGCCTGGCCTGCGCCAACAAGACCAAGATAGTCTCAAAGTCATAGTCCAACCCTGAAACCAAGGCATTGCTGAAAAGACGTTACCTCACATCTGCAATGAGCTGCTCTCTGGTCTTATTTTGACATGTGGGGCAGGTTGGCAGAGAGCACATCCCCCCTTTTGAGACCCATACAGCTTGTGCTGGGTAACAGGCACTAAGCTGCCTTTTATACTGATTCCTTCCCTCAAAGGATATCTCAGTTTTCAGCAACATACCACTCCAGACATGTTTATTGCAAAGCAACATGATGGATAAAAGCTGGAGGGAGAAAAGCTCCCTCATGCACCGTTCAGTCAGGGTCAAACATTCAATTGCAAACCTGTAAGCAGCTACACAAGAACAAAATGTCATAATATCATCTCAAGATCAAACTTCAGCTAATTTAGGCAACATCAGAGAGAGATGGATCTCATTTCACACTGGAGCAAGACCCCCCCCCAGATCAATTCTCTTCCCAACACCACCCGCATCCCTGTGGGGAGAAAGCCAGGTGCATGGGTCTGCATGGGGCTATAGCAGCCTTTGCTCAAGTCCTTGCCCAAGGCACAGGGACCTGTCACATCCTGCAGCATGCACTAGCCGTTCGGACTAGACACGTCCAATGGAGGCAGTCAGCTTGGCTGCTCTTCCAGGGCTGGGCTTCTTGGTTCATGCCACAGTTTCTTGCTTCAAGTTTCCTCTTGCTTTGCATGAGATGGCTGCCCTGTCCTCACCCACCTTCTCTCCTGGAGCAGCTCCTAATTATCGGCTGTCTCCCCCTCTCCTTTATATTCACATTTTCATTTGCCTTCCCTAATAAATATACTGCTTCTACCTCTCAGGGTGGTATTTCCTGCTTATGCTATTTTCAGGACTTTGGTAAAACTTTGTAAGTCACTGCTCCTGAGGAACAGATACCACCCAAACAATCTGTTAGTACCACAGTTGTCTGCTTGCTGTCAGCCTGACATAGACAGGGAACATGATATGTAAACACAACAGGAAAAAAAAGCCAACCTAAATGGAAAGGGTGCTGCTCCAACATTTCCCCCTGTGCTCCTCGGTGCCCAGAGGAAGGGTGCTGGGCCGCTCGCAGCTTTTGACCGAGCTCCAGACCACCAGGATCAGAGACTGCCATTATTAACTACTTTTTGTCCCTTCAGTGGCAGGGATGTCCTCATTAGATCCCTTTAGGATCAACTAGATACTGACTCCCCATGAAATTGCTGGATCTGTCAGGCTGTTTGACTCTCTTTTGTTACTAATACTGTAATAAAAATACCATTACAATGTATTATTTATACCAATAATTCATACCAACCACTACCTAACAGAGTAAGCAACTTAGAGTTGCTTTTAGGTTATTTAAAATAGAAAATTTTAATCCATTTTACTTGTGCCTTACTGATTTTAGATCAGTGCACATTTTTCAGTTAAGACAGGACAGTTTCTTTCAAGACATGCTCTGGTTGTAACAAGAATTGGTGCAACTTCCACAGCTCCTGCTCCACCGCCTGTCCAGCTGGACTGCCGTGGGCCTTTGCAGCATGACAGTCCTCTTAGCTGATCAAAATGGATCAAGCATCAAGTCAGGCACTTTATAGATGCGTACCATGACAGTACAGGCCCTTTTAGTCATCAGTCTTGAAATCTCACCACCGAAATGTATCAACTTTGTTTTTAAAAAATAATTAAAAAAATTAGCCATTACATAGTTTTCATTGATACTCATTTTACCCTGTATTGATGCTAGTAACAACCCTGACATTACTGGCCCAGAATCTTCTTGAGGCTAAAGGTAATTTAAGTCACCTGGATTGAGTGAGGAGTCTTTTAATACTGACCTTCTCCCTCTTTACTGGAGCTCCCCCACTTTTCAAAGACAAGAAAGGCTCAGCCAACCCTTCAAAAGTTCTCCAGTTCAAGTTATATAAAACTGCTAATTTTAAAATATTTAATCTTTTTTGATGCTTTTTAACATCCAGCAACACCACTTCTGACCTTACATGTGTACCCTGACAGCCCGGAAAAATCAGACCCACAGATCTTTGGTATATCCTTTTCCATTGCCTACTAGATGCCTGTGTTTGCAATTATCTCCTGGTGAACAAAGTCATGTAAAGTCAAAGGAAACAGAAAGCAGATCTAGGCTTTGAATCTTGCACTCACCACACTTCAATAACATACTGCCTTGCAAGTTGCTGTTGTGAATGCTAACATTTGGTGGTGAACAATTGGGACAACATTACTGTATCCATTATATATTAATAACAGATGCGTGCGTATCCTATTTTTTCTTCCCTTTCTCTCCTCCCCTTCCCTCTCGTCCCCTCCCTTCCCCTTTTCATGATAATTAACAAGGCAATAAACATGTAAAACTTAAAAATCACAGAAGTGGAAAACTGATAAAGGCCTCTGAAATGATACCAAGGAAAAAAAAAATAATCAGTGAACCAGAAGAACATATAAAGTTATTGCCGTTGAGCTTTGCAGAGAGCACAAAAATTGAAAGAATAATAAATAACAAGGGCAGGTCAGTTTTCCAGCAAGAGCTAAATCAGAGGTGAGCTGAGCTAATTTAAACAACCTATGTCATGATGTAAACAAAGGGAGGGATTCCTTACGTGGGAATAATATATGCTGTTCAGGTTTATGAGTGGGGGAAGGAGCCATATTTTTTAAGGCGCTCAGACATCCAGGAGTGTGACCAGCTGCACCCAGCACAGTGGGGCAGCCAGGGATCCCACAGCAGCAAAGATCCTACCCAGCCCAGCTCATGGGGAGCAGGTCCTCCCGCAGCCCATGTGCCTCACACACCATTCTACGATTAATGAAGCACAACACTAAATGGTGGAACAGAAACATTACCCCGAGAGTGAGACGGGAAATTCAGCCTATGCTGTGAAAATGGGAATAACTGAAGAGAGTAGTGGGCTTTTGAGGAACTCTGCTGTGATAAGTATTAGCTTCATCTGTCTTGTTAGCTATTGCCCTGCCACCTCATCCCCAAGCGTACGTGCACTTGCACACAGAGACATGCCGGCACACTCAAGCCTATACTTCCCACCAGCTGAAGCAGGAGCTCCCAGAAAAAGTACATACGCCAAGGTCTTAAGATCAATTTAATGAACCATCATGACTAAATTTGGCAAGATTTCCCATCTTGCTTCTTTTCTGTACCTCAGACTGTTTTGATCCATTTGTGAGAAATTTAGTTTTGGCAAGTGAAAGTCCTTTATCACTGCCAGTTGTTAATCTGCACTGTGACACATTCATTCAACCAGAGAAAATCCAATATTGACATTTGTACCTTGGGGGGAAAAGAGGTTAAATGCTGGATGTAAAATAAACTCCTGGAGTATGCCAAGCAACCATATAATATCTATATCATGTATAGGCATGTTTCTTTCCCTGAGAACTCAGATGTAGCTCGATCACATCTGGACTGGACTATTATTCCACATAATCGGTCAAATGGATACTGTTGGACATCTGGAAGCGCCTCTGATAGCCCAACTCAGCTGCTCCAGCTTTTTGGTGGTCCACTGAGAACAGGCTGTTCACATGCTGCTAAATCCCTTCCTTGTTTCCACCTGCTAAGTAGCATTAAAAGGCAGCTTAAAATACATTAAATACTCTCCCAACATTAATTTCCTCTGTAAGCAATTACTATGTTGGCCACAAGGGTGTTTTGCAGTTCCTGGTAAGAAGGAGATGGTCTGTGCGGCCAGACGTTCACACATGGGAAGGACCAACACCACGAGTCTCACTAAAACGTGTTGTCACTGTTAATCATTTTCATTACCACTGTGCCTAGGAGCCAGCCAAAAAACTGAAACCCTACTGCGCAAGGCAGGGTAAAAACACACAGTGGTGTGAGGCCCTGGCTCCAAAGAGTTCACAGCCTGAGAAGCCCTCATCGCCCTCTTCCCATCTATTTTTAATTCATTGATTTGATTTCTACAGCTGGCTTTAAAAGTTCTGAAATGTGCTACCTTTGCATACGTTATGCAATGCCTTTATCTGTGAACAGTCTCACCAATTTCAAGAGACCCATTTTTTTAGATGTATATGCTTTTTTTTAGGCACATGTATACATACATTTGGGTATGTATGTATATATTGTATTTCAGATTATACACAGGCATAAATATGTTGGTCTAGAGAATATTTCCTAGAGGAGGATGAGAGCATACAGTATTAAATTCTCTGTCTCCAAAACTAACTAGCATACAGTATTAAATTCTCTGTCTCCAAAACTAACTGTGCTTTATCTTGTGTGTAGTGCTGCTGAAGATAAGCAGGACTTCTCAAAGACTAAGTGTTTGTCAACATGAACAAAGGTATCAAGAAAACATTGCAATAATGATCAGAATTGGCTGGTTTTTAAACCATTGTTAAGCCTTGCAAACTGTCTCACTCAACTTAGAAACTTCTGAATGACCAAATTACTTTTTTAAGCTTTGTCATTAAAAAGAATGTGGTGGAAAGGTTAGAAGTAACCTGGGATTCAGATTTAGCCAAATTTAGTCAGAAACCTAAGAACCAGTCAGAGATGGAAATAAACCTCTGTTGCTGATTATTCTGACCACCAACAAACAGAAACTAAAAGCCTTCATGTTAAGCTAACTTAAAATCTAGTAACTGCTTCTTTCCCTTATATTTAGAACTTCACTTCTTAGTAATGAGCCAAACCAAAATGATGATGCTATCACATAGACTGTCTGGTCACCCTGAACTTGCATTGCTTGCCTATAAATTTCTTTACATTTGCTGAGGCCAGTGCTACTCACGCTGCATTTTGCATATATAACACAGAAGGGCTTAAGCTACGAAAAAGACAAGAGAGCTGGGTATGGCATCCTGAGAACTACATTTTCCTGATATAGTCATTTTAGTTAGAGAGATAACAAAGGAAAGCGAAGTGAACAGCAGAAACTGTTAAACTCAGATTAAACTAATTATTAAAAAAACCCTTCACAGCTGTAAATTTAATTTCCATAACAGGGAAGATACCAGCAACACAGAGCCGGAGTAATGAAATATTCAGTGGGGCTTAGTCCAATCAAAGGTATAGGTATATGTTTATTAAGAAACATTATGGCCAACAAAGCTGAGAGAAATCATCACAGAAGTAACACCCAGAATCAATGGGAGGAAACAGAGCATTATTTACCTAGACAACAAGAAAGCTTTTGAGGCCACATCATACAAAAAGCTGATTTATATGAAAGGATTACTACAATTTACTCAAAAGCATAATGTTTTCATTCTCAGTGGGGAAATAATTTACCTGATCACAAAAAAAAAAAAAAAAAAAAAAAAAAAAAATCAAGGCCCTCTCCTGCAAAACTTTAACAGTAGAAAGGCATTTCAAGGGATTGCCCTGAGGACCAGCTTATTGTAGCATCTGTGGTAACAGAAATGGGGAGGAAGGTGATCGGCTCTGCAACACATGCAAGGGGTGTTAAGAATCAAAATTTAAGAAACAGTTAACATATGAAACCAGGTCAAATAAGGAATACATAGGTATTAAGAGAGAGCAGCAGTGGATGAATCCGGTACTAAGGACAAAACTGTGAGTCCAGAACAGACCCATAAAAGCATCACGCTCATGAAACATGGGTGAGGTGCATAGGACACTAACATCCTGTCATGGCACTTAAAAATAATGAAAAACTGTGTTTTCTGCTAGTCACGGGATCTGGATCAGCAGGAGTTTTCCTCAGCGAGGACCACAGACCCAAAGTCTTTTCTTTGTGGACAATAAGTAACCACACATCTGTCCCCAGGGGACTACACAGGTGACAGAACAGAGAGCACATCCCCAAAGCTGCCCCAGGAGGCACCCTTGTTGAATATAAAATTATATCAGACAATCAAAATCAGCACCACTACAGTGGAGACTTGGTCACTGGGTCGTTACCCACTGGCTAGGCTACACCTAGAGGCAGTGTCCTCTTAAATCACTCTGGCATGAGCCAGCGGTGGGTCAGAGCTGTCACCTCATCACATTATTGTCTTTACAATGGGCGCTATGTTACCAGTTCTGCTTGCTTTCACCTTGTTTCCTGTGTTTTATATTCACAAGCATGTACAGCTTCTGCAGTGAAAAATGTAAATATATATACATATGCATATATAGTTTGGTTTCTATTAGAGATAGAGGATTTGGTTTCACCAGAAAGTTGTCCCAGTGCCATACAGAGCCAAATCACAAGGAAATTATATCTAATCCATCCTGTATTACCTGTTCCCTTTAACCTGGAGGCTATTCCAGAGGTGGAGAAGGTGGATTACCAGCATTACCAGGGTGGGTCTGTCATCCTAGGTACTCAGCAGCTATTAAAACTTCAGTCTTTAGAAGAAAAAGGTTAACGTTTATTATTACCCCAGAGCTCCTGTTAAATCAGATGCAACCATGGTTTCCCACTACCTTTAAGGTTCCTCTTTATGTGCAGGGAGCATTTATTACCAGGATCATCTTCATAATTTTGGGATGGAGGCTCATCTGGGCCTGGTGTCTTCCTAATCTTCATTAACTCTAATTTCATTATCACCTGTCCTGGAGTGACCCTGAGATCACTCACTGCTTCTTTCTTCCTCCTCTGGGAAATGAATTTCTGTTTCTGTCCTCAGCTACTGAACTGCTTTTGCAGGCCCTGCGGCAAATAATTAATATTAGCAGTATCCTCTTCGCCTCTCACCAATCTGGGTGCCCCACCCCATCTTAAAAGCTCTGCTGGCTCCTCGACTCATCTTTCTATTTCTGATGAATATGTTTTAAAAGCCTCTAGAATATTCAGCTTGGTTTGGTAGTCTTATTTCATCCCTTGTGTGAGCTTTTCTCACCTTTTTTTTTTTAAATTCATCTATTAGCCTTCCTATTCCTCACCTTCCCTTCTTGCATTTGATGTTCAGCAGCTCTCAGATGTCTTTTGCATGACATAAGAACCAATTTCTCCAGTTAATTATTCAACCTCTTCTCCTGCCTCTCCCCTCCCCCCCAAACAAGAACGTTATAAAGGTGGACTCAGGATAACAGAACATCGCCAGATTAAAGAAAGAGACTGAATTAGAGGTCTTCCCACACAAGAGAGGTCTCAACCAAAAAGCTCAGAAGCCCCCACTGACTGCAGAGAAAAGTTTTGTAAAAAGCAGATGCCCCAGCTCCCTCCCCTGGCAGCAGCAGAGGATGTTGTCATCTGATAAAGTGGCAGAGCAATAACATTTTATTTCTGTCCTGCACCTAACTAATGGGGCTGTTTGGCACCGAACAGAAACAAATAAGGAGGAAGAATGATGATGACCAAGAGAGGAGAGAAATGGAAAGAAACCTTTTCTTCAGCTCTGTGTCTTTGACAAACATCTGAGGTAATAAACAGGGACTTTTATGAGCTAATTGCATTTTAATCAATTTGAGCTCTTAACTGCATTGGAGAGGCTGCTAACTTGTATTAGATTCATGTATGGTTTTACACTGCGTCCCCATCGTTAGCAGCTTTATGATAACAAAGCCCCCGCCACCACCGTCACCATGGACTATTGCTCCTGAGGAGCACACGGGAGAGAAAAACTCCCCTGAACAAAAACAAAGAGGAAGAGCAGGATCCTTTGCATAAACAAGGGGAAAAATGGAGCGATTGTGCTGCACGACGTGAGGCGAGTGGAAGTTTGGCGGCTGGCAACAACCCATGGCCACCGATCTTTGGAGAAAGAAATCCTGGCACAACGAATTTGGGAGAGTCCAATAAAAATGTAGAAGTGAAGGCAGAAAACTCTCTCCTCCCGGTTGTGTACGTGTGTCCACACAACCAGCATATGTTAAGCCTTTAAATGAACATTTGGCCATGAAACAGTAGCTATGGCAATACACAGGCACAAATTTATGTACTGTAGGTACATATTGCATAGAAAAGCTCTCTGTTTCTGAACTGGACTGGCAGCTGCTTGAAATTTTCCCCTTTGCTTTCCCTAAGGTCTCAGGTGTGGGATTCATGAGCCAGTGTCTCAGCTAGAACAGGTGTCTATCGCTGTGTAAATAGCAATTAGGCCCAAATTTCAGACTTTTTTCAAATCCCTATCTGAGGAAAAGCCCAGGAATAAATAGTTGCTGTAACGGCCAGGGGTATTGTGTAGCATTATAGCCTCCAGCTGGGCTATTACATACTATAGACGGGTGAAGAATACAAGCACCTGACAGATGTGTTCTGTTAGCTTCATTAGAAAAGAAACAAAGAAACTCCTCAATTAATAGCAGTGGAGCCAAAGGGAAGGGGGGTGCGGGAGGGAGGAATCATAGCCTGTTATTTAAAGAGAGTCAGGGAGCCTTTCACTGATGGCTTAATATGATTCATTAATAAAAACAGCTTTTTGAATGCCCAGTTTAAGTCAAAAGAAATCACTAGCATGGGGTTTTTTTGTTGGTGGTGGGTATTTTTTTCCCTGCAAAAGAAGGGCAAAATGACAAACTGGAGTTGCTGAATTCATTTTGTGCGAGGCTGGTCCTTCCCAAAGCCCCCTTTCCATGGGGCGTTCGTCACTCGGGGTGGTGGCACAGTACTTGGGAATTGACGGGGTCACATAAAGCCTTTGAGTGAGAGAGATTTGCAGGGGTAGTACAGAAAAATTCCACATCTCAACTAGGAAGCCTTAATGATTTTAAAGTGTCAAAACGGAGCTCTTCAATAGAATGGAAATCAGATGCATCGAGAAAGTCACACCTTTCCATCACAACATGTTATTCCTGTTTTGAAGGTCTGAATGACCGGTAAAGACATGTTGAGTGTAGTTCTGTGTGCCACTTCTTTAAAAGCGATGGACTTCATGCCTCCTTATTTAATGCAGTTTTAATCATAATAAACATATGTACAAACTATATTGTGCTGCAGCTCCTTCTTGTGCCCAGGCACATGACAGGATAGAGGATCCTGCAGCTAGCTACAGAAACCACGTCTTTTCTGCTCCTAAAAATAATACAAAACCATCACCACCTTTTTATAACAGACAGCAAAACTCAAATGCAACATAATTCTTAAGCTGCAGTGCTTACCGCTGTCACTGGCGGTGGCAATAAGAACTATCTTCCCAACACACATCTGAAAGAGAGGGAGGCGTTTCAAGCATTTGCGGGTTCAGGGAGCTCCCAATATGAAGCCATCTGTGCTGGATGATTTTAAAGGTGAAGAAATTGCTGCAGCACTTCCATGGGGTGGTATAAGATAAGTGGGAATGAAAGAATAATTCAGCATCTGAGAGTATAGAATGAGCCCTACGATGGAGGTAGCCATCATTTGCACCTTGACCTGCCAAATGAACCCATGCCAAGAGAAGACCTTGCAAGATTTACCAGCCTCCGCTTGGGCAAGGGGATGGTGATGGTGTGGCTCTCACGCAGCAGTCATTGGATCCATGTGGTCCAAGTGTGGCAATGGCAAAGCCGGTGTACTGAGCTGGGGGGTTAGTGTGATGAGATGTATTGCAGAAAGATTAAGGAGACCAACAATACCTATCAACTCCTCTCACATATTTCCTTGCAAGTTGTTTCCCACAGTGCATTAACTGATGTTTTGTCAAAGCCTGCCTCAAAATATACCAAACTATGGGCCTTTCATCACTTCCCAAAGGGACAGTTGTCCATAACCAAATAGATCTTGCTGTCAAGAAGGTTTCTTTTATATATTTGGCCTAATTTTTCCTATTCTTAATTTCATCCCATTACTCTTAGTTAAACCTACTCCCATTGTCCTAAATAATTCACCTCCCTCAGGAATTTACCCCCTCCATGTATTTGTAGGTTATTCTTTTGTCCCACTGTAGTCTTCCCTTAGCGAAGCCATCTATATTTAATTCTTTTAATCTCTCTTCATAAATTAGTCCCTCCAGCCAGCGAGGGGAAGGGCATATTTGAGACGTTATTCAGTGGTGAGCTAGGATGCTCTGTTGCATTCTGGGGATATCTAGAGCATGGAAAATGCCTAGGGGAAGCCTAAACATTCATATTATTGCTTTTTTTTTTCCCAAGTGTTTGAACTGCCATAGACAAAGTGATATTTCTGAAGGAGAAAAATATAACTAAAGATGTCTGTTTCATTCTCCCTTTTCTGCCCCACTGTTGTAAATGTCTGCTTTGTCCTCAGTTAATAACCTCCATCACCAGCTGGCCAGCTCTTGCTTACAAGCTTTGCCTTCCTTTACACCCTAACCTAGGATTTTTGTATCTGTGTGAAAAGCAGAGAATCAAAAAGTCAGCATAAAAATAGGTTAAACTATATACAGTAATAAACAAATACACTGCTGCTGCGGCATGCTGGAGCTTTGTCCATCAGGCTTGAAGAAGCTGTTTACTTGTTATAGTTTGTATACTTGTGACAAAGTTATTGCTTTTCTAATGTACATAAATTCCCAATGAATTAGATAGAACCTCTATCATCTTTTTTTACTCTACTGTCAGAATCAGACAATAGCTGTACTCTTGCCCTTCCCACCCAAAATTAATGACTTGGAGGATTCAAACTCACAAGTTAGATGCAAACCAATGACTGGTTCATTTGAATTGCTGGTTTCCTTCCTAAGGACAGTTTGTATGACAGAGCTGCTAGCAAAGTCTCCCATTAGGAGAACGCTGTATAATTCTGGTGTGTCTTACATTTATTTGCTGCAAATCACTCTCTCTTCAATCAAGTTCTACATCTGAAGAAACTAAAGTGACTTATAGCAGGAGGTGAGGACGGTGTGGTCTTTGAACACAGGTTTTTAAAAAAAAAAGTTGTTGTTGTTGTGTTATTATTATTACTTGTACTACATGGCACTTTTCCTGTGTAGCTTAAACATTCCTTTACCAGCAAGTGGAATTCTATACTAAAACTTACATCCTACCACAATCTTAAGGTGACCATTAGTAGTTGTTAAAAGGACTGTAATGGTATTTGACTTTTGTGTTGAAAAGGGATTTTCAATTGCTTTAAATACATCCAAAGACTTGGAATGACTGGGCCTGTGCACTGGAATCATTTAAATATCTAAAGGAGAAATGCAGAATCCAACACATGAACCAGTGCCCATAATTGGCTCTGATACTTCAACAATTTATTTATTTTTCTCTACAGCTGACTTAATACCATAAAATTAATTCAGTACTTGCCAAAACGCCTACTGCAAAAAAAGTCAAACAATTCATATTTGGGTCATACAAACCTGAAAAACATTAGAGACCAATAAATGATGTCTTCTGGAGGATATGAAAATAAACAGACCCGCATGTTAATGTGAACTAACTCAGTCTTTAACCCATTGACTATTATTTTTTCTTTTTGCATTGTGGCAACGCATAGGATCACTTCTGGTTATAAATGCTGTACAAGCATGAAACCTCAAATAATCCTTAACTCAAGAGTTTTTACACTAAGGAAAGTAATCTGATTGGGAGGAAGCTAGGGATGTGTGTGCACATGTACAGGAAAAAAAAACCATTAGTGGCATGCACAAACTGTCCTACAAGTACCTTCTTTCTCTCAAGTATTCCTTCCCTTCCACCACAAAGCCTGTTTGTCTGTTCAGCAACCAGGACAATGACTTAATGTGGCTGGAAGTGGCTATTTCCAGAGTTAGGAGATGCCCACGAAGAAGACTTCATCCACAAATTTCTAGAGCCTCAGTTCCTTCCCTCTGGAGTCTCAGGGCCAAGCTCCTCACATGGCATCCCCCTACACCCCACAGCTTTGTTCTAAGAGAAGCGAAAAGCGCACATTTACTTCTCTTGCTATGCTTATGGGTCAACTTGAGTGCAAAATGCGAATATACACAGGCTGGAAAGTCTGTTTTAATCTCTGGGTTTGTTATATTTTCTTCTTTCATCATACTGCATTGCAAATTATTCTAGTTCTATTTCTCTGGTGTATTAAACTAGTGCATTGCCAAGTCTCAGCTCTCCATTCAGGTTCTGGCATCAAAGCCTTAGGCCAATTTTATTTCATTTGTATTTGCTGTCAGAGCAATGTCTTTATTCTAAAATGTCCTTCTCATATCAACTTCTCAAGTGGCTTGACAGAAGTAGAAAGTGTGAGGAAGAAAACCCTCCCCCATGCCACTGTCTGCAGTATTGCTTTTATGTTTTCACCCTCTCTGAGGGTGGAAATGTACAACATACATCGAGAAAATGGAGTTCAGGACACCATTTAGCAATGAAGAGGATTTTTTTCTAATCTTAGCTAGGCACTTGACCTGTTCATACAGCCTTTCTATTTTATTTATATGTATGTGTATATACAGGTGCATATGTATGTATGTATGTATATAAAAAGCACATGCACTCATGCTGCTGTTGCTCTGGGCTAATTTTTCTAACAGCATTTATTTTCAACTGCTAGTGGCACACTTACTCAATCACAAACAAAATTTTAGTAAAGCAGAATGAAAATCTATCATGTCCAATTATGATGACAATGCAGTGCCGTGCAGCTGAGGGTTAGGCTGGGACCAGCCGTGTTTTGCTTGTGGCCATCAAGGATTGTGATGGAGCTTCTTTTATGTGTGGGTAGAAAAGTGATTTAAACTGGTTGACAGGAAGCCCAAATCATTTTGTCATATTAAAGGCTGTCAAGGGCCCACCTCAGGATGAAAGTGTTTGATGTCAACTATAATGCCAGAATTAGGCAAGGTAAGGATGGCTGTGAACAGGACATCTTAAACATCACAGGACAAGGGGAAGCATAAGAAAAGTTTATCTTCTGGCACTGCACATTAATCAGTAACAGTACTTGATAATAGTTTTTAGTCTTGTGTTTGAAAGTCACCATTGTGTCCAATAAAGGACACTTTGCATTCTAACAATTTTATTTGCCAAGCACAAATGTGTGCTATCTATAAAATCACATGCACTTAAACATATATAACCAAACATTAAAAATCCACGTGCATACATACACATCTATCTGCAGCATCTGTGTGTTGGAGACACTAAGGACACTGAAATCCCTGGGTCATGTACTTTTGCAAAGGGCTTAGCAAGCAGAGCTGCAGCCCGTGGTGCAACAGGAACAGTGCAGTGTTGTTATCCCCCTCACACCCTGTTTTCAGAAGTAATGATTCTCACCCCTTTAAAAATAACAATGATTTGGGTTGCACAAAATGCAGAAACCTTCCAAGCACAAACACATGTATACATGTTTGAAGGCTACTCCCCATTAAGTGCTTTGGTTTTGGAGAGTTTAATCTGTGTCCTCATGGTTTAAGGCAGAACAATGGGTTTCTCAACTGAGGAATGTGCATGTTAAAAGCAGGGATCAGATGAGACATCTGTACCGAGGCAATGAGTTTCACCAGGGCCTTCGAAATAAATCTAATCTACAGAAATCAGTTACATTTAGGCCCCCACAAAATGTTGTCCTTAGGAATGGAGTATTTCAGAAAGTAGTTGAACAGTGCCAGTATTTCAACATCGACAGCCAGGAAAAAGAAACCTCAGTTTACTGTATTGCTAACTGAACGCAGCTGATTACTCCCTTGCAAGCGGTGACGATTCAAATTCCTCAAAAATTGAAACAACTTCCAGTAATGTTTTCCTTTGACAGCTCTGGGACAAACTTTTTCATTCATTCACTGTTTTCTCTGAAGATTTATGTCAAAATTAGGGGTGAGTAAAGCCTGCTTCTTTCTGTGCTTTCTTTTGCTTTTCCCCACAGCTCTGCATTCTTCTTTACTGGAAAAACAAGTTGAGGTGAAAGAAGAAGCAAGAACAGAAAACAAAACTATCAAAGCAGGTCTCAATAAAATAAAAACGGAAAAAACTGAAAGCAAAAGGTGATTTTTTTTCCCCATTTTGTCAAAGACCTATTTTTGCCACAGGCTGGGGAAGAGCAGAAACCTCTCTGCAGTCTACCTAGATATTGCTGTCTGGATGCATATTCATATTTCAGATACTATAATGACAGATGTGAGAGAAGACAGATTTTTACAGCAATTGGATGAGAAAAACTATGGGAGTGAATCAAATTTTCCTTCTCTGGGTGTGCGCATACAGAAATGTAGCATGGATTTATATTATTATCTCTTTATATATTATTCATATGATAATGTGTTTTGATTTGGTGCGAATTACAGAAGACAAAATACTACATTTAAGAAACTTTCCCTGCCTGCCTGCCTCTCTCTCACACGCACACACACCAACTCCTCTTTCCAGTGATCATTAGAAGAATATACTCTCAGAGCTAGGAAGCCTGAGATGACACACTGAAGGGCCACTCTTGCAGCTACTTCTACCAGGATCATACAGGGGTTGATAGTGACATTTTTTTATTTCTTTTCTGCCTTTATGTTTTTCTGTGTGCTGTTTTTAAGGCAATATACTCAGGGTGAAATCTAGAAATGACAAATTTGTCTATGCCCATATTAAAAAAAATACCCTATGGACATTTCTTTACACATACAATAAAGGAGCCAGAAGCCATGACCTTAAATGAATCCAGTATCACTATTTTAGTCATGTCAGATCAAAAGTTTGAGAAACAATATCTGGATAATGGAAATTTATTTTTATTATGATACAAATCAACAACCGTATTAAGCCTAAAATCAGTTTATCACAAAGCAAACTCCCCATCTCCAGAGCATCCTGGTACATACAAATTAAACATACCCAGATCTGAGGTTCTGGATGAAAACTGAGGTGTTTGGAAGTTAAACCAAAAGAAATCTTGTTTCATTAATTCAAATCCACCATAGAACTGTCTCTGCTAATGTCTACATTTTAGTCAAGACTACTTTTGACATATCTATAGGTAGTAAACAGGCAACAGGACCAGTGTCCTCCCCTACGTTATGAGAAGAAAGAGTTTTGAGGGAAGCAGGTGTTCATAATTTGGACACAAAATTGCACAAAGGTAGATTTTTGGCAGGCAGAGCAACAACCAGGGTTATTGGTCTTACAAAATGCCCAGACAACATCTAAACACTCATGAGAAGTACCTTCCAAAACATTTGCTTTGCACGACTTCTACACAGCTGAATGCTCCTGTTACAAGGTAAATAAGAGTTGTTGCGGGACTTAGTGGAGAGGCAAGATACCTTAGGGAGTCATGAGCAATGGGGAAAGGAAATTGCCGGGAGGATAGTGCCTGGACGAAAGATGGGAGTCAGAGGGGCACTGGGCCACGGGCACAGGCTGAGGGGGAAAGGCGGAGGTGCGTGCAGAAGAAAACACCTGGGACATCCTCAACTAGGCTTGAGACTGGGGTGGTCCAGAAATGCTGTGGTTCTGAAGATGACAGGAGCAAGAACAGAAGTGAGGTCCACCAAAGGTATAGGTGATCCCGGGGGACGTCTTGGGACAACTGTAGCCCAGCATGGAGCTCATACTGACACCACAGTTACCAAGTTTGTGTTCTTTTGGGAAGTGTGTGCGCTTCCACACCAGACAAACCTGGTGTGCCTGGCTGCCACAGACCCTGGAGAGTCAGCACAACCAATGTGACCTTCTGCAGTGTTATCAAACAGCCTGGCCAGCACCGCTCCCATGGGGCTCCCACAGCACACACCAACCTTACTAGGGTTAAGAAAGGCAAAAGGCTCAGATAATGCTGGTGTTGCTTAGCCTGATCCTCCTGCCGGGAAAAGAAGAGACAGAACAAACACTGGTGAGTTTATCAGAAACAAGAGATGATTTATTGAGAAAGTGTCCAACAATTACTTCTTTGAAGGAAGTTGGCGCCTTGCCCCTGCAACAGTGCCGCTTACCATCCGCTCCAAAATTAGATAAGCAAATCCCTCCTGGCCTTTTCCCACCAGGAAGAGTGCCAGTCTACTCCATCCATGAACCCTGAACCCCAAGTACTTGATATAAACTGACAACTGATAGTCAATAGTATTGGCAGACCCACTCATCAAACCTAACTGCACAACAGGAAACATCCTGTTTCAGTTCATTGTTGTGTAATTCAGTGCTATATTATCAGAGATATGAGGAAAGTTTCCATAGGAAGAGAGATTGAAAAGAACAGGACTTCTAGTTTAGAGAAGTAATGAAAACAGGGACTTGCTAGCCTATGTGACACAAAAAAATCTACTTTTGTGTTATCTACTGTTTCTCATAATGAAAGAACAAGAGATAGCTAAAAAAAAATTGAAAAGCATTCAATTGAAAACTGATAAAAGGATTTATTTATTTGTATACAACATGCAAGTAACTTCTGGAGCTAACTGTCAACAGATATGACTGAAGCAAAAAAAAGTCCGTAGGATTAGGAGTTTATCTGGATATTAAGAATATATATCATTACAAAACTAACTTGCCAAGCTGTGTTTTTTTCTCCTGCGTTAGTAAATATAACCAACAACTTTGTTGAAAATTCCTGGACTATTTTGAGGTAGTCAACCTGAAGATTTAAAGGGACTTATTGAAAATCACTGAAAAATCACAATTGTTCCCCAATTACTGTCTCATAATTCTACCTTACTGACAATCCAAATCAGGTAAGTAGCTGATAAACAAAACAGGCTGGGAAACCAATTTGTTGACAAATACCGTAATGTTCAAACTTTGCTTTCACAGTTCATTAGCACAGCAACACCTTGGTGCAATAAAAAAAATCAAATCTATGTCCTTTTTGTTTTCCCATCATGAAAAGGTATTTTATTTTTTTGAAATATACTTACATAATGAGCATATAACTCCTCAGACATCTCGAGTGACTTCTTACCGTAGATTTACTCTATGTACAAAGTACTACTTGGACCCTTTGAAAACTTGTCCAGGCACAAATTATCCTGATGTCCTGTCTTATCTGGATTACCTGAAAATGTGGAGAGGCAGTCTACTCCCTGTCGGCAAAGATTTTAATCTGAGTTTTTGGAGATGTAGTTCACTCTAGTGAATAAACACCAGGTATTTCCTGCACATAGGAAAAGTGATTGGAATAAGGTTCAACAGAGAAGTGTGAAGGTCCTGGTCTGCCTTGCTGCCACCAGAAAGCAGAAGTGAACCCCACTACATTCAGTATTAGGATTATACAGGTTTCTGACTCCAGTGCCCCCTTAGTTTAGGATGTCCCAGCAGTGTTTAACTTGTCTTTCTAATAAGATGCTTGCCTGATGGGTCCTACAGTTTCACCTTTGCAAATGTGTGCCAAATTTATCTTCTGGCCTTGAACTGACTCCCTCCTAAAATCACAAGGTGAGCTACTGCATGTCTAACTGATTTAAATTCAAAGTCAACAGGATGTATCTTCTGCAATCTGCATCTTACTTAAGGCTCACACTTCCAAAACATGACAACTTTGAGACACGGGTTAAAAATGGAGGAAGCTATTGCAAATACATACTGCAGCTCATTTTACACGCCTAAGCCTGTGAAATACCTTTGCTAATCTACCTCATACTTTCTGTGAAACAGTCCTACCAGACTTGTTAAAAAACAGATATGCAAATTTTAGGTAGAAAAGAGATTTTTTCAGGAAACTGAACATAAGGGATATCAAAATAAGATTTGATTGTAAAAAGACGTTAATTCAACTGCAACTGCTTCATAATTCAGTGTATTAGATTAATGCTTTATGAGCACATTATCTACATGTTAATGTAAATGCTGTAACAAACTGAAATTCAGAGATAGAGACTGTTCACAGGTTTGGCTTGGACCCTGTCCACAGAGGCTTTATTAATCAGCACAGAAAGTTTAGTCTAACCTTTGCCAGTCAGTTCAAGGTAAAGAAGCTTCCTGAAACATGACAGAAACGTCTTTCATGCTTGCAGACATCTAGCAGCTCCCTCTGCTCTAGCTACACGGCTGGGTCAGACCTTCCCGCATCACCTCGTCATTGCTGATGTACTAGACCACCCGAGCCATGACCAAGGCATCGCTGCTGTGGGTGCAAGAGCAAGTCTGGCTGAAAAGCAGTCTGTATCTGTCACACAGAAAGAATCAGAAGCCAAAGCTCTGTGTCACTGGCAATGCCCCCAAAGCACTGCAAGACATACGTGTGCTTCGCAACCCAACAGTGCAGACATTTCAGTCCCTTGCTTTGCCCTGCACCTGAGCCACATCAGCCAGAGCTCACATATTCCCTCCCTGCAACCCTTTACTTTTGCATAATCTAGCACACACAAGAAGAACAGCTGAATCAGGAACACGCAGAGAATTGCTTTTTAGCAACGTTACCAACATTAACCTAAACAACCCAACAAACAAAAATCCAGTGTGGCAGTAATAGTGATGAAGTCATGGCACTTTATCATAATCCCACCTAGCGAGACAGGAAATTTTTGTCAATATGTTTCATGCTCAGAAAATGTATTGCTCAGCACTTTGACACTGTACTAGCCACACACATTTTCTTTTATTGGGGAAAGGTTCTTTCATTTAAAAGCACATGTTGGACCCAGATCCGTGTCATCCCATACAGACTTCCTGGCTCATTCAAATAGAGACACATGGCTGTGCCTACATGAATACGGTGCACTGGGAGAAAGCACCAAGTATATGGACAGAAGTCCTTGAGACAATTTTCAAGGACTTCTATGTGACGGGATATTAGGAGCCTTTTTTAAGGAATGTATTCACTGAGAACCCTTAGGGGTCTGGCACAGACGCATGTAATTATAGCCCATAACAGTATAGCTGTGGAGACAAGTATCTGGCTTCCACAAGTGACCAGTATGAGAAGTCCAATGACAAGGCAAAGCGATTTATAATAGGTAGTTATGAAATAACTTACCCACTTGAAAAATGTCTTCTGAAGCTAGACAGTGGGTCTCTGAGTTATGCCATGGAGCATTAGGATTTATACCACTGAGAGATTAAATCATCTCTAATACTGTGCAGAGTGCAGCTCTCCTTCCCTTTTAGGCATCCTCTGGGTCCACACCTCTGTGAGCACCTTACAAGTCTCTGGTCTACTCTAGATTTCACACATTTTCCCCTCTCTCTCCAAGGTTATCTTTCCTTATCTCTAACAACTTCCATAGCTGACTTCAGCCCTTTCATATTGCAGATCCTTTCATCTTTCATCTCAAGCTTTTTTTTTTTTTTTAATTAAGTGAACTGAAAAGTTTGCAATGTAGACTAACTTTCCTTCTCTGGCTGAAGACACCATAATTCCACAAGGGTGTTTTTTTTTTTTTTAATCCATGGACTCTAACACATTACTTGCATTATTTTTTTTTGGAGCCCCCACTAGCACCTGTGATTTTTTCAAACTATTTCCATGGATGTCCTCCACCTTTTTTCACTATTTATATCTGGTTTTGAGCAACCTACCCACCTGAATTTATCAAGTTACTCTGAAGTTCCTCACAGTTTTCAGGAGTTTTGAATAACCTAAATATTTTTCCATCAGCTCAAATATTGTTAGGTGATTAATGAAAACATTACGTATCAACTCTCAAGAAAAGACCATTATGCAACACATTCCCATGGATGAAGCACCTACAAGAATCAAAAGGCAACAAAACCTGTAGTCAGTCTCAAGCCAAGTTTAGCAGTGGCAAAGGCAGGTTTACCACCCACTTTCAATTTTCTTCCAGTATCTACAGCTCCTATAAACCCATCTAGTGATATTGTTCTATAAGTTACGGGTAACTGTCATGGTTTTAGCTGGGATAGTTGATTTTCTTCACTGTAGCTAGCATAGTGCTGTGTTTTAGACTTGGTATGTAAATAATGTTGATAACACCCTGGTGTTTTAGTTGTTGCTGGGTAGTGTTTACACTAGTCAAGGACTTTCTAGCTTCCCATGCTCTGCCAGGTGCACAAGAAGCCGGGAGGGGAGGGGATGCAACCAGGAGAGCTGATTCGAATTGGCCAAAGGGTATTCCATATCATGTGACGTCATGCCCAGTATATTAACTGGGGGAATTGGCTGGGGGAGGCAGCGATCGCGGCTCGGGGACCGGCAGCGTCGGTCGGCGGGTGGTGAGCGGTTGCAGCACTTGTTGTTCAGTTTTGGTTTTGTTTTTTTTTCCCTTTCCCTCTCCTCCTACTGTTTCATCTCTCTCTCGCTCATTATTTTCCTTTTCATTATATTAGTATTATTGCTGTTTTATTCTAATTATTAAACTGTTCTTATCTCAACCCACGAGTTTTCTTACTTTGGCCCTTCCGATTCTCTCCCCCATCCCACTGGGGTGGGGGGAGTGAGCGAGCGGCTGTGTGGTGCTTAGTTGCTGACCGGGGCTAAACCACAACAGTCCTTTTTGGCGCCCAACGTGGGGCCCGAAGGGTTTGAGATAATAACAGTTGCTGGTCACAGCATTGATTCATCTGTTCTCGATATTAGTAGTCAGACCTACACCATGCTGATTTTGAAGTACATGTTAAAGATTGGCATTGGGTTTTGTAGTTTGCTGTGCTCTGCAGTGGTTAGAGATGTTTTGCCTAGGAGATTTGTTATTAAAACACTGGCCTTGAGTTTTATCGGTTATTTGGGTTTTGCATGGAAGCCGTTACTGTACTTCGGCTACCACCTCATGGAGACAATTAGCAATTATACCTCCTCTTCTGAAAGGTTCTTTATGGAGGAAATACAGAATGGCACCTTAGCTACCGTCTTCTGTAATGTCTCCTCCTTCATTACAACAACTTTTCAGTCTCTTGAACATCCTTGGGTAGTTAAGATACATCTGTTGATATTCCTATGGCAGATTGTTTCGGTTTTGTCTAAGGTTAATAAGCAATTCAAGAATATCATCCAGAGATCTGCCCCAAGGCTCGATAATTATGGGTGGCAGGGTATGTGGGAGAGTATGGGCAAATGCCTGAGACGGTGGGCACCTCCAGTGTTTTGGGACTTTACCCCTGAACAAGTGCAGAATCCTGAAAAATTAGTAGAATATTTGGAGGAAGTATGCTGTCACCCTAGCAATTCCAGAGAGATACAAATCACTGCAATGTGTTGGGGCCTGGCTCATGCCTACCGAGCCCTATTCAACAGTATTCAGTACCACCAAGGGAAAATGACAGGCCCTGCGGCTACTCCAAGCCCAGCGACAAGCACTGTGGCCCCTCAAACCCCCCCAACAGGCGCTGCAGTAGCTCCAAGCCCAACGACAAGCACTGTGGCCCCTCAAACCCCCACAACAGGCGCTGCAGCAGCTCCAAGCCCAGCGACAAGCACTGTGGTCCCTCAAACCCCCACAACAGGCACTGCAGCAGCTCCAAGCCCGACGACAGGCACTGTGACCGCTCAAACACCCATGACGGACACTGAAGCTGAATCAGAGAATCAACCCGTGCCAGTATCAGTTGCCCCTATACAAAAGAAGAAATCTTCAAAGAGAAAGTCAACTCGTTTAGAAAAGGATGATGGAGAAGCAGCGCCGTTACTAAGAGAGGAGAAGGAAGAGGAAGAACTTGTACAAGAGACGGAAACTACCCGATCCCTATCCTTAAGTGAGCTACGAGATATACGAAAAGATTTCGGCCGTCGTGTAGGTGAGCATGTTGTCACCTGGCTGCTCCGATGCTGGGATAACGGGGCCAGTAGCCTGGAATTAGAGGGTAAGGAAGCCAAACAACTGGGATCCCTTTCTAGGGACGGGGGCATTGACAAAGCAATTGGAAAAGGGACACAAGGCCTCAGCCTCTGGAGGCGACTCCTGTCTGCTGTGAAAGAAAGGTACCCCTTCAAGGAAGATGTTATATATCGCCCTGGAAAATGGACCACCATGGAGAAAGGTATCCAGTACCTGAGAGAATTAGCTGTGCTTGAGGTGATTTATGGTGACCTGGGTAGTGAACAGTCATCCAAAGATCCAGATGAAGCCCAGTGCACACGACCCATGTGGCGGAAGTTTGTACGGAGCGCACCATCATCCCATGTAAACTCCCTGGCAGTAATGTCCTGGAAAGATGAAGAGGCACCAACGGTAGAGGATGTGATTGATAAACTCCGGGATTATGAAGCACATGTCTCTTCCTCCCTCGTCTCAGCTGTGGAGAAATTGTCCCGGGAGTTCCAGCAATTCAAAGAAGATATGTCCTACTCCCTACCTGTACGGACCAGTATCTCGGCCATTAGGAGTAAGCGTCCTTCTGCTCAAGAGAGAAGATACACACCACGGGGCACCCTATGGTTTTACCTGCGTGACCATGGAGAGGACATGAAGAAGTGGGATGGAAAACCTACCTCGACCCTGGAGGCACGGGTACGTGAGTTGCAAGGAAAAACAACCACTCAAGGGGGGACCTCCAGGAGAGTTGCTGCTCCAGTTTCCAGTAGGCAGTTCCCCAGACAGAGGAGTAGAAGCGCTGATTCTATCCGTGATCTTAATAGGGAGACTTCTGATTCCCATTCACAAGAAGTGGGTTGCGAATTCTGCAATTGGAATTAGAGGGGCCCTGCCTCCAGCCAGGTGGAGGAAAGGGACAACCGGGTTTACTGGACTGTGTGGATCCGATGGCCTGGCACATCTGATCCACAGGAGTATAAGGCTCTAGTGGACACTGGTGCACAGTGCACCCTAATGCCATCAAACTATGTAGGGGCGGAACCCATTTGTATTGCTGGAGTGACAGGGGGATCCCAAGAGCTAACTGTATTGGAGGCTGAAGTGAGCCTAACTGGGAATGAGTGGCAAAAGCACCCCATTGTGACTGGCCCAGAGGCTCCGTGCATCCTTGGCATAGACTACCTCAGGAGAGGGTATTTCAAGGACCCAAAAGGGTACAGGTGGGCTTTCGGTATAGCTGCCTTGGAGACGGAGGAAATTAAACAGCTGTCTACTTTGCCCGGTCTTTCGAAGGACCCTTCTGTTGTGGGGTTGCTGAAGGTCAAAGAACAACAGGTGCCAATTGCCACCACAACAGTGCACCGGCGGCAATACCGCACCAACCGAGACTCCCTGATTCCCATCCATGAGCTCATTCGGCGACTGGAGAGCCAAGGAGTGATCAGTAAGACCCGTTCACCCTTTAACAGTCCCATATGGCCAGTGCGGAAGTCTAATGGAGAGTGGAGACTAACAGTGGACTATCGTGGCCTGAACGAAGTCACTCCGCCACTGAGTGCTGCTGTGCCGGACATGTTAGAACTTCAATACGAACTGGAGTCAAAGGCAGCCAAGTGGTATGCCACAATTGATATCGCTAATGCATTCTTCTCAATCCCTTTGGCAGCAGAGTGCAGGCCACAGTTTGCTTTCACTTGGAGGGGTGTCCAGTACACCTGGAATCGACTGCCCCAGGGGTGGAAACACAGCCCTACCATTTGCCATGGACTGATCCATACTGCACTGGAACAGGGTGGAGCTCCGGAACACCTTCAGTACATTGATGACATCATCGTGTGGGGCAACACAGCAGAAGATGTTTTCGAGAAAGGGAAGAAAATAGTCCAAATCCTTCTGAAGGCTGGTTTTGCCATAAAACAAAGTAAAGTGAAGGGACCTGCACAGGAGATTCAGTTTTTGGGAATAAAATGGCAAGATGGACGTCGGCAGATCCCAATGGATGTGATCAACAAAATAGCAGCCATGTCTCCACCAACTAGCAAAAAGGAAACACAAGCTTTTTTAGGCGTTGTGGGTTTTTGGAGAATGCATATTCCAAATTACAGTCTGATTGTAAGCCCTCTCTATCAAGTGACCCGGAAGAAGAATGATTTCAAATGGGGCCCTGAGCAACGACAGGCCTTTGAACAGATAAAGCAGGAGATAGTTCATGCAGTAGCCCTTGGGCCAGTCCGGGCAGGACAAGATGTAAAAAACGTGCTCTACACTGCAGCCGGGGAGAATGGCCCTACCTGGAGCCTCTGGCAGAAAGCACCAGGGGAGACCCGAGGTCGGCCCCTAGGGTTCTGGAGTCGGGGATACAGAGGGTCCGAAGCGCGCTACACTCCAACTGAAAAAGAGATATTAGCAGCATATGAAGGGGTTCGATCTGCTTCAGAAGTGATCGGTACTGAAGCACAGCTCCTCCTGGCACCTCGACTGCCGGTGCTGGGCTGGATGTTCAAAGGGAGGGTCCCCTCTACACATCACGCAACTGATGCTACATGGAGTAAGTGGGTCGCACTGATCAGCCAACGGGCTCGAATAGGAAACCCCAGTCGCCCAGGAATCTTGGAAGTAATCATGGACTGGCCAGAAGGCAAAGATTTTGGAATGTCACCAGAGGAGGAGGTGACACGTGCTGAAGAGGCCCCACTGTATAATAAACTGCCAGAAAATGAGAAGCAATATGCCTTGTTCACTGATGGGTCTTGTCGTCTGGTGGGAAAGCATCGGAGATGGAAGGCTGCTGTATGGAGTCCTATACGGCAAGTCGCAGAAACTGCTGAAGGAGAAGGTGAATCAAGTCAGTTTGCAGAAGTAAAGGCCATCCAGCTGGCTTTAGACATTGCTGAACGAGAAAAATGGCCAGTGCTCTATCTTTATACTGACTCATGGATGGTGGCAAATGCCCTGTGGGGGTGGTTACAGCAGTGGAAGCAGAACAACTGGCAGCGCAGAGGCAAACCCATCTGGGCTGCTGCATTGTGGCAAGATATTGCTGCCCGGGTGGAGAACTTGGTTGTGAAGGTACGTCATGTGGATGCTCATGTCCCCAAGAGTCGGGCCACTGAAGAACATCAGAACAACCAACAGGTAGATCAGGCTGCTAAGATTGAAGTGGCTCAAGTAGATCTAGACTGGCAACATAAAGGTGAACTATTTATAGCTCGGTGGGCCCACGACACCTCAGGCCATCAAGGAAGAGATGCAACATACAGATGGGCTCGCGACCGAGGGGTGGACTTGACCATGGACACTATTGCACAGGTCATCCATGAATGTGAAACATGCGCTGCAATCAAGCAAGCCAAGCGGGTAAAGCCTCTGTGGTATGGAGGACGATGGCTGAAGTATAAATATGGGGAGGCCTGGCAGATTGATTATATCACACTGCCACAAACCCGCCAAGGCAAACGCCATGTGCTTACAATGGTGGAAGCAACCACCGGATGGCTGGAAACATATCCCGTGCCCCATGCCACCGCCCGGAACACTATCCTGGGCCTTGAAAAACAAGTTTTATGGCGACATGGCACCCCAGAAAGAATTGAGTCAGACAACGGGACTCATTTCCGAAATAACCTCATAGACACCTGGGCCAAAGAGCATGGCATTGAGTGGGTGTATCACATCCCCTATCATGCACCAGCCTCTGGGAAAATTGAGCGATACAATGGACTGTTAAAGACTACACTGAGAGCAATGGGGGGTGGGACATTCAAACACTGGGATACACATTTAGCAAAAGCCACCTGGTTAGTCAACACTAGGGGATCTGCCAATCGAGCTGGGCCTGCCCAGTCAGAACTCTTACGTACTGTGGAAGGGGGTAAAGTCCCTGTAGTGCACGTAAAAAATATGCTGGGGAAAACCGTCTGGGTTATTCCTGTCTCAGGCAAAGGCAAACCCATTCGTGGGATTGCTTTTGCTCGAGGACCTGGGTGCACTTGGTGGGTAATGCGGGAGGATGGAGGAGTTCGATGTGTGCCTCAAGGGGATTTGATTTTGGGTGAAAATAGCCAATGAACTGAACGGTATGCTGTTAATTGCTATATGATATTGTATGTCATCACTCCTATGGTTGCTATATGCTGTATCAATGGTATCATAGTAAGAATTTCCAAAATTAATGAAGAATGAACTTTGATTAAACCAAGCAACGTGTAGCGGTGGTGGGACAAAGACTGGCTTCAGCATGCAACAATCCAACACCACGCAGACCATCTCTCCAGCCTTGAAGGACTATTACGGTAGATGGAGCCCAAAGTTATGGACTGAATGAACTCAATGGACATGTGTGGACCCTCTACAGATGTTCTACAGGGATGGTCCATAGACTACGGGAATGATAAATGATATCTACGTATGTCATCAAAGGATGGGGAGGCGGGTGGTGGTTATTGAGGTCATATTGGATAGTATGAGACCTGAGCATGACGTAAATGGTATGGAATAAGGGGTGGATACTGTCATGGTTTTAGCTGGGATAGTTGATTTTCTTCACTGTAGCTAGCATAGTGCTGTGTTTTAGACTTGGTATGTAAATAATGTTGATAACACCCTGGTGTTTTAGTTGTTGCTGGGTAGTGTTTACACTAGTCAAGGACTTTCTAGCTTCCCATGCTCTGCCAGGTGCACAAGAAGCCGGGAGGGGAGGGGATGCAACCAGGAGAGCTGATTCGAATTGGCCAAAGGGTATTCCATATCATGTGACGTCATGCCCAGTATATTAACTGGGGGAATTGGCTGGGGGAGGCAGCGATCGCGGCTCGGGGACCGGCAGCGTCGGTCGGCGGGTGGTGAGCGGTTGCAGCACTTGTTGTTCAGTTTTGGTTTTGTTTTTTTTTCCCTTTCCCTCTCCTCCTACTGTTTCATCTCTCTCTCGCTCATTATTTTCCTTTTCATTATATTAGTATTATTGCTGTTTTATTCTAATTATTAAACTGTTCTTATCTCAACCCACGAGTTTTCTTACTTTGGCCCTTCCGATTCTCTCCCCCATCCCACTGGGGTGGGGGGAGTGAGCGAGCGGCTGTGTGGTGCTTAGTTGCTGACCGGGGCTAAACCACAACAGTAACTAATAATTTTACCTGTAATGAAAATTAGTTTGCACTTCACTTTTACTGAACTTGCAAAGTTCTTTCACCCTCCAATGGTTCAAATGAACAGAAAGGCCTTATTGTGCCACTGTGCAGGGAGTCACCGGGACGGCGGGGTTTAGGCCAAAGGGTGCGAAACACTCAGCGTGTGGAATTTTCTCTACAAGAAAGCAGCATTAACTCTTGAGCAATCAGCATGAACTCCTGAGAAATCAATCCATACCCTCCTGAGAGCATTGTGGGACCGCAAGGGTGGAGCCCTGGGGACAGAGCTGCTGCTGCCTGCCCACGCTGGCAGCCTTCGGTGCAGCTAACAGCCTGCCACAGAAACGCTGGTGTGAGATAGCCACAGCCTTTAAAATTGAATAAGAAAGAATAGAACAGAAACGGTGTAAAATGTCACATCCAGACAACAGTAGGAAACAAAGGGATTTTTTTCCCCTTACAGCAGGACAAAAGTACTCACAGGAGCTTCTTATCCCTTCCTTCATAATTTTTTTTCCCCTTCTCAGGTTTCTTTCATGCACAGAAATAACTCTCTCTCTGTTGACACCTATGCAACCACAGACGGGTCAGCATGAGCTGACTGGGTGGAAAAGAAAAAAATATTTACCCCCAGCATTTCTGCGATCTGCTGCATTGCTATTACTGCTGTGATTTGTTGGGGCCCCTTACATATTTTAGCTTAAGCTTCTGAGTCCCCCAAATGATTTCCTCTCAAAAAATGAGAAATACCAGTGAGCTGCACAAGTTCACGGGAAAGAAGGTGAAGAGGAAAACAAGCAAGGTTTCCCTCCCCCACGCCCAGCATCTGCCTCAAAAACGGGAGTAATACAGAGGGGTGCAAGCACCCAGAGATGGATGCTGAAAGATGCTGGGGAACGGCGGGGTACCCCGGGGGTACAAAAAACATCCACCTCCCCTCCTCGCCCCGCATGCCAGCAGCCCCCGCTCGCCCCCAGGACCCCGGGGCGACCCCTTCTCCCCGCCGCTAAGGGAGGGCAGGGGGTGGGCGGCGGCGGGGGGGGTGGGGGTGTGCAGAAATGCAGCATCAGCACGGACATGAGGCTGTCAGCCTCCAGAGCACTACCCTGCGAGGGAGCAGATAAGAGGGAAAAGGTGAATGGGAACACTTGTCACAGCAGATGGCGGCTTTGATTTGCAGAAGAAAGCGCGGGGGGGGGCAGAAAATAGGGAAGGGGAGGTCGTCCCTACCCGCCCCGTCCCACGGCCCCCCCCAGCCCCCGGCGCCGCCCGGGGTGCCGCAGCCACCGCCCCCGGCCCCCCACCCCGCCGCTGCGCCGAAAGGACTTGTTGACCTTCCCCGCAGACTTCGTGAGACAAAGTGTGGGGTTTCGGCAATCCTGGCCGCGTTATACATTTTATTAACGTTATGCTAATTAGCTGGAAAGCCACGCATTGATTTTCTTGAAAGGATTCAAGGATCAAATATCCATTAATAGAACTGGCAAAACCTAATCTACTAATGGATTTAACTTAAGAGAAATATAAAGCTCATAGAAAAGTATGGCTATTTGGGGGCTACTTAACTAGTACTTATCTTTAAAATACTTTTACAGAATTCCCATCTTTCACTGAGATGGAAAAAATGCAGTTACATTTTTAAAACATATTTGACCAATAGCTCCCAATAATGCCTTCTCTTCTCTTCTCTTCTCTTCTCTTCTCTTCTCTTCTCTTCTCTTCTCTTCTCTTCTCTTCTCTTCTCTTCTCTTCTCTTCTCTTCTCTTCTCTTCTCTTCTCTCCTCTCCTCTCCTCTCCTCTCCTCTCCTCTCCTCTCCTCTCCTCTCCTCTCCTCTCCTCTCCTCTCCTCTTTTCTTCCTCTTCCCATTGCTGACCTGGTATGAGGTGCTCAAATTCTCTGCCGCAGCCATGAGTCCGTGGTGGCTGGTTCAAACCAGAGGCAGAAACACCCCACAGCACTTACCCCATCTGCAGAGGGGTTCATTTTCTGCTGTTGTACCGTGTCTGTCTCTCTGTTTGCTGGGATGTCATTTTGTCCTTCTGCATCAGGGAAAAATTTGATGCTGTGCCTTACTGTGCTACTGCATGGAGTTTCCTCCTTGTAAAACCACTCCAAATTTTGCAGATTATGTCTCAAATGTGTAGGGTGGACTCCAGGGAGAGTGCCAGGAGATTGCACAGCCATGCTGGGGATTGAGGAACGCATGTCCCACACTGACCAGGGCTAGCAACATGGGGATCCTCCTCTCTCCCAGCAGTACATCTCCACCTGATATAAACCACTGTCATGTCCAAGAGCCCTAATCACAGGCAAGGCTCACATTGTGGCAGGCACTGAATAAGCACAGGGCAAGAGAACAGGCCAAACTACAAAGAAATGAGGCTTAGTAGGAGAAAAAAAAACCCCAGGCAAATGTGGACAGGAAGGAAATACAAGGAAATAACCGGAAAATAGTAGTCAGCTGGACAGGCAGTCGCTCCAGCACACCCACAAGCAGTTGTCCAGCCTTTTATAGCTACCATTATAAAGGATAGTTTCAAGGCGGGTTGGACAGCAATAATAAGGCAAGTTTGGCTATGGCTGCAGGGGATGCATCTTGAGCACAAAAGGCAGCAGGAATGAAAACAGAGAGACACTTGTTTGAAACTTTAAGGCAACAGGGAAGAAAACACAGAGGCACTTGTTTGAAAATTTAACAAATGAGCAATAGAGACCAGAAAAGTGCCTGACTGGAGGTGGAAGTAGACATTTCATGAGTACGCAAGAGATGATGGTGACCCAGTGGTGTGCTAGCTGGGGAATCAGTCATTACAGGCCTTGGAAATGAAGATATGTAACTGATATTCAATGCAGCACAGGAAGACAAGCAAGAGGAGGGGAATCCCTCAAGACAGACTAGCATGGTCAATGCAGTAAGCCACAGAAAACTTGGATCATGATAGTCAAGTGATTTGATGTGTTGGGATATCTGGATGGGTAGGTGAATTGGTAGACAGCATGCTCCCAAAGTTTCAGAAGGTCACACAGCTCCAAAACAGAATTTTAAAATCAACACTACCAAATCTGTTGTGCAGACAGTTGCACTGACACTGTTGCATTGGTTTTCTCCTAGGCATGAATATGAACTAGCAGATCTGAACCGAGGTGCACTTTCTGCTAGGAACAAAAGTGAAGCTGGTATCAAGTGAGCAGAAATCTGAAGTGTGAGTCTTGCCCAACATTGTACGAGAGAGGGCACTGTGCACGCTGCCTCCCGGAGCTCTCTCCATGCTGTTTTCTCTCAGAGACTCAAGATCAAATGTGCACGGTTCACTAGTAAAAAGACCATTATTTTAACCACCAGCAACAGCCTCAGCCTGCACTGCTATTCTGTCTTACACACCACTAACAAGCAAAGCCATCCAATTTGAAATTAGCTGCCAGTCCTCAGGATGTTGGGTGTGTCAGAACAAAATCAAGCGGGGCATCCCACGCTGGGATGGTTACTCGGCACTTGCTGGACGAAAAGAAGTATACCCTCCATTTCAGTTAGCACAGCAAGCAAATATAACTTTAAACCAAACCTTTCACACCTGGATGATACAATAAGATGGATTTCTACATTACCACTCCTGATATACAGTCATTCTTGAAAAAGTGGAATCTGCTCCCCATGTGAATCTGTCTCTTTGAGTTTCCATGGTGTTTTATTGATAAAACCCTTTTTAGCTAATGAATGGCTGCCATTAGGTTACATTGTTGTCTAAACTCTGAGGTGTAGTGATTTTACTTATTCGTCTCCAGAAGCACGATTGCTCTCTGTCCCTCAAGAAATTACACCAGTTGCGCCGTCACACATCTCCAGGGCAATGCCTTGCTCTGGGATGTCTCAGCACAGAGAAGTCATTTTGGAAGAATTACACCAGCCTAAAACTTGAGCAATGCAGTGGCAGGTCAGACCCATTGGGCTTGTGATAATGTAGTTGTCATTTTGTAATTTAACCAGTCTGCTTGGCCTCCCTTCCATACATCACACACTCACAGTACTGTATACTTGGGTTCTTAGACCTGTGCGACTCCTGGCTAACAGTAAAGCTCCAACCTCAGCTTACCACTTCAAGCCACCATTTTCCTCCCAAAAATTCCCTCAGAAACGTCTCTGCAGTCTTTCCTGTTTCTGTAACTAGGGCTAAAATTCACCACACTTCTGAATCCTAGATACGGTAACCCTAGCAGGCCTCAAATAGGTTTTGTGCACTGCAGCAAGGAGATCATTGCCTTTGAGGCAAACTTTAGAGAGAGTCTTCCATAACAGGGCTTATGCCTAAGAGTACTTGTATTCTGCACCCACCTAGTTTATGGTCAAGAGGTTCTAGCATGAATAAAAATTGCACGTATTTGGTTTATTAAAGGATTATTCCATTGTTTTTTCCACAGATGGCTTGTGATACTCACAAAGGAACCATCACAGTGCTGGAAAACAGCACCATCAAAATGCTCATGATGTTCAGCTCTGTGACTCCTATTTCATGGAACTTCAGGTTTTGCAGACATTTGGCTTTCTCAGGCTCAATCCAAACCAGGGCTTGGAAGACAAGAGCTGAGTGCACATGAAATCAAAATGATAATGGTGGCAGGAAATAATTGGGGGAGATGGCAAAAGTGATGCTCGCCGTCTGGATGGAGGGAAGCCTTGCCCTTCGTTGCCCGGCTGGAGAAGGCCTCCTGGATTTCCAGATGCTTTTGAATGTTCCAGTGGCAGCAGGAGCTATGAGTGTTTATTTCCCCTTCTCCTATCTGCTTGGTGAGGAGATTTCAACCTCTTGTCCTGTTGGACTGTGTCGCCATTGTCTGTGCTTTTCTCATCTCCAGACTGGATCGCTGCCATGTGGTCTGCTCAGCACTACGTCTGAGGACCACTCAGAAACTTCAGCTAATTGCAGTATGCAGCTGCCTGCTTACATATCCACATTTCAGACACAAACCATAGAGCGCAGATGGTACACAGGCTGCGCCAATTTTCAGTTCATTTCCAGGTGCAATTCAGGCCTTAGTTTCTAAATCTCCTTGTGATTTGAACCTGCCCGTCCCCCAGAGACTACCTCTGCCTACAAACACTAGGTCCACCGTTGAGATGAGCCGAGGCATTTGAATTGACAGTCCCTGGAGCAGTGCATTTGGAAATGGCTTTTTTCTCAGCAGAAGGCCCACAGCTCTTGAATTTGCTTCCTTGTGTGGTGAACCTTCAGGGCACGTTGCAAAATTTGTCTCTTTTGTTAAGCTTTAGTTTAATATATTGGGGTGGGCTAAGAAGAGAGGTTTTGATGAGGATACTTTTACTTTTATTGTTGTCATGGCAGTATAATTCAGTAGGGGATATGAGTTTTGATTTGTTTTTATTTTAACTATAGCTAATGCAATCTAAGATTGTGCACAGCATAACTGAAATAAAATAAATAATTACAATTGCTTCAGGCCAGTGCTGTTTACTGGAGAGAAGGAAAGACAAGAGTAGAGTATCGCTGCACCAGAAAGAATTAAGTAGGTACAGCCAAATGAAAGGGAGTAAGTCAGGTTACCTCTGTATGCTCAAGCTATGGGATGCCACTGGTTTGTTTCCTTGCAAGGAGATTCTTGGGGCCTGACATGCCCTTCAAGGTCATATTGGCAGTTGACTGCAATATGTGACTGCCATTGGTCTAGGGAGGAAAGGACAGAGATACTGACCAAGACACGCTGTCAAAAAAAGGAAAAAAACCCAAACAACAACAACAAAGCACTGAGTGCAATAACAAACCACAACAGCATTAGATCCCAAAGACCACTTTGTCAAAGAATTATTCTACCTTTCTTTTTCTTCTGGTTTTAGTCCCCCCCACGCTCCCTTTGTGTGGCTGTCTCTGCTCATTTTCTCAGGTTCTTTTCAGCTGGGTTTGTACATTGCAGATTTGAACTGAGCCGTCAAACTGAATAATGCTTCTGGAGAAAAAATGAAAACACCTAGAAAGAAGAGAGGCAGATTGCTGAAAATAGCCAAGGGTCCCAGATGATAAAGCTGATTCTGTCTAAAGGCACATGTACATACATATATACACACATAGGTGAATAGATCATGATTGCAAAAAGCATTTATTTGTGTATATCCACAGTTTGGAAACACATCTACTCCTTTTATGGACAATTATATCCCTTCTAGCTAGAGATCTGTGTATATTTCTATTTAATAAATCAGCCACAATTCATGGTCACTTTTGGGTATGCAATGACAATTGTAGACCTTCTGTTCCCATGTGTGGCAGAGAAGACTTCTTGCCTAGAGCTCATAGGACAAAACTGTGGGCAAAACACACTGCAGAACTCACCCCAAGACCCAGGAAAGGAGAGGAACCCAGCTCCCTAACCAGGGAGCATCCAACCAGCATCTAACCAGAAAAGGGCAAGAGATGTCAGCCCTTTGAAACTGCACTTTTTTTACCTGTAGAAAAGCTTTGTTGGGGGATTTTTGCTCTCCAGTGGTGTAAAGGGGACTGAAAGCTGCCTCAGACAGGCAGCAGGGTTGGTTTTTTTCCTGGGATGGGGACTGGCATAGTGCTGGAAGAAACAGTTTTATACCATCTGCTTCCCCCTCTGGTTCAGAGGAGAGGCAAAGGACAAGAATGCCATGCACCACTCTTGGCAGCATGATTTACAGCAGACCAATTTAAACTCCTGCCAGTAAAGCATTTATACTGCTAGATCATCATGTCTTCTATCATCGTGTATATGACTATGTCTGTGATTACATGGGCGCAGTAAGGTAAAGGTATGCATCCATAGGTTCAGACGCTTGTGTTCCAAACTTTTTTAATTTTTGTGGGGGTTGAGTAACACCATTTTACTATGATTTTTTATGGGTTGTTTGTTTCTTTTCCTTGATTCTCTTGCTAGCTCTTTTTAAATACTGAAGAATTTCTCAGTGGCATTAACTCCACAGCCCTTGCAATATGCACATAGTCTTTGGCTAGCCTTCAACTGTACAGAGACGGCTTAAAAGGACTTTAAGAATCACCTGTCTGGCTCTCAGTCTTGTTTAAAACTCTGTCTCATGACACTTTTGTAACTGAGTCCCCATCTCAGACTATGGGAAACACATACATTGCAAGTACCCCCAACTCACCTACATATGTGTGTAATGCATACATCAAGATGAGCTACGAGTGTAATCCATTGCCACTGTCATAAAGTAGTCACCAATAATCTCAATGTCTTCAACAAGTTCTTCCTTAAGACACTTCAGAATTGGTTTGCTCTTCAAAGTCCAGAAAGAGAAGTCAGGTTTTGTAACTCTGTTTTCATAGGTGCAGCTCTCAGCCCTGTGGGACCAATGTGATTCCACTAACATGAATTCATCCGTTTGTGAGCTAACATTAAAGACCTGATGTCCCACAAGTCTAGAACTTGATGGGAGGAAAGGAAGCAAAAAACCACTGCAAACTGGATTTGTTACATCGACAGCGGGAAACCAGCTCTACATTTTGCAATCAGAGCTTGTCTTGCCCCTACAAGCTTCTGTGAAGACTTCCACAGCAAAACCCACTAGCAGGACAAAGGCAGGAGGCATTTCCTGCACTGAGGGGATCAGCATCTGTACAACACTGAGGACTGCAGTTGGGAAATGACATGTTCCTACCTGACAAAATCATTTTGGGTGCTACCTGAGTCAACCTCATTAGCAAAGCTTAATTAGAGAGGCACATGAACAACCCTAGCAGAAGAGAAAGGCTATTGTTTTCAGAGCAAATCTCAAAGTCACGTTGCGTCTCACTAGCTGCCAGGAGAGCACAAGGCAGGTTAGGACAGGAGGCTTTCCTGGGGGGCAGAGGACACTGTGGTGCAAGTAGCCTTGTACAGACAGACTTGTCAAAGCTGTATTCTTGCGCCACAGACCCTGACCGCTACGCCCGAGCCAGAACAAAATTGGACTTCCCCTGGTGAAAATATTATATCCTTGGCAGGAGAGGACCTTGTCTGGAGGTTGGTTTGAGTCAATCATAAAGGGCTTTTGTGTGCATGCACGTACGTACGTGTGTGTGTGTATGTGTGTATGTGTGTGGAAGCGGGTGTGTGCATTAACAGAGTATGCTGTCAGGGACTGATTTTCAATGATGCAAGTCTCCTCTAACTGATAACACTCTAAATAACAGGTGAGTGACTCCTGGCAAGAAGGAGATTGTCTGACCTCATTGTTTGCCTTTTTCCCCCCTCTTTGTTCTTCACAAATAAAGGTTTTTTAATAAACTGAAAGGTCCTCCGCTCCTGCCTGATGATAAAATGAAAGGAACCAGTGAGGTATGGTACAACGTGGCAGCAAAAAAAGAGAAGCTCATCAGAAAATAACAAAGGTGCAAGTTAAAGATAAGGCAGCTGTCAGAGATTAATCCTGCTGGCCTGATTGTTTTCTTTAATACCAAGGCCTGCAATAGCAAGCGATAAGTTTGCTGAGTAATTTGGTTTTTGGTGAGGAAATAAAATTCAGGTAGGCCTCATAATTGATTTCCTTTTCTTTAGTTTTCTAAACATTAAACAAAAAAAAAAAAAAAAAAAAAGAAAAAAGAAAAACCCACCTCTGCTTTGACTACACTTTCCTTTTTTCAAATTTGCTCCAAGGCTGTGAGCTTCCCCCCAGGCTGGGTCTGCAGGAAGATAACTCAGAGGGCAAAAGCACCCTCTCCTTCTCCAGCATCTCCTGGGAATACTTTTGTCCTAAACACTAACTGCAGCTCTTGAATATGATTGATTCTGCCTGACGTTGGCTTCATTTTACTGTCTGAAAGTGGACAAAATGTGAGGTGGTGGAAAAAGGAAACTTCAAAAGAAAGTCAGTGCTGCCTGTCCCCTGTGGGTTATGGTGGTACACAGCCACAGAGTTGGTCACTGCCTGTGGAGGAAGCAGTGCAGAAGGACGGTGCGGTCCTCATCGGGCTAGAGAAAAATCATTGCTGTCAAGCCGTGGGAGGCCATCCGAGGGGTGGCCAGCTGGGGCACACCCTCAGCTCACCTCAGTGGTGCATCGGGGCTCCCATCTCGTCCCTGGCCCTGGATGTGGAACGGGGAAGAGTAGCGAGTAGGAGGAGTTATCTACCTTGTCGTGCTGGTGAAAATGCACTCCCCACCCAAACCTTCCACATTTCACGGTGCACACAGGCAGCTGTGGGGAATCTGGGCACGCCACAGGCAGCGGCTGTGGGAAGCAGCAAGAGAGAAAAGAAGTTGAGGGAGGAAAGTCTTTCCAAATCAGGGAGTCTGTAGCAATGAGGTAGAGCTGCTCTCAAGTGAGAAGATTATCCTGAGAGAGAGAGACAATGTGAGTGTGAGTGTGCATGCACGTGTGTGTGGTGCGTGCGCACAGGAGGCAGCAGCAGCAGAGCCTTATTTATTGTGACAAAATGAACAGCCCCCAGGATGCTCATCCAGCAGCTAATTTCTCATCTTATCTATTATGTGAATGAGATGGGAAAACAGTTTCCTGTTTTTCACAGATATCGCTAACATGAAAGATACAGAATGAATTCCCTTGAAAGCCATGCAGTCAGATCCAGCCACAGACTCATTTGTTTCAATGGAAGGAATTAATGCAGTCAGGGCTGCCCATTGATGGGAAACAAGTCTATAAAGCTCTCTATAGAAGCAAATGTGCTGCCACCACCTCCAAAACGGATGAAGAGCTTGGCGGACACTGTCTCCCCATTCATTGACAGCACACATGCAGACGCACGTTTGTGCACCACACAAGCACACACATTTAAACCTTGTTGTTTCCCTTATCCAAAAAAAGGTATTTCCAGTGTTACAATGCAGCACTGGTACTACCTGAAAAGGGAAATTTCTACCATGGTGTTACCCCTACCGAAGAAAACCTTTGTCTCTAGGGCTTTTCTAGGGTTCTTACACCATGTGTAAGGGAAAGAAGTGATGGGTGTACTGAATCACCAGTCCCCAGCGCTCAAAGTTTAGGGTCAGCCTTTGGAAAAAGTCCCATGTTAAGGGCAAACAGAGGGGCTAGGCAAGGTATATTAAAGCCAGGCTGTCATGAAAGAAGGCCCTCCATCTCTTTTAATGTATAAACTCACAGGAAAGCCTATTAAATAAAAAAACAACCCTGTTTGTGTATGTCCACAGGCAGTCAGTGGCCATGACCTTGCTACAGCTATGGCTATGCATGTGTGTCACAGAGTAGAAAGTGCTATATGATGTTAACATTTCTCAGGCCGTTTCTGCCTATTTTATGTTGGTTTTTAACCTCTTTACTTTTCCCAGCAGAGGGAGCACGGGGGCTTGGATGAAAAGAAGGGGAGCAGGTACCAGTCTCATGGCAGAAATCAGGCAAAACCCAGTAAGCTTGGCAATAACCTCACCGTAGTGACACCTTCCCTGAAAACAGGTCCCATAGCCGTGGCACCCATTCCAGTGCCCTCAGCAGCACAGGGGGACTCTGCAGTGCAACTGGCGAGATGCCGAGCTGACCCACCGCCCATGGGGTGGGACCCACAGCCTCAGAGGCATGGGAACAGGAGAAGAGAGTTGGAAGAGGAGAAGGGAGATGGCGGGCACTGTGGGCACTGGCCATATGCTGGCACTGTGGCCATGGCAGGCACACCACTGGGGACGGGCTGTCCGTGTGGGGTGAGCTCCTCTAGGGTTGCTGCTCCTTTTGTGGCTCTTGCTCACATCACATGGGACCTTACTACCACAAAAGCCATGTCCCCACAACCTCTGCTCCTCTCGCACAGACAGGCCAAAGCTCTGAGAGGCAGCGCCCCTTAAAAGGCCTTGTAATAGTCCTTTTGCTTCCTTTTCCTCCTTCAATGGCACAAATGGGAGTAAGGGGAAGGGGAGGACCCAGCCTCCTTGAGGGCAGGGCACCTTCTCAAGGGACAGTCCCGTCCCAGCCCCAGATGGGAGGTGGAATGGTGCTGGACATGAAGTATTGCTTTTGACCATATCAGGACACGATATGCACAGCCGCATCTCACCACACACAGATACACTTCTCTTAGCTACAGGCAACAGACCATGATCTCTGTTCCCAGTGCCCCCACCTGTTTCCCTCCTTTTTAAATCTGGGCTCTTGCCCCTTCTGCTTTTTTATTACTGGCCCTAGAGCCAGCAGGAGTTTTCTGCCCTCCCTCAGCCGAAAGCACCTCTTACCCCACGCAGGCTTAAATGCTTCTGCTGACCTGCTATAGCTGGGGAAGAGGGAGAGGCATCTGCCCCCTGCAGTGAGATTAGGCTTTGACCCACAGGCCAAGCGATGTACCGAGTGCGGCAGGCATCCCTGCCTGCTGTCTTTTCATGGCTAGCGGCTGATGAATCCAGATAATGGCTGGTGTGAGAAGCTGGGTGACAGAGGGTAAACAACCTGCAAGAAAGGGGAGCAAGAAGGAGAAGTGGGAAGGGGAGGAAGAGAAAGCTGAAGAAAGTTAAAAGAAATGAGAAGAGACAACTCTGGTACTTTAGTACACTAAAAAAGAGATGCTTCAGTTACACTGCAGCAAGGCACTAGTGTAGGAGAGATGAAAATAAATTCAGCCTACAGTCCTAATGAAGTAAATTCCAAAGTGGGCTGAGACCTTAACTGATATAAATGAGGATCATTATCTTCACTCTGCTATTCTGCTCAGCACAGGGCAAGGAGTGCAGAGATAGGAGGGGACGACCAGGGGTGTGACAATGGAAGTACAGCCCTGCCACCCTGCTGTTGTCCCATGGCAAGGAGATTCACGCAAAGGGCCAGCGGCACAGCTCTGTGTGAGCCGTGTGGAACATCTGCAAGCTTCAGCCATGCCAGGGTTTGCCCCAGCTCTCAGTCCAGTCAGGAGAAGGGTTTCTGGATGCCAGGCTGGCAGGAGGAGTGGTGGTTTTCCAGAGGGACAGGGGTGCAAGCAGCTTTGCATTGTTTCCCCGTGCATCCTGCCAGGCCACTGGCAGCATCAGCTATCTGCCCAGGAGGCTTGTTCGGCCTCAGCCATCTTCCTCTTCCCGGCAGTGCCTGCTCGGGCTGTTGGGTGCAGCCCTTGCCACCCTGGAGACTGGATTGAGCAATGAGGTAAGAAACAACAGGTGCAAAGCAAAGTGCTTCTCACCTGCCCTGGATGGCTTATTGCTTACCCCCAGGGTGAGTGAAGTAGGCACTATTTTGAAGCTTCCTGCTGCTATATAAAAAAATGAAGCTATGCGTTGGTGCAAAGCAGAGCAGCACATCTGCTCAGCAAAGTGGGTCCCTGGAAGCAAACCTCCCCCCCTCATCCCACTAGCGGGACACAAACTCCTCAGTGCAGCCAGAGAGCAGTTTGAGCTGCCTGTTGTGCCTGCGACTGGCCCAGCTGGGCTCACCTGGGAGGCCACCTCTACACACAAGCAATCCATCTCCTCCTGACAGCAGTGCCTGGCCACTCTCCCACAGACCTGTGATTTATGTGGCGTGGAACTTGCCACCACCAGAAATTAAAATAACCTCAAGATTTGCCATATTCAATGTTAAACCTAGGTGCTCGCTGCCCTATCTTCTAGACTTGTCTTCTTCTGACCCCTCCTTCAGCTCTTTCCATGCTCCTCTCAGAGGAGTGATGAAAGGGACACGGTAATATGGCAGAAGCCCTCTCTTCATCCTCTCCATCACCATATCTACTTGTTCATATTTAATATCGACATCATGGCTTGGCTCAGGCAGGCATTACATGTAAGTATGCAGCGACTTACACAGTTTCTGAGCACTTACCCCTAATAAGAAGAGCTGGAGCCCTGATAGAGATGAGACAATAAAGACATGATACAATAAATTTGCTGTGGCTTAAATCAAAAATTAAACAGGATTTTGCCTTTAATGTTTCTCTAAGACCCAGGCAAAAGCCTCTCATCCGGACTCAATGGAGACATGTACCTCACATAAGTGGCTCTGCTGCAGGTCAGGGTAGTGACAACAGAACTTTAGAGTGAATTTCTAATGAAAAATTGAAGGCTTTACCCAATTTAATCTTTTTAGTAATGATCTCAATAAAATTCCCATTAAAAAGGTACTGAAATGAAATAAAAATTAGTTAGGCGTTTTCATCCCAGAGCATGTGGACATTTTGAGATCATATTTTGGAGTTTTGAAACAAAATTTGAGAATCTAATGTCAAAAGGTTTTTAGGTGGTTCATTTCAGTTTTTGTGCTATTTATGTTACTTACCAATCACATCAGGATAGTTCTGATAACGGACATCAAGGAATATGATAAAATTGTAATAATTAGCTCCCAAATTAAACAAATCGCCGAGTGAACTAGTTCTGAAATGCTACAAGGCAAATTTCCAAAAGTGAAATTTCAGACAAAATATTTAAACAAACATATTTCTGGTTCAAACGGGGTAGAAATAACACACCCAGTGAACTGAAAATTCAGTTTCAGCCATCTGTGGTGAAGGCTTGCATCTGAGCACTACTCCCAAGCAGGCAGGCAGCATGCTCACTTCTCTCTGAGGATGCAGGCTAGCGCACACTGGGGTAGGAGGTCCTCCATGTGACCTCTCCCAGTTTGGTCTGTGTGGCTGTAGGGAGAGAAAGGGGGTGAAGGAAGGTGGATAAGAGCTCTAGCAATCCACCTGTTAAAAAAAAAAATGGGTGTTTCATCCTACTTCGGTGCGCTGGACCACAGTATGCACAGTGTGGCTTTTTGCATGCTAGAAACCCAATCCAGGTGCTCATTTTCACCAACATGCCACAGTAAATGACTCATCTTCAATCTCAACCAGACCTAGGGACAAGGGTTAGGCAGGAGTTCACATGAGGTTTTGTTTAACTTCATTTTTCTCAGTAAGGCTGGACCAGAGAGAGTTGGATTTGGGTGGCAGTTTGTTTTTTTTTTTTAAATTCACAACATTGGTGTAGCTGTAATGGGTTTCCTTGATTGCTTTACAGCTAGATTAGTGAGATTTAGACAAGCTCAGTGAAATCCAACTCAAACTACCACATCAAATAATCTAATCTTGCCCTGAAAAAACTTTTTCTTTCCCCTGCTCTGAGAAAAAGCCATCCACAATATTGTGGTGGAGGTATATGATCCAAAGGGGTTATGATAAAGGTGCCAAACCCTTCTTGATGTTAAATACGCCTTGCATGAGGACCACAAGTCTCGCAGGTGCGGTGGTACCTCCTCCTTTTCAAAAGGAGTGGCGGCTGCTTTTGCTCTCAGCACGCACACCTCCTTAGTGTGTGAGCTAAGTGCTATGGAGCACGTTTCTCAAGCAATTTTCTGTAAGTGCTTGCACAAATCAAGTTTACCATCACTTTCTGGAGCAGTTAACAGACTTTAGGGAAAAGCCCTGCAAGCTCTAGGATAGCTGGTGTCAGGTGTTCTCCACAGCTCCAGCCGGAAAACTCAAACTCATCCAAAATACCAGCTTGGGAAAGACTCTATATGAGGTACAACTCCTTTGCCCAGTCTGGGGAGGAGCAGAGTTATCCATCTCTCCCATCACATTCTGGTTTCAGCCTGGCTGTCCACCATGCCAGGAGCAGGCAGGAGGATGGCCATATCCTCCCCAGAGCTCTGCCCTGGGGGGCTCATGCCGCTTTACAAGCCATCCCCAAAATGAGTCTTCTCTGGCAGGTGCCCCTGGAGCAGCCTCCAAGGTGCCATGCCTTGAAGTCCTCCCTGCCTTCAGGGAAGCAGCCTGACTTATCCTGGCTGAAGGTCTGACTCCTGATACTGAATTTCACTGCTGAGGAATTTTTGGTGCCTCAGGTGCCCAGACTGAAAAGGCCACAGAAACAAGAATATAGACATCCCAAAGATGGTCCTCACCTCTTTGAATATGATTTGGTTCTCTCTGAATACAATTCTCTTTTGTTTTGAAACCCAGGACAGAGGTGGTTTCAACCCAAGCAGTGTGCCTAGCCAATACCAAACAGGGAAGGAAATATTGGGAATGACTGGTTAAAACCAGAAGGACCCAGTACTGCTATTTTATTTATTACAATCTATATGATTTTAGGGGGGATGTGGTAATTTACAAACTTAAGAAGACCAGATCTCTGCCCTGAGGATCTGTTTTAGCTTAAATTAGGCAGACCAAGCATAAACAAGTTTGGGTAACAAGAACATCTAGAATTTAAATAGTAAATATTAAAAAAAAAAAGTAGTGCTTGAGGCCACATCCTTTAATTGACAGCAGTTCAAAGGAAACATTCCCAGGGGTAAGCCATTTCATAACTGCCTGCTGTGGGATTCTTCTCTGTTCCCCCGAAGCATCTGGCTCCAGCAACTGCAGCGATAGGGCTTGGAGCTTGGCGAGCCAGCCGCTGAGCCTTCTCCTTTGATGTCTGACATCTCCTCTCAGCCATCTCCTCTCAGGTGTGACCACAAAGGAGGTGGCCCCCAAAAGATGGTGCAGAACGAGAGGGAAGGCCAGAGGAAAGGTCCACCCAACTGCAAAATGCTGCAGAAGGGGTCAGGGTGGGAAAGTCTGAGCCAGTCATGAGTCAGGCCCTGGACAAGGGCACTGGAAACCTGGATTTCATCCCATCTTTGACCTTGGACAAGTTCCTCTGTCTCCATTTGCCTGCTTCCACTCACAAATGTCATCTGCCTTCATTATATTGATTATAAAACTCTTCAGGGCAGCAACTGGCTCTTGCTGCACGCTTGTGCAACACTGCTCGCTAATCTCACTCAAGTCTGCTGGTGTTGCTGTAGTGAAAAAAAAAAAGGTATAAGCACATCAAAATCTGAAAAAATGTTCAAAGACAGGCAACTGCAGGGAGTTCAAATGAACATCAGCTAAAGATCTGATTTCCAGTGTTGCTACTAATTATTACACACAAAAAAAAAGTTTAGAAAACCCAAACTGGGCTTTAAATAATCATTCAAGGATGGCTGGGACACATTTTTCACCTGGGAACACCAGAGAATTTTTGCATTAAATACATTTTAGTTGGAAAAAAATGACACTTTTCAGGATTTTCCCTCCTTTTTGCAAAAAGTTGTCATCATTTTTAACAAAACTAACACCAAAGTTACTACTGAGTGGTTTTGCTTTCTGAAAAAAAAATACTTTCAGTAAATTAAATATCTCAAGAGTTATTCTGCTAACAAATTTCACTAAAGGATGCAGTGGCCTATTTCACAAGAAATAAAAAAAACATCCATTCTGGTCCCTGCACAATGAAAATAACTTGGAAAGTTCAAAATTTGATGAAGCTGTTTTCCCGTATCGAGGCCTGCTCTATTTTTCATGCAGTGTTGACAAGAGCTAGATGAGAAAGAAATTCAGTTTCCATCATCTATTCAATCTCTGGCCTCTCTAACGATTAGCAAGAGCGCCTGTTTCACTGGTGTTTTCTTGTTAAATAGAAACTCGTCCCATAGAAACACAACTCGAAACTATCAAATCATTTCACATCTGACAGATGGTAACAGCTACCCATGCAGCCCTCAGCTGGTTTTAGCCTGCAACGTGGAGGTAAGAACTGCTGTATCATGATCAAATTCTGTACACTTCATCCATCCTTTAAGATTTCCTCTCTGAAATAAAGGCATAAAAAAAGCTGCAGTCACACAAACCCACGGGTAAAACCAGCTTACACCCAATGTCTTGCAATTAACTTCTTAATTAGGAAATATATTTTAAAAAACATTTTCAAGGGAAATTGAATTCTCTGTTTATGGCTCCCCCTAACTGAATTATCCAGCACACAGAAAAAGGTGAGCAGCAATAGGAGAAAGTTCAAAGACTCAGTATAGTTTCTGAAATCCTGATGAAGCTGTTGCCCACCACAAGGAAGATTTCTCAGCATTGTCCCGTTGGTTTATAAAATGACTTCTTTCAAAGCAAACAAGGCAGGAAGGCCAAGGGGCATGGTGATGAACAAGGCTAGGTGGAAGCCCATGTCCTCTGTGCACCTCATTACAGTTTCAGGCTGGCAAGCTACTGACCAAACATCGCTGCTCTGTAATGGCCACTCAACAGCCCCTTTGGAAGCAATTCATGGCCTTACTCTAGTGTCTGAGACAGGTAACCTTAACTAACAGCCATGCTGGCAGGCTCAAAACATCATCCAGGCATGCTGAGGCACCGACTGTGTGAAAATCTCGCATGCAGGTCTGGGGTGCCTCCAGAGGCGAGGGGTGCGAGGGAAGCCCCCCTTGCTGCTGCGCTGGCTTTGTGCACAGAGGGCTTTCCTCTCTGGGGCTCCCCGTCTGGCCTTTGCCATACACGCTAAATTCACAGGGGAGGAAAAAGACAATGTGCTGGATGGAGGTTAACTGGCCATGAACCCTCAGCCTTGTCCCTCACAGACGTTTGACCTCTTCAGGCTAATTTCTAGAATGGACTTTGGGTGCTGTTTTGAAAAGACCAGAATGAAAAGGCAACGTTTGCAAATGCTCCTCACTAGCATTTTCGGGTCAGCAATACAGGCAGCCATGAAACGCACATGACATTACAAAGCGCTCTTTGCACCATGCCACCATCGTACCCCTTCAATACCTCACTTGCACTTGCAGAACAGCCTTCACCTATGCATGCAGCCCAAAAAAGTTTGAATGCAGAAATCTTCCATATAAACTACCCTAAAAAAACCCCCTTCAATACACTAACATTTTCTAGCTCCTGGTACAGTGACTCTCATGAAGCTGTGGCGTTCAAGGAGGGTTTGTATGCAGCACACAGATATATCGTTATCTGGACAATTTTTCTTGTAAGGCTTTTTTTCTGCTTCATTGAAATGCCTCCACTGTAGTCCTGCCCTTGCCTTAACCTTTGGGGCACTAACAAAGAGCAAGCAATGAAGAGCCCAGAATGTTGTGGAAATAAAATATGAAATAAACACACATGCAAAAGGAAGAAAAAAAATAATCAAAACGCAAACTGAGGTTTTACAAAAAGCTGCATAACTTGTCTTTGGAGCTGGAAGCAAACCAAATGCATTTGCCTCAGATTAAGGAGAACTAAATCCATCTGTGTGCAAGCTGCAGTATTTTAGCCATCAGTACCCTTTCACTGATACAAAATATAGTGGCAACTGCATATCGTTAGTGGTTGGCAACACTGAAAATATATACATGCCCTCCATATCTAACCTGCTAGTGAGCTGAAGGTCTGTTCATTTTTACTTTTAGGCACAGAGAGAAAATCTTCAGGGTTTATTTTAAACGCACAGAAAAAGGAAAGATGGATACTTCTATGTTTACCTGTGAAAAAGCAGGAAAGAAAGGAAAAAGGGTCCCAGCGCTCTGCCCTGATTTTCATTTGATTTTGCAGCCGCATCTGCAAAGAAATCCCTGGTTTCTACGTTTAAAACATCAGTTCCCAAATTCTTGAGGGAGCACTGCCACCTACCGGGATACCGCGGGGCTGTGGGGGTACCGCGGGGCTGTGGGAGCACCGTGGGAATGTGGGGGTACCCCGGCGCTGTGGGGGCACCGCGGCCCCCCCCGCCCCATCCTCCCTCCACGGCACAGCAAAGCATTATTTTTTTTTGGGGGGGGGGATATCCGTGTTTTCCCCCCTCACTGCTGGGGGGGTGTGTCATTATGCTGCTGACTGAAGGCTTCCTTTTGACGTAAGGCTGAAAGAGGAGGATTTTTTTTTTGCCGAGGGGTTGCAGCCCCAAAGAAGATGATGCAGTGGAGGAGTCAGCGTGCGGGGACGACGTGGATTGCTCAACTTTTTGGCACATCAGTCCTGTTCACTCACTGTTTGACTCCCTTCACCCCGATATCACATCTTTGGCTTGAACACTTAGTGGGATTTGGTTTTATTCATTTGATTTAATTACAGCAACCTTCCTCGGCGTCGCCAGCAGATGCCTGGTTGTTTCCCACACCACCCGCTGCGCTGCTGCCCTGCTGTTCAGCCCTGAGCTGGACAACCAAGTTTCATGCTTCTGCCTTAGGGTGCCAGGCTGGGAGGTGGTGGTACCCCCAGCTATACCCCTGGTTGCTCAGGGAGGACCATGGGTGATGTCCTCCAGCAGCTGCCCGAGAAGGTGGGCAAAATCCTGCCACATGCTGTGACAGTCCAGTCAGGTGCTGGAGGCCTGAAGTCAGAGCAGTAAAGCAAGAGCTCTGAAAAAAAATCCTGGTTTCCTCTGAGTGTTTGTGTGTGTGTGTGTGTGTGTGTGTGTGTGTGTGTGTAATTTCCATAATAATTGTGTCTGTTGTCTGCAGACATGAATTCATTACAGCAGGAGGTGAGAGAACAGCCAGCGTCAATATACATTTCAAATTCCTTGCTACAGCCTTGATTTACAAGGCACAACCTGAAACACTGACTAGCTGGTTGCCTTTCAGTGAACTGAATTTAGCATGATAGCTGAGAGGACTGAAAAACAAATGAACAATTTTTTTTTTTTTTTTAAAGCACTCCAGCTCTGTATTTTTCATTTTTAAAAGTTGCTAGCTGGGTTCTGGGTATCCCCCTGCTCCCCTCACTCCATCCCTCTCCTGCCTCCTGTGCATGCTCCATTGACACTTGCACTAATCCAGGCCTGAAAGTTGTAAATTGATTCACAGTAATGCAGTCACCCAGGGGCAGAATATTCAAGGAACAAATGAATTAATCATCTTGGAGCCTCCATGCCAACCCACATAAAAGCCCATGGCTCAGAGCAGTGGCGATGATGGGCACAGCCTGGCCCCTTGGTTGACCATAGGCACTGGGTCCTGCAGCAAGCTCTGTGTCCACCCCAGACGCCACCGGACACGTGCGTGGAGGCTGCTGGGTGCACGTCCACGTGAAACAGCATGTGCGCTTGCACAGGTGCTCTTTGAAGAACCCTAGCGTATAGAAATAGGTGTAATAGGAAGAGGGAGCCCCGCAGAAGGAAAGAGGTCTGCAGTCATTATAAATGGACCTTCATGGCAACAACAACAAGAAAAAAAAAAAAGCTTTCAGGGAGAAACAGAAAATAATGTTTTGCAATTACAGTCCACAGCTGCTGCAGCTCCAGCATGCGTGCTATACACAGGTGCAGCTATTATAGCAATGAATAGCACGCACTAAAGGTGCCATCCATATGGGTAATAATATGAGGGTTGAAAAGGTATTTTCATTTGCAGCCTGATGCTGGGAAGGAAAAAAAAAAAAAATAAGTAGGCTATCTCTCAGCCACCCAGGTCTCAGCCTTATCTGAGGCTGTGGAATACTAGGTGGGCAGGTGGGTACTGGTAGAGGAGCTCCTTTCACCATCTGACTGGGGAAAGCCTCCTGATGCACGAGGTAATGTCCGAGTTGAGACCATGAGGCTTTAGCCAGTAGGAAAACTGGCAGATTTTTATCTTTCTTTGTTGTGAATAGAAAGTTTTTAGAAGTTTATTCCCTTTGTGCCATTTAAAACACCTGAACTGTGAAAGGTACTTGAGAGTAGGGAAAGGCAGCAGTCTATCCTGCAGTCTCTTCCCCCACCCAGCACCCATGCTCTGGCAGCACCACTTTGCTGACTTGAGCAGCAGGGTCCCGTACTGGCGTGAACAAGGGAGAACTAGATGCAGAAAGATGGCTGTGGGACCCCTTCATCAATATTTTGCTTTCCTGCCTCCTCCCTGTGTCAGCCCCATGCAGTGGCAGAGGGGGCCGGACTATCAGACCTCCAGAGATCCCCCCAACCTCAGTTATGCTGCTTCTGCGACTGCAAAGTGGCTGACTGCTATTTGGTTCTGTTGTGGCTTATGGCAGCCCACAGCCAGGCTCCACTTATGTAGACCTGTGACTCCAGAGGCACAGGACAGTTATTTCTCTGCAGTCTGGTTTGTCCCCTCAAATCCTGTCACCATGGGACAACTCTTAGAAAGTAAGAGGGTGGCCCTTGGAACACAGACTTAGCAACCCATGGCTACCCAGGCAAATGCTTTCCAGACTGTTTTACCGCACACATCCTTTCTTTCATCAGAAAGGGGAGCTGATAAAGGTACTTAGCAGAGAGCTAAGTGAAAAGCAGAAAAGGGGTTATCCAGTGCAATCTGGCATCTTGCCCCATGGTGAGCTTTTTTTTTGATCTGTAGGCCACTAGACATTTTTCCACTTGCAGTGAAGATGCCTAAATCACAAATGTAAGACTCCTGACATCAGGTTTGCATTTTCCTCACAGAGCTCTTGGCAGTTGTCCACAGACCGAGAAGCATTCACAGGTGATACACCCCTAACTTAGCATGCAACATGGACAAATTTCATGGGTACAAGGATGTCCTCATCCTCCCTCGCCTCTGCCAGCTCTGAGCTTGTGCCAAGGTCCATGTTGCCGCAGAGCCAGCTAGTTTAAAGCTAACATAAATAAGTTTGCATGAGCTGCTGTCACCATTTTGACTTGCAATCCAGACACAGACCAAACCCTCTATTCACTTTTTTTTTTTGACCTCACATAGGAAAAACACAAACGCTGTGTTACTTGTCACTTCAGCCTCAGTGCTCCCCCTTGGCTTCAACTGGGCTTTCGTGGGCCAGCTCCGGCTCCGACAAGCCGGCTGAACACCGGTACAGGGGCATGAGGCTCAGGACTGTCCTACTGGGATTGCCTGACCCAGCACAGTGTAGGGCAGGGGTGTGACATCTGAAGCGTAGCCCCATTCTCTGCCCCTCAGGGTGCTGGGGAAGGGTCCGGATGTTTTCAGACTGACAATGCCAGAAACCCACTGAATGCAGGCGGGGGAAATGGTTACCCCCAGCACCAAGGCAAAAGCATCCTCCGGATTCCTGAATGTGTCCCAGTTCACCAAGGTAGGCAGAACCAAGGTCTTTTTACAGGCCTTAAAATTGAGGGAGGCATTAAAATTAATTTGAAAACTTTGCAGGAAGCTGGCATAATGAAAACAAAAGTGGATTGATGCACTGGCTGGCGTACCCTCGCCCTGGGAAAGAGCTCAGGCAGCCGCTTCCAGAAAAGCTGGAGCCTGCTGGAAGAGAGCACAAAACAGAAAACACTGCTCAAAGGAAGCTCGCAGACAAAGTGGCAATGTGGAAGAAATTATAATGATTAATACAGTGCCTGAAGTGTGCAGGGGACTACAGAAGATTAAAAAAAAGACCCTGGATTTGATTTTCCACTGCCCTTCAGGAGCAGCAGTCATTTTATACCAGCATAAAGTGGGAGTACAATCTTCATGGCACAGAACAAACACACTTTATGTTGCCTTTATCTCTATTTTCCTGCTGCAAAGATCCCAGAGAAAGGGTTAATCAAGACTGTTTGTCCCTGACCACTGGGGCCTGGAGCCTAAGCTAGGACATAGACCATAAACAACAGAAAAAGGGAGAGGGAAGCCACTGAGAAGGGCTGCCACATTTATCTCTGGCTAGGATGGAAGAGGGAATAAGAATAAACTGGGGGGCAACATCCAGTGATCAGCTGCAGAAAAAGCAGAGTTACAGAAAAGAAAAACTTGTTTCTTCTCTTTATTTGGTGGGACTTGAGAGTTTTGCCACAATCAATCTTTTCTAATATCAAAAGTAAACCAAATTAAAGCCTTAGATAATAAAATTTTAAGCCTGTAGTTCAGATTCAGCCAGCTCCCTATATCCTTCATAGCAGGTCGCCAGCAATAAATAAATAAATATAGATTGATAGACAGGCAGAAAAAACGGGTATGAAATACTCCAAAGTCCAAACAGCAGCTTTTTGCAGTGGCACCAGCTTTCAGCAGACCAACAGTGCACCCTCAGGGCGCTCTGGGTTTGCCCTGTGAGGTGCCACGGCATTTCAGGTACTGTGGTTTCTCTGGAGTGAAGAGGGTTAAGACTTCAGTTCATGCTTTCTGCTCCCTTGAAAAACTGTGGTTTGAATTAAGAGGCTTCTCACTCACATTTGCTGTGAATGGGAATATGTTTCTGCTGGGTCTGGCTTCAGTCCTCGGTGCAGATGAGCACCAAACCAAACTGCTGATAAGATTTTTCATTACTAGTAAATAAGCAGCTGCCCTTTAAAGAGTTCTAGATGACTTTTGGGGTTACAATAATGGGAAAAGGGGCACATAAGACATATTTCCCTCGGTGAATTAAAAATACATATTTTCACCTGTGATTTATTTGCTGCATCAAGTCCAGAGCAGCTGAGGTTTGTGTTTGTACTTCACTGTACCATAGAATCACAGCCTGCAATTTTACCAGATACAATAAATAAATTGCAACCAGTCAATACAGGGGGGACAAAATTTCCAGGCGTGCCAAAGGAAAGGAGTGACTGAGCCTGACCTCTTCTCCATACACGCAAGTATTCCTTGCTTCTGGTTTGCAGACCATACAGCAGCTAAGTCTCCCATGGGCTGTACCTCTGTGACAGGGGAAGTATGCCCTGTCTCTCTAAAGTCTGGTTTTATAAGGCTTCATAAAGACACTGGGATGTAGTATTTTTATGTGTATAATGTGTATTTATGTTCTGTGATAATGTTTGGACTAAGCTTCTAGTAGAGGGGAAAAAAAGGGGGCAGTGTTCAAAGGAATAGGCGACTTCCACCTAAAACAAAAAGCAAATAAACAACACCAGAACAAACTTTATGGATAGATCTTTTAACTTATTGTTTTTAAAATAGAAGAGGAACCTTTTGTATCTGAATATCCAGAATATTCTTCCAGCTCAGAAATACTTATCTCCTGACTTACACACTCTCACAGCAGTCTCTGAATTCCTTTGAGTCATTAAAGGATTTTGTCCTCAAGTCATTCCCATTAGGGGAATATTCAATTTAGAAACTTGCCTCCTGCTCAAAGTTTGGATGTGAAATTCATGCTTAAGATCCTTCCTCGCTGAGTTGCAGGTCAGTGCCCTATCCACTGAAGAGACAGAGATATTTAACAATTAAATAGTCCTTTAGGCTACATCTGTATGAGGCAGTCCAGGAGTGCTCCCCAGCCTGGGGACCTACGTGCCCTGACTGTTTTCGCTCCAGGAAGATATGGTCTCACCCCACCTCTCCCCATGCTCCCCATCCCACGGGAAGGTAAATTTTCTGCAAGGGTCAGGAGGGACACGTGGTGCCCTCCCAGTCCGCAGGATGGGCAGTGGGGTCTCTGGCCACAGAGCCAGCCCAGCAGCACACTGCTGAAGAGCTGGGAACAAGTCCCAAAATTAACTCAGGGTGTCTAAATACCTTCTGTAAATCTGTCCTCCACTTCATGCTAATATCAGCACCCAAGAAGTAGGAGCAACCTGAAAGGTGGAAGGAGGTAAGGCATTTCTTTGCCTGTTCAAAGATGACACAGTTCTGCTTGTAGGAAGCAAGTTATTTTTCCATTCTCAACCTTTTGTTATTAAGAATTAGCTATCCACTTTCCAGAAAACAGGGAATTAGTCTTTCCAGGCTACCTGTTTAACAGAGAAGAAATGAATCTTCATGAGCTCAAGACATATTCCCTCTTCTTCTCTTAGCCCCTCACCCCCTGCCTCATATCTCTTCTATGCAGTTTTTCAAATAGTTTAATAATATTCACAGGGACATTAGATTAATTGGATTTTAATTCCAAATGACTGTGAAAGCAGAGAAGTGAGTCACCAGTCCATGCTAATGAGAAGATCTATTAAGGACCCTTCTCTGATAGACACATAGAGTAGGGTTATAAATATTTCATATTCAATTAATTGAATTTTGCCCCCTGTTATATGATGCTGCCCTGGAATGTTAATCAACTGGGACCAGAGAGAGAGAGAGAGAGAGAGAGAGGCGAAGGGGAGGGGGCAGAATTAAAAGAGAGACTTTAAACAACAGCAGAGCCCTTCCCATCCCCAAATCCTCCCAGTTCACACAGTGCCTGCACATCAGAGCGGAGGCTTTCATACAGACTGCATCTGGTTCCATACAGTGCATAAATTTATGTTAATTAATCAGACAGTCATTTTATGAAGAACTGTGCGCAAAAGGTTATTTGAGCCCTGCCGCAAATAGATTTATAGGTATAATTGCCATGTTGAATGACCCTCTGTACATAGGCTCATTAAACTGGCCATCAGTCAAGAAGTCTAATTGAGGCAGGCCAATAGCATGCCGCTGGGACCACGCAGCTGGCTGCAAACAAAACTGCTCCACAGAAGCCAGCTCTCTGAAAGCCGCTGATAATGCCACTTGCCATCCTCTGGGCACTTTCTGCCACCGTCCCTCCTGCCAGCCGAAATTCTGGGCAGGAAGGAGCAAGGAGAAAGGAGAGCTCCTGTGCCCATCATGGCTTCACATCATTTGCAAAACACATCGGGGGACTAGGCGCAGTGTGGAAATGGTCTTACTGACACACCCGTGGCTTCCAAAAGCCTTTCTGGCCTTCGCAGCTGGGAACAGCTTGAATGCACAGGCTTCAAAGGCTTTGAGATCAGAAGGCGAATATAAAGACACTAAAGATTCTTGACGACATTTCGTATTTTAAGAGCATCTCTTGATTTCATTGGGGTGGGGGAAGGTGCAGGAGGGTCCTGCCTGGGATTGGAAACACACGGGACTGGCAGTCAGGCACACACAAATACCCAGAGCATGGGGCACTTAACGAGGCTGCAGTCCTCTGTGGCAGTGCCGCACAGGTCCCATGGTTACGCCATGGCGGCTGCATCTGGCCCTGTGGCTGCTGGGTCCAGCACAGACTCCTCCAAGAGCAGCAGGCAAACCTTGCCACCATTGCTGCCAGCAGACATGTGAAGCCGTATGCTGGCACTTTGGAAACCCACCTTTTACTCCTGCTTGTGCCACAAGCTCACGGTTCCTTGTCACAACCTCTCTGTACGTCCAGTCCCCATCTACGCAATTATTTCTGCTGTCTGTTGCCCAGAGCTATCTGTCTTTCTGCTCATGGTTTGTGAGAGGATTGTCTTTTATTTCACGTACCTGAGGGGCCTTGCACTCGAGTTTTGCACATTGAGGGTTGAAGTTGCAAGCAGTCTCTCTCCACGCATGCTGCAGATCGCATGTGTGTTCATGGGGTGGGATAAGGAGAAAGCGCACGGCACCCCAAGGTACCCACCCTGAAGCATCCTAGGCAGCCCCTCATGCTGCTGCCCTGCGGGGAGCTATGGACCGGGCCAGCGGGTGTCAGAAATGGGCTCTTTTTTCTCTCTGAGCTGCTTCCCGAGACACCTCCAGGGGAAATCTGCACCATCTGCTGCACACTGGAAGGTGTCATCTAAGAGTGCTGGGGCAAAAAACTCCACAGAGTGACAGACAGGTAAATAGACTTAGAATTGTTCACATTATCTATTGCTATACTCAAGGTATTCACATCTTTTGAGGTTGCCTTTAGTTGTGTATCTCCCTGATCAGACATAAAATAGCCACATAACACCATCCTTCTTAAACACAATCTTTCTCAAACACAAATAAAACAATTAAAGCTGAAGAACTAAAGTGCACTGATACAGAAGCCACCAAGCAAGAACAAATAGGCATCTTTACGAACAAAGAGAAATCTTTGTGCCTCGGTGCAGTGACAATGTTTCTGAAGACGTTTCTGATGAAGAAGGGTACCAGTTTCCATCACTGGACAAGGCAAGGGTTGCTTAGCATGTTGGGACCCTGGCAGAGTTTCCCTTCACTTTGTCCTTCAGTGACTGGTTTGGCCTGGGTACACTCCAAGTGCTTTTTGCAGTGCCACTGGGCACAGTATTTACCTGTACAGCATCTGACAGAAGACTGGGAAATCCAGCTGTGGGCATGGCACGGTCCTGGATCTGCTGCCTGCCATTCGTGCCAGGCCCTCACAGGCAAGCTGCACGGCTCCTCATCCGTGTGCAGGGAACCACCCTGCAGTAGAAAAGCCTCTAAGCAAGCCTGGGGTCTCATTCTCAGAGCTGCTCTCTCAACAGACAATAAATCGGGTCCTGAGGGCAGTCTTGGGGCACTTCTCAAAACAGATTTTCCCCCATCCTGTGGTTCTTTTCCACAGACCACATTTGAGTCAGATGAATGAGAGTGTGCCCCAAGTTCTTAAGGCATATAAAGAGCATCTTTTCTACCAACAAGGCAGCATTTTCCTCCTGTAATAAAATTTTTGTCCAATCTACAGTTGGTCTTCAATTTCTCTCACTCTCCTGCCCCAAAGCAAAACACATTTGTTACTGCACATGTGAAAACCACCAGCTACCCTGCAGTTAGCATGGCTGCACTGCTGCAAAAACCTTCACCCTTGCAGCGTCGCCCCCTCAGCACACTTGAATCGTCACTCAAGTGTTCGCGGAGGTCCAGTGGCCCACAGAGGGCACTACTCGTAAATGTAACCGAGCAAATGCGTTGTCACTTTATGTCACATCAGCACTCAGAAGGCTGCGGTTTCCACCCAGAGCAAATACAAATGCTTCGTGCATATTATTACTGTCATCTCTAAGAAGAAAGGGAGCAGCAGGCTGATGCCGCACAAAAGAATACATTTTTAAAGCACATACTGTGCATTTGTACTCTCGCTGAGATGTCAGGCAAGGCTTCCCACTTTGTATCGCAGTGGAACGCCTCTAGACCCTGAGAGCTGAAGTACATCAGTTCAGTGACATAAGGAAAAAGAACGGTACCTCAAAGGATATTTAATATTTCAATAACCAACCATGCATGTCGCTTTGTCCTGGGCAAGGATGAGGAGAGACATGCTCTTCCTCTGTTCACAACATGTGGACTATAGGCATTCCTTGTAACATACTCTTAAATGTTAAAGACAACTTTCCTTTTAGTCCCTTTACTACTGCAGCCAGTAAAATATTTTTCTAAAGCCCCCAGTTCAGGGATAAGGAGATAAAGGCTTTAAATATCACAGACACTGACCTCACTCATAGGAATTTTACCACTAGACTTCCTTGGGTGTCAGGATTTCAACCTGTATTTCTAAGAAAAGATCCAGATCTAGTTTGCTGAGCCTGCTTTTACGTGTGCAAACAGAGAGAGGTAAGTGAAGGTTTATGCAAAAACCTACCAATAGAGTAAAAATCTATGGCCTTCTTACCCACCTACCTCATTTTAAGTGATGCAAAAATCCCAACTATGTGCAATGTATGCACACAGAACAGAGCTGCCAAAAAAGGAGGAAAAATATCTGCCCACCATGTATCCCACGTCTGTGCTGCCTCCACTGCTTGGCATGCTCCAAGGGGACATGCAGGAATGTACTAAAGAAGGAGGACAGCTTACAGGACAATAAAAGAAAGTACTTCATGCTTCCAGTCCACTGAGGATATTGCTGAGCTGTTTCTTCTTTAAATACCAGACCCGTAGTTAAGCTGAAATGAAGTTTTACTCTTCATTCAGTCCTCTCTCCTAAGTGCATCTCAACTTCTAGTTTAGTTTTAATGCAGCCAAATGTGCTGAAAAATAGCGGCTAGAATTTGCTTTCAGTCCAAGGGGGTGATGGTGGTGGTGTCTTTTTGGTATTCCTATATTTAAAATACAACCACTGTCAATCCAGTACAATCTACCTTTTTTCATTTCTGTCTGATAGTCCCATATTTCTTCTCTCTTACAAACCATTAAAACTGGTTTTGTCTTCAGAACCTCTCTAGAAGCTTCAGCTCCTCAGCTTTTTGCAGCACAAGGAACCCAGACAGGGATTAGAAACTAATAACATGTTGGTAATCACAGTCATGTATTTTAATCACTGAAGCACACCCTCAAATTACAATATTCCAAGTAGTGACCAAGTAATGCAAGGTCAGTACTCGGGTTCCTGACATTACACTTTTATAACCTGAATTTCTACTTTGGCTCTTAGAGTTATATACTCTTGTGCAAAGTAAATGCATGCTACTAGCACAAGTCTCGTCCAAATAGTAATGGCTATTTGCAGTCTTTCTATAAAACCAAATTTTCTCTCCCTGAGAAGAAGAAAAGGAGAGGAAAATTCAATACAATGGATTGAGAAAGGTAGTACCAAAGCTAACAGCCTTTTTTCAAAGGAATATTTTACAGCTATTTAAATCCACTGTGTTAGCTTTGCAGGACTGCCATGTTTGGCTAGGTAAGCTGCCTAGTCCACAGTAATGCAGTACAGGAAAGACTAGATAATTTCCTTCCCGCCACCCCCCCCCACCCCCCCATTTTATGACTAATTCTAGCGGCAAGTTTCCCTGTAAATGCAACGTTTCAAAAAGACCATTTCAATTTTAGTTCATGTCACATATCATATTAAATCCACATGAACAGTGCTCACTGAAGCCCAGGGTTCCCGTTTTGAGGGAGAAGTTCAGGCTGAGAAGACAACATGACAGAAGAGTAAGAGTTTGCTCACTAGCCCTGACTAATTCATCACATTCTAGAAGCTGAAACTACAACAGAAGTTGATGCCATTAGAGTTAAGCAACTTCCACTTACGTGAAACACTAGAAAAGAAACCCTGCTGATAATATCTGTCCTCTCTTGAACATACAGTTCGGGAAGGGCTGCAGACCAGGGCATGGGCTGTACAGGCAGATCTCAGGGCGCAGAGCGGCCGATAAATCCACAACCCTCTCTGAGTGCATTTATTTTCCAGAGCAGGTGCTAAAGCCAACCTGCTGGAAATATTTGTCTTCTGCAGGCTTGCCAAAGCCCGGAGTTGATGCACGTTACATGCTGGCTCTGCCAGCACTCATAGCGATTCATTCCAGTTTCTGGGAGGTAAACACAGGGTGGTTTCAGCCCACGGGATCCCACAGCCAGCAGTGCCCAAGCCCCCATCCTCTCCAGGATGCACCCTGATTCCCTCCCGTGAGCAACAGGGCTGTCATTTCCTCAAGAAAAACGGTAGATGTCCAAGATGCACATGAGGACAAATAAGGACTGGCCAAGTTAAGGACAAAGCTGCCACAAAAATGAATAGGGGGCGTCTTGTCTCTGTTTCAGCTGAAGTAGGATGTAAAGCCCAGCTGCTTTGTAAAATCCAGCAGACCCGAACATCTCCCCTCACAAGTGTGAGGGATCTCACACCCACTCACCCGTTTTCACATTAGACTTTTGCGATTAATAATGCCAGGCAATGACACAAAGCAATTTGTTTATTCAGATCAACCTTTTAATCCCATCTCGCCTTCAAAATAAATTACCAAATAAACCCTTCCATAAACTATGCTCTAAATCATGAGGTGGTCACGGGACAAAAACTTCCCACCAAAGGAAAAAAAAAGTCAAAATTTTTTTTTTTAACTTGTTTTGGTTTCACCGATTTGTTTCTTCCCAAAGTGTTAGGATTCTGCAAAATTTTAATCTGACACAAAGATCAGAATGCAGTAAACAGAAGATTATTTGCTCAATCACACATCAGTTAAATGATCATAAAGTAATACCAATACTTTAACAGGGAATTGCTTCTACAAAATACTGATAAAATCATTCCTGGAAAACAGTCATTTTTAAAAATGTTTTAGTTGGTTTTGATGTGTCATACCAGCCTGCTTTACTAGGGTAAGTGGATTTTAAAAAAAATGAAATAAAAAAACCTGACACAGCATTTTGCAGCAGGTTATCTCAATGCACAGCAAGCTCTTAGAAATTAAGTCTCAAAACATCTCTGTAAGCCAAGGACTTTACAAGCAGGGAAACTTGCATCAACAGGCTAAGTCACATGTCAGGATCATACAAGGGCTTGGTCTTGACTCCTGTGATGATCATATCACATCACAATATTTTGCAGAGAATGATTTATTATGACTATGATACTTACGTTCAGGTTTCCTGTTAGTGTTATCCTGCTGGAAAGTAACCCCTCCATAAGATGGGATGTTTGAGTAGAACAGTCTGATCCATTACAAACCTTTTTCAGATTTAACCCATAACTGCGAGCTTTAAAACACTAAACCTGCATGGCTCCTCAGTTATTCTGATACCAAAAACGGAAGTGCTGCATCACACTAAAACTGCAAAGTAAGGCTGATGTAGCAACGAACACCAGCTGCGTCATTAGAGAAGCACAACTCTACAGATCACAGGGTGTATGTCCCTTCTTTAAAGGTTTTTTTTTTTTTCTTTTGTTTTTACTTGGCTTTAAATTTTGGCCTAGCCAGTTACCAGTGCTCCCAGACACCTATTATTCCCAAGGGACTTGTCTTGCCCTCATTACCAGCAGGTGTCACGCTGAAGGATGTGAAATACCCTTCCTGCCGAGCTCAGGCTGCAGCCCCTGCTCTGGGGATTGCCGGGGAAAGCCCCACTCCCTCTTCTCCCTGCCAGGGCAGAAGTCAGCGCCAGCACCTTGAGCAACCCCATGTCTGTATTTTTCTACTTGCACCATCTCTCTCCATACCTAGAGATGAAAAGCTTCCCCTGCCAGCTGCCCACAGCACCAGGCTATCAGGCAGCTGGTCTAACTCTTTACTAGCTGCTTCCTGTCCCTCTAATCATAAGATTATTGATTAATAATTGTATATTTCTGTAAAAGAGCAAAAATGCCTCTCTGTGTGAAAAAGTTTAAATATATAAAAACACTTCATAAAAATATTTATTAAAAAAATCAAAATGCCCCATGAGCCTGTAAACGTTGCCTGTAACTGGAATAATTTGAAATACAGTCATTCAGGCTCTTTTCTGCCCTGTCCAGTAAGATTTTAAGATAACCAATAGAAATGCCATTTCTCTGGTACTTTGACCCTCATCCCACCCCACTTTTCTTCTTGTTTGCTTCCAATATGATAGTTCGATTTCCCAACGTCAGCAATTTTCTTTGGAGGTATCATTTGTCTTTGCTTTTAACAGAGTTCTGCATGGCCTGATTCTGAGGCTTTCTTATGGATTGGGCTTGAGGTCTGATCGGTAACATGAGCAACACCAGGATGCTTAGAATATGCATGTGAAAATACATAGACCTGGGAACAAAAGCAGAAAGAGAATATTATATTTTTGTTGGTAATAACATGAATTGTGAAACCTCAGTAAGTCCATGGGAATTTAGTGCTAAGGGATGAATGCAGAAAGTACGAACCTGACCTTGAAAGCAGAAAATACACCCTTGAATTCCACACAGCTTATGCATGGGGTATCCGCTGGCATCGATGAAAATGATGCCATGGATGTTAATGAGGCAAGGAATCAATCAGCAAACTCCAGAATCCAAAGTCTGACAGCTCAGATAAACCCATGTAATTCAACCCTAGACTTATTCAGCCCATCTCTCTTTTAATGTTAGAGTACACAAGGCTACATTCTGAAGAAACGTCCTTCATGTTTAGGACATAAAACTTGTACAAGTTTTAAAAAAATTTTAAAAAGTGACAGAAAGAAAAAAATCCATCCAAGTGCTGAGATCTGAAATAGATTAGAATACTCAACTTTTAACTGGGGAAGGTCAGGTAATGATGTTTACAGAAGGGTCGTGTTTTTGAAGGCAACTACTCCGACATATCTTAATTTGATATCTTATTAAATATAAAATATTTTTATTTCAAATGATTCGGTATACTCAAGATTGAACAGAAATAAAAAATACTTAAACCAATTACATGAGGCTCTGGCATCTTGGGGAGGACGACTTTGGGAGCAGTACGGTCCAGCTTTTAACTGCAGAGATGCACCTTTCTATGTTCTCATTTATGCTTCTTACAATGGTTCTTTATATCCTTGCAAAGTGCTTAAGATGACTGCTAGGTGTGCGGTGCTCCAAAAATTCATGCCATTCTCCAGAGGCCTACAATTTCATTGCTTAACAGTCTCTAAGTTTAAGTGTTAACTATATTCAAAGTCACTAGGGCAAAAATATTAAGGTGATGACCCAACTTGAGGCAAGGGTGGAAAATAATTTTCTTTGTTCAGAACTTTGGTAAAAGTAACATTTCTGCCTTCATGGATGCTAGCATAGTGCTAACAAGTTCTTTATACATATTTATTTCTGTAGTTTTGATGTTAGCAATGTGATCTCACAGAATGACATTAATATTTACTACATGGAATGGCCTTTTGTAGCACAAAGGGAACCAACTTCACTCATAGGGCAAATTTATACACAAGTTTAATATTTTAGTCTTTTCTCTCCTTTTTTGTTCTGATTACTGTTTGCTACTTTTGTCTTGAAAGCCAGAAAAATTATATATTAACAAGGTACTTGGGAAAGCATCTTGCCAAAACTAAGAAAGATTTGAAGTCATTTTTATATGGTTTCTGTGTTGAAAACATATTTTAAGAAACAGGAATTAAACTCCCTGCAAACAGCCTTACTGACAGCAGCTATCTTGACTACCAGTTTTATGCCTTTTATATTAGAGGGAATTGTCTTTCTTCTTAACCAAAACCTGTTATTCTACGTTGACAGTTCACTGTAGAATGAAAGAACAGTAAAGCAAACATGGTCCAGTCTCCCTTTTCAAATTATTTTCTCAATTTCTCTATTTCAAATTATTTTTATTAGAGTATATCCAATATACTCTGCATCATCAGTGTTTTCTTATTTTTAAGGAACCTAGGGAAGCAGTCACTTCCTATGGAAGTATTCAAACAGAAAAGCATACTCATTTCAAGAAGTAATGCTCTGCTAGGCACCCTTCTTATCTCCTGCTGGCCAATGACAACTCCTGTTCTACTCATTTGGCAGCTGGAAACCTAGTCTTTTCTCATCAAGTCCTTCCTACTGCCAACTCACGTTATTCTTAACCTCTCCAGCCTTGGTCGCTGTTAATGGTTGAGACTTGACTGTTTTGAAAAAGGAATCTGAATACGTGAAAAGTCACATAAAAACACAAAAAGACTGAGAAGTAGAAGAGGAGTGCTCTGCCTTGGCATTATTATCTCATTAAGTTATGGGAGTGCAAAAATCACCCCTTACACATTATTAAGCATCCTGTCTGAACTCCTTTCAAATTTGATAAACCACACTGAACGGCAGTTGGCATTTCAGGTTATTTAATAAAAGCCTGTGCTGGTCTAGAGAATAATAGTCAAGAGGAGAGAACTTACTTGTAAAACTTAATCGTGGGCTCAACAGCCAGCATAACAAACGGTGCAACAGTATAGCACACGGCCAGTTGAGTGACGACCCAGGTAACAACGTCATAGGCTATCTTGAGAGGCACTGACAAGAGGAAGTAATGTCTGCAATTGTTTCTTATCTGCAGGTCAGGGAAAAGTAAACAGAAAATTATATAAATTCATTTCTTAGGCAAAGTCACGTGGACACATTACAGTGTATGACTCTCCACTTATCATCAGCATTAGTTTTACAGAAAAGTTTGTACACCAGTTAGAAAGCACTGAGAGTAGGAAGGAAGACAGAAGTGTAGTGACTGGCATATCCAAGATCCCACAGGTAACCAGTGGCAAACAGAGAAGTATCCCCCAATTTCCTCTGTCACAGTCATTGGAGCAGATTCTCATGCTGGGTATCTTTGGGGAGGGGAGTCGTTATGGTTTGATCTTCCTCCCTCCTGGTTTTGATTTATTACTGGTTCTCAGTGGTGAAACAAAGTTACTTTAAATGAACAAATATGTGTTTATACCTGCAAGTGTGCTGTGTTCTCTAGATTTTGGTTTAGCTTCACATCTATGAAATCCTCATGAATGAGAGGCAAAGCACATGATAAGACCGCTTGTTCAGCAACCTGCTCTAGCCATAGCAGTTAATACTCATCACTAGTTTAATTCACCTTTCAAATTGACCTGGTTGCTTATCCACAGTCAAACTCTGAAAGACAATGGTGGTGCTTCCCAGCCCTGCACAACTGGCTGGTTCAGCCCAAAAGATCAGCAGTGATAAATCTAACAACAGTGAGACATGAAATCCATTCTGTCTTCGGTGACTCTACCCAAGATGAGGCCCATAAACTCAGAGACTAGTTTACCACACCAATTAAATCCACATGAAAGAGTTCAAGTTTGGGCTAATGCTCAACCCATAACAGCTTCTTGTGAAAGACTGGGCCCAGAGCGAATTACATGCCAGCATATAGGCAACATGACCTAGCAGAGGTCTGTACTCAAGCTCAATCTTGAATCCCAAGCTAATTTGACTGCATGGACATAGCCAGTGGCACTGGACGTAGCCGGTGGCATTACCAGCGGTACACCCACAAGCAATGTTTCCTCTGACAGCCAGGGACAGCACTGCAGCATGTGCAGAATTGGTGCTGGTTAAAACTGCTGGGGGTACTTTGTAATTAGCACCAATACAGAACAACGTTTCAGTGAACATCAAGCCCGCAAAGGCATGAAAGAGGGCTCACAGCAGGGACAAGCTGCTTGACCGTGTCAGGGTGGTCCCTGCAGTTGACAGCTGGATAGTATCTAGCATGGGCCTTAGAAGAGAACAATGAAAGGTACATACTGCTCTGGCTGCAAGTGTGATAAGGATTCCAGTGAGAAACGTAAAATAATATCCAGGATAGATACCATGCCACAGGGCTGACAGGATAAACGTTAAAGCCGTAGGGTACCAGGGAGCTCTGTCATAGCAAACGCTGCAAAGAAGAAAACAAAACAAGAAGAGGCTGAATACAACTGAACAATGGACTCCACTTCAAACCCTGCTCTGTTTTTAAGGTCTTATTCTGTTTTTTTAATGGTCTTATCTTGCCTCTGTTACAGATGAGGGCATGAGGCACTCGCCCTTCATTTAGACAGAGGGTTAAATGGAAAGAGGAAGCATGCTTTTATGCACTGAGTATCCGAAGAGTGCCTGTACAAATATTCCCAGTGCTCACAGCATTTAAATAATTAACAGGGCAAATGGCAGGCAAGACTTCTTGCACCTTTATACCTCTATCTGAAATCACACACTATCCTTCAAAACTCTGATGGCAGATCAAGAGCAAGTCGAAGGACAAAGAGATGTGACCCAACCCTTCACTGGTGAACAGAGGTATTTTTAGGCACTGCCATCTGGCATATGCTGGGAACAACAGGGAGTGTTGTAAGCTATTGCAAAGCAGGGATTCCTGCTAACTTTAGCAGCCCAAAACCTTACTCCAAAGATGCAAGTGAATGATACTAGTTCAAGAACACACTAACTGGTCTATTTGGCTATCTGAGGTTTAACTGAAATGCTGTGTTCCAACGAAAAGAGTCAAGATAATGCACTTCTTACCAGGAACATAATTTGAATCATGAAAAATAGTAGACATTGACTTTTAAGATGTATATATTTAACAATAAAAATAGTGACAATAACTACAATAAATCTGCCTGCATTTCAGACACCACATTGACTGTATGCTGAGCTTTAATCATGCCAAAAAGTGTAACGAGTAACAGGAGAGTTTTCAATCTACAAAATTTGAACTTATGCTAGTATTTATATGTGCCTTAACAGTCACGGGTTAAAATCAGATCCTCTCAGTGCTTTAAGAAGTCTCTTCTCCATATCCTAAACAGGGACTCCCTAGCAAGCATCTTCTGGTAACTCCAAACCAGATTCTGAAGCGGCTCTGAAGATTCTGACTTCTCTCCAGTTCCAGCTGAACTGGATCCCAGTGACACAAGGCTTGCCTCCAGTAGTAGTACGCATGGGGAACTTAACATAGTAAAGTGAGACAGTACAGCAAGAATAATGGAGGCAAATAGCAGCCTAAAAGATGCCATCAAAATGCTATTACTTTTTATTATGGAAGATCTGAACAGTTCGTTTATGGCTTTGCTACTCATATATAAAGTGTGGGCATTTTACATTTGCAGCAATAAAACTTTACAGCACCAAATACCCTTGTATTCCACCAACTGTTACAGACACAGGAAATAAAGACAGACAAGAGGCTATACATTTATGAGATTCACCAGTCCATGTTTTTCCAGGCCATCTAGTGTTTTGGGGTCTCACAAGCACGTTACTGTTTCATTACTCTTACCGTTTTAGCCAGGCAGCTGTCTGAATGTTCCAGTTTTCAATGTACATTTTAAAACTTGTCGCAGTCTAAGAAAGAAGTTCACATGAAATGTTAGCACTGAAACCTGTAAAATAATACTTTCATTTTAAATTAGAGAGGTGATACATGGAAAATATTAATTCTAGTAGCTAACTGTTGCGAAGACTGTGCCACAGTCCATTATTATACTAATATGTTTTGGGAGGGACATTAACTAGGCTGACTGCTCACTGTTAACACTTGGCACTTGCTGTAAAATCTCACTTTGTTTTGTGAAATTAAATACAATGTTTGGTTATTTTTCAAATTATGGGAAATCTGAAAAGCTTTCTTGTTTTAAATGCTTCGCCTTTCCTTCAGTTCATAAACAGCTTCATTTTTGAAAGAGATATCTCGCCACCCATTACACAGTCTGGACTTCCCTAGAGTGTTATTAAAACGAAGTGTTATAAAAACTAGAAGAAATGCGTTATTATTTGGAGAAGGAAGAGGGAAGACTGAAAAACATGGACAAAAAAATTTAGGACTAAATTTAGAAGCCAATTCTCAGCCCATCGCCCAGCTTGAGAAACCAGAGTGGACTCCAGGGTCCTGGGAGAACCTGTACCACCTCACAGTACCAGTTCTCCCAGCTTTAGGGGACTGCTGGACTCTGTTTAGCATCAGTTCCCCTAATCCCGGTCAACTTCATCTCTGGTGGTTCCCCATCCCTGCTCCCCGCCTTGTCCTCGCCTGCTGTCAGAAAACCCTGAGGACCACCTCACCAAGCAGGGACATGATTCAGTGACACCACGTTATTCTCCCATATCAGCTGAACAGAAGGACACACTGAAAAGATGGATTAAAGGCAAAGGTTTCCAAGGGGAATATGCAGATATTTTTGCACTTCCACACAGATTCCTGAAGTCTAGCACTTCATCCTCTGTGTTTAAAGAGTTAAAATGATTAGCAATTCCCAACGCGGTACTGCTACATTTTAATTGCATTACTGCACCAAAAGAAGCCAAGAAAAATATGATTTCTCTTCCAACTAATATTGTCACTCTCTTTTGGCATCCTTTAAGTTCCCCTGTTACTTACCATGAGAGAAAGTAGTCACTGACTGTCAAAATATGCATGCTGCCAAGGCTTTCAAGTCCCCCACATGCGTTTAGCCCCAGTCACATTTTAACACCCTCATAACTCCTGCCATGTGCTTATCTTTACTACAGATCAGGTAATTTCCTAGCCACATTTAGCACTCGGGTTCCCAACTCTCAAGCAATTTTACATATGCAGGTGGCTATACCTGCTGAACAATCACACTTAAACTCCCAGAATTGTTGTTAGTGCATAAAGTGACAGTTCAAGGTTTACCCAAAATAATGGTCTCTGTAGCCTCTCTTTTTCTTATTGTACACGTGATCAAATCAATGGAGAGCACTCTGGTTTATGCTCCTGGAAATAATTTCTCCACCCTGATCTCTATTGCCCGTGTGACCAGTAAAGGAAAAAATTTTTGAGGGGTCTACAGTTCAATGGGTTGGGAGGAGCAAAGGCTCCTGTTTCCTTAATTTGGCTTGACTAAAGAGCATTACCCGCACTTCACTTTCCTCATTCAAGCTGGAAGTGCCTCAGCCCATCAAGGTAGGGATCACCTCCTGCTCCAAAATTTAATCAGATATTGATTCAAGATCTCAGAGTGGTATCTAGGGGGCTGCCGTCATTGAGGAGTATAAAGCATTTCTAGGCTGTGTATTTTGTACCGCTCAAGGAGAGATGTACACTGAGGATTAATTAAGGTTTTTAAAACAAAAAAAAAGAGAAAGAAAGGGCGTTGAGAAAGCGAGAACGTATAATTCAAACTTCCAGTTTTGGCATCCTTCAATGAAGAATTATAGGAGCTCTTTCATTTTTGAGAAGAGCTATTAAAGCACATTCACTTAGTCACAGATCATTCAGCAATAAAGCAGTCAACTTATTTTCATCTGCTTTTCCTTTTAAAATCATAACTACAGAATTACAGGGGGAAGCTCCTCCTATTTCTAAAGAAAAGAAGCCTTTAGAAAGCAGTCTCAGACACAACATTTTTACATCCCACTAGCATTCACAAAATATTCTTTGGGGCAAACAAATTACATTGGCCATCTTTTGCGTTAGAGAAACAAACATAAATAGCTTACAAAAGACTAATGGATGTTAAAAGTATACTGCAGTCACAAGAAACACGTATGACAGGTGTTCTGAGAAACAGTGTGGTTTGCTGGATGGAGCCATCTAAGCACTATGTGGCCCTGCCAGTTCCCATTCAGCTGGCTCAGTTTGTACCTGTTATCCCTCCGACCCTCGCTTTTCTCTATTTGCAAGAGGCACTCCAGGCACGTGCAGGGACCCAGCCCTTGCAAGTGTCTGTGCAACACCTACTCGTGGCAGTCTCTTTCACTACCACCACCCATCTCAACTGGGTTGCAAAAGTGGAAGACTGTTAGAAGTAAATAAACAGAATACACCACAGATGGTGGAGAATCATAGCTGTGAGCAATTTATTGACCCGCTGAACTCAGCCACAATCTACAGTAATTGACTGCTCATTTATTAAACATCTGATTAATCATTTATTAGCCCTCTATAAACTATTTAGAAATGCAACCTGAATACAGAGCATGACGAAGGCTGTGTGACAGATGCTTTTTAGCTCCCCAATGGATAAAATACAAAATCCATGCTAAAGAGAGGCAGCCTGGTGGGATGGACTTATTTTCCTTTAAGCAAAGCTTCTCCCCATTATCATGCCCATTTCTCTGTAATTATGGCAATGGAGCCACTCCTTTAACTCACCTCAATGTTCCAGATATTTAAATTGGACAACAGGTCCCAGCGGAAAGTGCCCCTCTCATCAACTCCACTGAATCCATAACCAGCTGCGTTGTTGACTGCATCTGCTGTAATGTCAAAGCAAAATGGGTCAAATCAGACTGGTGGAGGAGCAGTGTTCTCTTACAAGTCAGTATGACACTAAATACACATTCGAGCCAGCTTTATAACAATTAGCATCCTCTCTTTCAGAGAGAAGCTTCCTCTTGGCAAAGGGGCATTGCTATAAGGCGACACAAGAGTCATTTCCTCAAGAGGAAAGACTAGCTACTCCTTGGGCAGGAGAAATAAAATAATAAAATAAAAATAAAATAACAATGGATAGAAATAACTTTTCCCATTATTTTGCCTTTATTATCAATCTGAGATAAATATAGAAGAGTTGCCATAAAACGAATTAGCATTTTCCTCAACAGGGTACCTGGATGTCACAGCATCTTCCAGAATTCAGAAAAACTATAGTGTCTCAAAGACACGCTTACCATTTCTATTGAGTTCCAACATGGTTTAATGTCTTAATGTTTTAATTAAGACTTTCATTCAGACTTCTGCAGACAAAGTCTTTTGCTAATCCTATTGCTCAGTACCTCCCTAAGTACCTCACCATCTCTACAAATCAAATATTAAGTTCAATTACAGACTTAACTATAAGTACAAATAAAAGCTTGGGTAATGGTAGGCACTTCACATGCTGCACTCTTGCTCTTTCCCAGGGCACCAGTCAACTACCTTGCCCCTCGGCCTTGCCTGGGAGCCATCTCATCACTGGGTCTCAGGACCCTGCTTTTAACACACCCCTGCCAGAAATCCTCTCAGAGTACTAAGAAAACAGAAGGGATTCGTTATCTCTGGATCACTAGATGCAGCCAACACTGAGCATTAGAAGGAAAAGGAAAGTGAAAATACAGGTAAGGCTTTTCCTTCTAGATCATTTGCAAAATACAAGCTGGGTTGAGTATGCTTTTAAAAGGTCACCATTTCTTTCCCAAGAATGAAAACTGATTTTGCTTTGTAAGTGCTACGAGTACAGGCACAAGCTCATGGAAGAATCCCAAAGCGCAAAACCAGGGAGAGAACCTAATTAAAAGCAACAAGACTAACAATAAATAAATAAATGAGCAACTTTCTCTAACCTGAAACCTTCCATTTTATTTTCCACTTTACTAAACAAGCTAGATTTTACTGATTGAGAGAAAGGTCTAAGTTTTTAATTCTCTCCCTGTTTAAAAACAAACAAATAAAAAACCCAACAAAAAAACCCAAAACAAACAACAATCCTGCCTGAAATTGGCCCATAGGACCCTGCCCAATTGCAGAGATTGGAGCTGTGCATAACTGTCACCCCAGAGCACGGGGACTCCTGGATTTGCTCCTTGCTCTAAGGGTAGCAGGTACCGCTTAGTCTTTCTTTGCCAAAAGCAAGAAACCAGAAATCTGGGGACATAATACGGCAGACCTGTCAGCCTCTCACTTCCTGAGCTGCTGTCTGCAGAGCAAGGTGTGAAGCACAGAAAAATCGCAATTGTCCACCCTCGAATTGCTCACAAAACCCCAACCTCCGTAAAGCCCAGCAGAGGTTTCCCAGCTGACTTGAACAGCTCCTTGGATGCAGGTGCTCAGTCCCGAATTGGTTTCATCGACAGCTCTGAGTTAAGTTTGCAGCCACATTCCCATGACTATTGCTAATGCAGCAAGAAGCCAAATTTTCCATCTTTCCATGGATCTGGAGGAATTCAGCAGCGTGGCTCTCACACAATAGTGTGACTGTCCTTTTCTGAGGACAGGAAGAGCTTATCAGCTGTTTAAGCAGGCACTTTTATAATGCCCTGAGCCATGCCACTGGGAGCTAAACTGCGAAAGGATAAAGTGTCTGCTGTTCTGCTGCCTGGATTTGTAATGTGAATAATATAGGCCTCTCCCTCCAGCATGCAAAGCATGCCCTTCCCGAAACCCCTCATTTGTAAGATACTTCTACAGCCTCTACGGCTTAGTCATGTCACAAATCCAATTTCAGTTTCTCTCTTTGATAATGGACTTTTAGTTAACTATAATGCCAGAAAAAAAAATGAAGGCAACAATTTAATGTTGGATGCCACAAAAATAAGTTTCTGAGCAAGCAATTCTTTAACCCAAAGCCTTTCCCATCCCACACATGCCAGTCCTGGCTGTCTTCCCTCGATCTGTCAGTTTTACTCCCAGAAGTTTAATCACAGCCTCACAATGAATTTCCCTGGCTCCTTCCATCCCATCTCAATGACACTGTTCTCAGTTTCAGGTGTATGCATTGGTGGCTGGGCTTTCAGGATCTCCCCTACACACAGAGTCTTGTAAAACCAGCAAAAAAATTGAGTCTCTCAATTTTCAGCCTGGCCTAGAAGGATTTGACTCCTCACACATAGATGGGAAAGGTGACTTCTAAAAGGAAGAAAGTAAAATACAAAAAGATTATTTTGACCACCAGTCTAGCTGGCTCCCAATAAAAGAAATTTGCTTCTCTCCATAATGAGCCCTCTTCCTTCTCTTCTCCTTTTCTTTGCAGAGATTCTTGGGTCCTTCCCATCATCTCCTTCATTCCCCACCTTCCCCAGGGATCTCCAATCCTTTCTCTTGACTGCTCAAAGCTACCATGTGTACAGGACCACACAGTGCCTTAGAGGCAAAGCCTAACTTCAGTCCCCCAACAAGCACTACAGCTTTCCAATACAGAGGCACGTGCTAAAGATGTCCCATAGGAAGAGAGGTATGTTTGCATTGTAACACACTTGTAAGGCCTGAGCCAGCGTGACCAATTTTAACCTCCCAACCCCACTTATACAAGCAGCAAATTATGAATAAAGCATAAAAATCAAAGTTTAGAGGAGGCAAACTTGTTTTTCCCCTAAGAATTCCTGTAAAACTCATTTTGGTACAATTACAAAGTTTTAAGTAGGAGGAAATTGTTATGTTGACTTTACTGGAAAGAAGCTGAAAAGCAGATTTGGTTCTAGAGGCAGGAGATGTCAGACAAGCTAGAAGAGATTTTATGTACATTTTTGAAAATTTTGGACATCTCCCCACTTCAGTGGGGTCCAGTGCCTACAGGAACATGTGTACATCTCCCATGGGAACTACAGGTCTAGGGACTAAGTTATTCTCTCCCTCCCTGCCAATATTTCAGACCTCCTCCCCCATTTATGAAATTATTTGTTACCTACAAAAATAAGTGATGTAGCCAGACTTACCTAATGTCCATGCAAAGTAATACTTTGGTTTTGCTGCCTGTGTTACAACATACAGGTAACCAAGTCTTGACAAGAAGGGTGTTGTATCAAGAAATTCATTATCAATAATATATGCCATAGGAAAGTTCTTGGTAAGTGTCAAGAATAAAATGAGAGATACTAGTGTGACACACAGTTTGTACATCACTGCTCCCTAAAAAGCACAAACAGTAATGAAACATTCATTAGAAACATTTGCTTAAGGGGAAAAAAAAAGGCAGTACTCATGACGTACAAAAACAATGTGCTTCAAGAACGAATAAAGTCAGCAGTGGCAAAGTTGATAATAATTGATTTAGAAGAGGTAACAGAGAAAAGGCCACAGCCAAAGCTTTGGTTTAATTTCTTTCACTGAACTACCTATACGTAGGTACAAAGGACTATTAGAAGTCAAAATTGGTGATGAACTTCACGAGAGACTCCTACATCAGTCAATGAAGGTCCTCAAATGAGAAGGGAAACAAACAAAACAAACAAACAAAGAACCCTACAATGTAAAGGAGAAACCTTCCATATATGGACTGTCATCTCCTGGAACTAAAGACTGCATTCCTCCTGGAAGCCAAAACCATCGGTATTCAGTACAACAGTAGGTCTTATTGCCCAGCTACCATCCAGAGATCTTGCTAAAAATCACTTGTCCAAAAAGCATACGTCTTATACAGCATACATGCCTTCCCATGATATAGGGAATCTGCTACGCCATACTGTTTTCTATTACCGCTCCCTAGCTTTCTATTTACTAATATTATTGGCAATCATGCTTGTAGTTAGAAGCTTGATTTTAAATACATATCAGGAGTAAACTCTTCTTGATACAGTCATAATTAAAAAGGTAAATCTGGCACTGGGGTACCATGTAAAAATTGACTAATGTTCTCAAAAGACTGATAAAAGTGCAATATACTACTGAAACAACAATGCATTTTTTGATCCCAAGTACTCTTTTTATATCTTCTTCATATTCAGTAATAAATTAATGTGCAGTTATCTTTAAATAGTTACAATGCCAATTTTAATATTCTCTGCTGACTTGCATCTAACACAATACGGGCCTTATTCTGACCTCAGTCAGACTAACGTAAATCAGAAGTAACACCACTGAAGTCAGTAGAAATACTACTGCGTGCAACAGGAATCAGGTATGTATAGGCACATACTCAATTTCAGAGGAGACATTGTGCACTCTCTCACAAAGCTACACATTCAGTGTCGCCTTAAGGAAAGAGAGAGGAATCTGGTTCTCATGCTATGTTATCCTGCCTTACAAGAAGGTCATTTTATAAGAAGGTCTGAAGTAATATTAAAAAAAATAATAAAACAACATTACTGTTAATTGTATGTGAAAAATGACCTCCAAGTCATCTTACAGTGTGAGATTCTCTTGCAAAGCACATGGACAAGCTACAATTTCTGATCAGCTGTGATTCATGTACTTCTAACATTCCCTGCACTACAGGTGAGATTTGACTTTTTTTTTTTTCCCCCTGACATTTCCTCTTCTATCTGGAGCTGAACTGCAACTCATCATTGTCAGAACCTGCAGACCATTCCTATCGCTGCACAAAGGACACCCATTAACCAATGACCCATTTTGAAAGCCAAACGCATTTGGGAAATTCAAGAGGAAGACACTAGCCCCTTCACCCCTGACCTTGTGATAAAAACAGCAGCAACTTCACAGGAAAAAAAACTGTAATGTTTACTGGGAAGATAATCCAAAAATGGGTTTTCTTCTTAGTTTTTAATTATGAGAATCATGTACACAGCTGTACTCTCCTGCCCTTTGCAATAAATCTTTGTCATTTTAAAACTTACAGTTGGAGAAGGATCAGGAAGTCTGTCATAACCCTTCTGCTTCCAGTTCACTTCTAATAGTTTCATGTGCACATGCCTCCCTTCAATGAAGGCTATATAATCCTTGTAATTGCTGCAAGGCCCAGCTATGATGCTCATAAAATTGAGGAGATAGCTTAAATACTCCAGTAAGGAAGGTCTTGTCCTGTGAAAATCGTCCACACACAACAAAACAAAACAAAACAAACAAACAAAAAAACCAAAACAAGATAAACCACAGCAAAGGCTTTCACGAATACTTTTTGTTGTACTGCCTGCCTCAGTCCCCAACTCTCTCCTACCACCCTCCCCCCAGCTGAAAGCTCACGCTATCTGTTTTAGAGAAGATGTAGCACAGCCCCTCTTATATCCCAGTGATGTCTGGTAGATGGCAGTCAGAACAAGGGTAACATGGAAGTGCTTATGCTACAGGTGAACAAATGCTACCAATTTGTAAAGCTGTAATATTATTACTAGAAACATTTTAGTTAAAAAGTCATAAATTTAAATACCCACTATCAAAGAAATTGACTTGCGCATTTTAAACAGGCCAACAGTAGCGGGAGTGAGAAGCTGGTAATTGTTTATGGACATCTGCCCAGTATGTCAGGGACCAGTAACGGCTGGCAGATCACAAGCTGAGTAACACAAGTCTCACCAAGCAGCACCTTGCCTTGTTATGCAAACCACAGGGCAGGGAGCATTTAAGACTAGGACTCTGAGGCCTGAGAAGAGCTCTCACCTACCCTTCAGTCCAGCCTTTTGAAAAATGGGAAGTGTGATGTGAGACATAGAGGAAGAGAATTGAAGAGGCACTATGTCCTGCTGTGCACATAAAGGAAGTAATTGCCTGTATTGCATCACAAACAGGAAAAGGAACTAAGGGGAAAGACACATAAATCAAAAGACAGCTGAAGATGAAAGTCAAAACTGCCCGTTATTTCCGTTTTGCAAGTGCATATCCCACAAGTTCCTTGGCAGGTTTTACATTAGATGTAAAATGAAGAAGACCCACTGTCCTTGCTACAGATCAGTAGGATGGAAAAGATAGATGCACAGGCCTCTCATTGCTAGTGGAATTTGTAAATTGTTGGGCTTGCTTTATTTATGTGGCTGAAAATGCCAACATCTAAATTCTGCACTGAGATACACAGTGCTTTCCGTAAGTGTGCTAGCAGTCACCATCCAAGTAAACGAAGAGTCCCCAGATGAGAACAGAAAGTAGGGCACAGTGTTTCAAGACTTTCCTGTCCAAGACACAGATGGACACACATAAACCAAAACCCTCTTAAAATTCTTTCAGACCAAACCATAAATTTCTAGCAGAAAAACTAAGCAACAGTTAAACATTTGCTGTTGCCTACTTTTATTCTGAAGTGGAATTAGTTTGAATAAACAGTTAGCTTAGCCAGGATTTTCTGCATTCACCCTGCTGGTTATTGTAGATGTTAATGCCTGAATGATATGTTCTCTGGTGAAAGCATTTCACAGAAAGATGCAGCAAACAATTTGGGGTAAGGCTTATCTTTCTGTTCTGCAAAATCAGGTCCGTGATTTGGGCTTCTGAGCTCTACAGTAAGATTAAAAATAAAGTCATCAGTTTCAACTTAGATTCTGCACATGGGTGGGTGGGGAGACATGAGCAATGCCCGAAGGAATGTACAGAGGATGAGTGAGAAACAAAAACAGACCAAGAACAGGAGGGAAGACAAAAGGCTGTATTACCAAAGGGGATTTAAAACTTCAGTTACGACTCGTCTGCCACCAACACTTGAGCTATTGGCATATACTTTTCTATTATGAGCTCATCTACTGTACAAGAAAAAAAAAAAAAGCCTGTTTGGCGAGAATTTGACTAGAATTAATCATATAGTCACAAGGGCCCAGTGCAGTTAAACATTACGCTGTGAGCTTTAAAAATAGACACAAAGCTATGGGTGACAGCAAAAGTTATAAGAGTCTCCCTGCAGGATTTTTGCTTTTCAAGAAATTACTTCCTTCTTACTTTTAGAATCACAAGCAGATTTTCTGACAGCTGAATCTTCTGCCTTGAAAATGAAGGAAATAATTTCCTTGGCCCTAAACAAACACTTCATGGTGAGAAGTAGTTATCGTTCTAAGACTAATTCTGAAACACTTATTTTTAAAAAAAAAAAAAAAAAAAGAGAATTCACCTGCATCCTGCACTTGTATTAAAAGACAAAATAGGAAAAAAAAAAGGCACTCAAACATATGATCAACATGCTGTCTCCCTCTGAAAAATGAGAAAACTAGTCACATAATGTGAAGGACTAGAAGTATTAACATTACGGCGGGAGATAGGAAAATAAAATTTCAGTGTCCAAAAATTATGGCAAAGACAAGTAGTACTTGAAGTGTCAGAGTCAAACCAAAATGGATTTTTACTACGCAGTGGTTTCCTGACAGAGGAGGAGAATTCTACTTGGAAAAATAACATATCACAGATAGGATGAAGACAACAGCCAAAAAGTCCATAGAGTACAGTCTTCGCCTGAATAGAAGAGTTGATTCAGCAAAGACTAGTTTTGTTGCATGTGGTATATATATTTAAGTCAATGAGCTGTTGCCAAGTACTTCAGTGCTTTACTGACCAGCACAGGGTGATAAAGGCAGAAGTCCTGGATTGAAGAAATAAGGAATATAGCAGAGAAGCTATGTTTGTGTAAGGAGGACACTGACAGCAGCATTACAAAAACAAAACTGCTTAAGCAAATTGAAAAAGCAGGTAGGAATTTTGGCTTCTCATGGACTGGAGGTAAGCAGGGAACACTTTCATGGCTGGGCCGCTAAGTTGGTCCTGACATTGCAAAGGAAAAAAAAAAAAGAAGCCAAACCCAAAAACCAACCCTAAACTTCTTTGGTTGAAATTAAACATAAATCACTAAGGGAATTAGATTCTTACTTTACAGCAAGCCGATTTTGCTCAGCAGTGAGTTCCTCAGCTTGTCGCCCTATTCCTAGAGAGAAAGAAAAGTCACATTAGATCTTTCCAAAAGCCAAACAGTGAAAGCTATCCCCAAAGCCTTATGTTTGCATCCCACAGATAACCATCTAAAGCTGTAAGCTACAAAATGTCTTTGTCACAGGCAGTTGCAATACAGCTCAATTCCTAACTTTTAGGTCAAGTACATTCATACTCTACCCTACCTCTTTACCCAGTTCCTTACCTCATTCCCTCTTTCTCACCCTTGCTATGCTTTCAGAAAGAGCAGCCATAGTATTCCCAGACACACAATGCAACTCGCAATGCCACCAACTGGCAGCGACCCCCAGCAGCCACTACGAACAGTCCTGGGCTGGAAAAACCTCTGTTGCCAGAAGCCGCTGGCTCATTTAAGTGCAACCCTCCCACTGGCTCCTGGGTGAGAAATGGAGCATTTCACAGCAGGAGGAGTGGGCAGTGGAAGAGAAACGGGCTCTCAGGAAACAGAAGCTCCACTGGTGTAAATGAGCAGCCTGGCTGCCCGCTGCTGGAGCAAGCCTACACACACACACATCAGTAATAATCTGGAATTATATAAGGCCCAGACTGGAAGGGCGATCTCCTGTTGAGCACACAAGACCTTTAGGGCCAGAGGTAGAGCACAGACTCGCTGTCCCAGGAAAACTATGGAAAAATTTTGTATGATGACCAGTGTGTAAACAGATGTTGCTCATAGCAAACATCTCAAAACTTTCACTTTGAAGCTTTAGCTGTGCATACTGTGAGGAATCCCACTGGCTTCAGCAGAACACCTCACCATGGGATGAGTCCCAGCACTTGATGCTGAGCATGCATATGTACATCTTCACAAGATCAGGAGCTTAGCATCAATTAACACTACTGTTGTAAACCTACTGGCCATAATTACCAATACACAGGCACAAGACCCATTTCCTAAAGAGACTGCTGATAAGCTGCTCATTTTCATTCTCTCTCCACTGTTTCAGTTTGTAAATACTGGGAGGGCAAGAGTTCCAGGGAAACAATTAAGTACCTAATTACTTAAAGGGCTGGGTATTTTGTTTGTCTGTTTCCATTTATAGGCAGCTGTGTTAAACTTTTACAGAGATTTGCCACCAATGCTTGAACTGCAAGCTGCCTCCATTTGATCAGTTGCTCTATATATGGATGTTCACTATGCAATGAGCCTTTTACACCATCATTAATCTGTAGGATTGCTGATTTGCTTAAAATGCTCCTCCCTCTGCTGTTACCTTTTCCTTTCTGTCTATCATTTACCTTCAACATTCTAGGTGTGCACCTAGGCTGCACACCACTGTGGCACGCAGCGATACCTGAGCTGGCTAGCTTAAATAACAGAAGCAGAGAAGCCCCAGCAACATGAATGTCAATGACAAGGTCAAGTAGCTGAGCTTCAAGCTGCACCCGTCATAGCCAGCTAAAAGCATTAGACCCATTTGTGTTAACTTGGTTGGTGAACAATGCCAGACCCTGCAGTCTGTGGTGTGGCCATTGCCTAAATCCTAGATCATTGCAACTCTATAGCAGGCCACTTATGTAGTCACCCACAGCTTATAATGCAATGGGCCTCGGACGATCTCAAATTCACACTGCAACATCAGGAGACATGAGCAATAACAGTACCGATGACAATTGACATTTCTAGCCTTTGCACTGTACTAAACACAGGCATTTTACTGGGAAATAATAGTGCTCTTTGTCACAGCACAGCACAAGACTGAAGACAATGTTATTTTGCTTGCAATTGTGTTTCTCCCTGCACTGTGAAAAAGCTACTGAATTCCACCTCTTGCAACTCATGGAATATATTATCACTATATTATTTTATATATATATATATAAATATGATCATTATCATATTTTTGCTACATTAACATCAATGACTGAACCTATGTATCAAACAATTCTTGATTTTTGAAAACTAAGAACAACTTAATGGAGTTGCACTGTATCATCTAAACAGCAGACAGTGGTACTAGCTAAAATCCAAATTGGGGCCCAAGAAAGCAGAGCCCCCAAAGGGGAAAACAGTTGTCTTCATTACTGCAAAGACAGTTTGATCCTAGAGAACTAATCAAAACTTGAAGTTTCTCATTTTCCTCCACCAAGCATTTTTCTTCTTTATTTGGAGCACCTTGCTGAACTACATTCATCCACTCCGTAACTCAACCACAGATTGCGCTGGAATAAAAAGGCTGTCTTCAGGCCGTGGGAAGAGATTCCTTTTCTTACCGTCATGTAACTGGCATGCAAGTGTTGTGATCTTCTGTGTAATTATCATCAGCGGACTATAACAAAGACAGAAACAACAGTTACATGTCTTGTAATACAAAATATTCCCAACTTTCTTACTGAATGTCTTTATCCCTTTAAAAGGTATAACTGTATTAGCAACAAGTAGAAAACATCCAATTAAAACTGAAGGAGGAACTCAAGCATAAGACAAATGCCTGGGTTCAAAACAACCCCACAGCAACTTGCACTGGAATTTTTAATTGCTAAGCACGCATAAAGCCTTATTTTACATCTCCCCATCCTGCAGCAGCGCAAATTGTAATTCAGAAGAAATCACACCACTAGGAAATACCAGCTTCTGCAGTCCACTGGGCTTCCTTTCAGGCAAAGGCCAAATTCAAGCCCCACATGATTCAACACTAGAATACAACAATACTGCTGTAACATAACTCTGGCTCTTCTTACTGTTACTCTCCTATTGTCTGTCTCCTCAGTGCCCTAAAAAAATGTTGATTCTGCAGATGCACATGCTTATTTCCCCACATGAATAGCCCGATCAGTTAGGACTACGTGCAAATACCAGAATAGCTGTCAGCACAGCAGAGCTTCCCACTTGCTTCTTGGCCATGCAACTGCCTTGTGGACAGCCTGTCCAAGATGTAACATCCAACTGGGAGTGTTTGGGCATGTGGGATCTGGAGTCTCCCAAAAAACATGAGTTAGCTGTACCTGAGCCATGCTTACAGGCTACAACCCAGCAGCTTTGGGGCCAACCAAGCAAGCAGGGTAGGAATAGCCCCTATGTTCAATAGGGCTGCTTATAGTTCCCATATCCAGCTTTACAGAGCTTCTTAGCATTGTAGGCAAATGTGAGCTGCTGCAGCTAAGAAATAGAAAAGAGGCAAAACAGCCTCGTGGCATCAGGAGCTGGTCCCCATGAGGGTAAAGGACACCACCAGGGGCATTCAGAGGTACATAAGAAGAAAGATGGGGGGGAAAACCCATGAGGACAACTAACGAGTCTCTCATAGGCAGCAGTTCCAGGGCTGATTGTGGTGCATATACAGCTTCTAAGGGCTGTGCAGCCCTAAACCCAGCGCTGAACACCTGTAATCTGGAAGGACCCATGGCAGGCAAAGCAAGGGACAAGTATCTGCTAACACTGCCTCTCCCCATCTCTCTGCCACTGGGGACACCAGCACAGGGTGCCCAGATCTCACACTACCTACAAGACCTTCACAACTGAAAAATGCCAGGAGGTTGTAACGGGTGATGAGGATACATCATTATTTTAAATAATGTGATGTGACCTGCCTAGTGGATGAGGGAAAGGCTGTGGATGTTGTCTACCTGGACTTTAGCAAGGCCTTTGACACTGTCTCCCACAGCATCCTCCTAGAGAAGCTGGCGGCTCATGGCTTAGACAGGTGTACTCTTCACTGGGTAAAAAACTGGTTGGATGGCCAAACCCAGAGAGCTGTGGTGAACAGAGCCAAATCCAGTTGGCGGCCAGTCACGAGTGGCGTTCCCCAGGGCTTAGTGGTGGGGCCAGTCTTGTTTAATACCTTTATCAATGACCTGGATGAGGGGATTGAGTGCACCCTTAGTAAATTTGCAGATGACACCAAATTGGGCGGGAGTGTCGATCTGCCCGAGGGTAGGAAGACTCTACAGAGGGATCTGGACAGGCTGGATCGATGGGCTGAGATCAATTGTATGAGGTTTAACAAGGCCAAGTGCTGGGTCTTGCACTTTGGTCACAACAACCCCATGCAACGCTACCTACAGGCTTGGGGAAGAGTGGCAGGAAAGCTTCCCGGCAGAGAAGGACCTGGGAGTGCTGGCTGACAGCCGGCTGAACGTGAGCCAGCAGTGTGCCCAGATGGCCAAGAAGGCCAACAGCATCCTGGCTTGTATCAGGAATAGTGTGGCCAGCAGCAGTAGGGAAGTGATCGTGCCCCTGTACTGGGCACTGGTGAGGCCACACCTTGAATACTGTGTTCAGTTTTGGGCCTCTCAGTACAAGAAGGACATTGAGGTGCTGGAGCGTGTCCAGAGAAGGGCAACAAAACTGGTGAAGGGTCTGGAGAGCAGGTCTTATGAGGAGAGATTGAGGGAACTGGGGTTGTTTAGTCTGGAGAAAAGGAGGCTGAGGGGAGACCTTATCGCTCTCTACAACTACCTGAAAGGATGTTGTAGAGAGGTGGGTGTTGGTCTCTTCTCTCAAGTTACTAGCGATAAGGACGCGAGGAAATGGCTTAAAGCTGCACCAAGGGAGGTTTAGATTTGATATTAGGGAAAATTTCTTCACTGAAAGAGTGGTCAGGCACTGGAACAGGCTGCCCAGAGAGGTGGTGGAGTCACTATCCCCAGAGGTGTTCAAAAAATGCATAGATGTGGCACTTCAGGACATGGTTTAGGAGGCCTGGGGGTGTTGGGTTGACGGTTGGACTTGATGATCCTGAAGGTCTTTTCCAACCTTAATGATTCTATGATTTTATGATTCTAAAAGCATTGTGATGATTGTATGTAAAAACAGTTCCACAGAAAAGTTTTCTCTTCACTGAGCATTAATACAAGGGATTTTTACTTGATTTGGTGATAAATTATCAACATAAACCATACAGATGTTTCTGCTTGAACACAAATGATGTCTTCAACATGGAAATTAAAACCTGAGTATGTGTACATGCTATTTACCGAGTTTGACCAGTATATGGAACTTTTTGAAGAGACATAGATTATTACTCCAAATATTATGTCTATTAATTTTTAATATTGTAATATATTGCCTGGAATTCAATGAAAGAAAAAAGCTGAAGGCTGGTTTTTTTTTTTAGTTTGAGCACTGTATTTTCCCCACTGATTTCTCAAGGTAAGAAAAAAAAAAAAAAGGAGAAAGTTACATTCAATGATATCTCTCTCCAAAATAAGTTAAATATTCACGTTTTGCAGAGATTTTCAAGCAACTCTGAATCATCCTCGACTAAATCGACCTACTGGTAACAATCAGGTATAAACCCAATGGCTGAGATAAACTGTTTGCAATCTGATCATCCCACTCTGATAAATCAAACTGATTTTCAAGATAATTAATATGCTGAGCATGGTAAACACAAGAACTGGAAAAAGACATTCTTTCATCGTAAACGGTCTTTTTCTTTTTTTTTAATACTAAATATGGCTGATCTTTTTCAAGAGTCCACATGTAACTGTGCGTGGGTAAAGTAATTTGCATTTTCTACCCAAAAACAGAGAACATGCAATATCAGCCTTCTTAATCAGAAACTATTTTTATCGCTTCAGCAGTCTCTACTTGAAATGTCACTAAAAAAGCTTGCACATAAAATCCAGAACAAGCTTAAATATACAGAGATCCAGAATACAACCGTAACTCAAGGGTTTGTACAGCAGCTTTCCTTGGGTCATCTAGACCACCAATTGCAGTTAAGGAATGGATGAATTTGACAATAACTTTTCACCTTTCAGACAACTCCAATATTGTGAAATAGTCATTCTAATTTTTATTCAAATTCATCTTTCAAGAAAAGTTATTTAAAAGCTGTTTTCACCATCATCTTCAGCATCCTGTTTCTCAAAGTAGATTTTCCCAGACAAAATTTAGCTTTGCTTTCAAAGATACATAAATCCCAATCCTTTAAGCATATGAAAAAGCAGGGGTTTTTTAATCCTTACAAGAGACAGAGGCTGTCAGTGAACCATCAGTTCTACTGCAATAAACACAGTTTTTTATTTTGTCAGTGCTTGACCTTTTAGTTTTATGGGTGAGCACTAACACTTGTTTCAAATTGGTTCAATTTGTTGCAAGTGTTTCTTATGGCAAGTACTTTAGGCCAATATGAAGTGGGTAACTTTAAACCTCAGGCTTAGAGCCAAAACCATATGCCTTTAATTGCCTAATTTTAGACACTTGCCTTAGAAAATTGGGCCCCCCACCGTAAGCAAGACACAACCAAAATGCAAACAATCCTGATGTGCTGATTAACCAAGGGAAGCAGAAGTGCAGCCTGCGCTAAAGTCATAGAATGTATAAACACAGAGAAAACAGGGGTTCTCTTTGTCTATATTAGGAATTCGTCGCCTCATTGACGGCACCATTGTAACCCAGCAGAACAAGTCAGCCTCTTGTGCACATTAGTCAGAAAAGACGGACAGTCTACTTCCCTCAAATCCCAACTACAGAGGAGACAAGCGAGCACAGAAGTGACACTGCTGATGCCGTGGGTGGGAGGAAGACCCACAAAGTGTATCTGAGATACCTTCAGTTCTCTCTCCTGCCATCATCATATTACATATCTACATATCGCTTCTATACCCTGCTCAGGAAGGTGGAAACCTGTTGTACAGTGGCAATGGGATGGCACCCTCTAAATCTTTCACAAGATCAGTATCAGATATCATTAAATGCTTCACACAAAGGGTAAGCAAGGTTTCAGGTGAAGAGGGAGCACCTTCCTCCTCCCTCACTCATCTACCATTCCCCCACTGACTTGATCTCACTGGGGGACCAAGCCTTCGCTGCAGGAAAGGGCAGGGCATGACAAAGCAATAGCAGTGCTGCAGCCCTATCGTCTTCTGGCACCCCTTTGGGGTGTGGGGTCCCCCACCTTCTGCACACCCACACCTGTCCCACTCCTCCCTGGGGACTCGCCAATCTCTCCTTGTCATGTGCACACACACATAGAGCAAGTCTAAGACTGTTTTTGTTTCTTCAGAATGAAAAATAGTCCTTTCCCCCAATATTTTCAGAGTAATGCATGAGGATGCAAGTCCTGAATCAATATTAAAAATTAGATAAGAAAAATACATTTAGTTTAGGGGAAAAATTAATATCATTGTTTCCTAAATACACATGTGAACTTTGATTATTAAAACTTGGCAATATCAGAGTATTGAATTGTCATTCCTGTTCAGCCTTTCAGGTAACCTCTAATTTTAAAGAGCAGTAAAACATTGAGCAAGTTAATATATAAAATACAGCATCATATCACATATAGTCAACTGTTTCTGACACGATAATATTTTAAACCTTAGACTCTACTGGAAAAATCCAGAAGTGCTACAAACAAGAAAGGGAGTTAACAAAGCTATAAAACTTCCAATAATCTTTCTTTCTCCCAAAATTTGAGATGCACAGGTTATTATTGGGAGTGGGGCAAATTATTAGGTTGAATTTAAAAAGAAAATCTACCTACTATACTTGCATTTACAGATGAAGCATGAAGATCTACCCCTAGAAACAGGGCATTTGAAATAAACCACATATTTAAGAAGCCTAAATGACTTGTACTCGATCATATCTGAACACCTTCCAATCACTTTGCAGCTACATGCTAAGCGCTATGATTCTACATCCTCTACATGCACTACAGTTACAAACTAGCACAGAAGCACAGAATTAGATTTACCTGTGGTGTGATTCCTGCCTCACACCCCCACACCCACACCCTCCATGTTTTATACATTGGCTAAGAGTTTAATCTCAGGTTGTAGCTGCATTGTACCTCCTGGTACAATTGTCCCTGGGAGTCAGTATGAAATAGGACATTTCAACAAATAAAAAAACAACCCCAGAACTGTCTTTACCTTATGTTAGATGCCTTGAAAAAAAGCACAAGACAAAAATGCAACAGTTTACAGAGAATGCTCAGTAGAGGGTTTCACTCCCCCTAATTAAACCTTCCAAATGAAAACATACCAGTTAATATCATTCTTAAACACAGCTTGCCCCAACATACTAAATTTGCTCAGAAGCACATGCCAGTGGAATTAAAGATGTCAGCATCAGTTGTAGCCTACTGTGGGGATCCACCCCGTATCACAGGCTGGCTTCAAAGCTTGTGTAAGAAGACGTTTACCAAGCAGAGTCTGCCTGACCTTAGGTAATCCCATGGAGGAGTCTGGCACACACTCACTAGAAATAGTTTCCACTGACCTGATTTCACTAAGAGAGGAGGTGGAGTCAAAAGGCTCATTGCAGACAAGACTCCAAAACAGCAAACATTTATTTCAGGTTTATCTCTTCAGCCCTGAAGCCATGACGGGAAGTTCACACAGTCACACTCTGCTACGACATTAACCGTGCTGCCGAGGGGATCACCGAGCCAGAGACACCACAATGGCTTCACTGGCAATGGGCTCTTACTTCTGCTTTCGACAGCAAAATGAAGAAGTGCTGAAGCACACAGAGGAAAAATATTTCACTAAACACACTCACGCCTCCAAAGCAACTTCCAATTTGCTTCACGTGTTTTTCTGCTGAAAGGTCTCAAAGGGTGTTTCTTACACCTTCATGATAGAAGCATTTCACTTAAAAGAGTATTTACTTCTGGAAAAGTGTCCTGGGATGCACTAGATACGTGGAGCTCTCTAGTATTGACTGCCTGCTTGAACTTTGGCTAATTCCCATACTGCGGCTCTTGCAGGGCTTCTGTGTAACCCATGGTAAGCGACCTCAGTGCAGTTTCAAGCAAACGCCCAGCAGAGCAGCCAAGCAGCAAGCGGGCACGGAAAACTGACTGACCTCCCCTTACTCACCCTGCACGTGCGCTACGGTACTGCCTCTGGGGACTCGCTGCAGACCCAAGTTACCCAGAGCTGCTGGAACATACACTGCAGGCAACATATTGCACTTCATATATTTAAAAGACAAGAAAATAAAAATAACCAACTGAACTCACAGGACCAATTAGCATTTCTGCACTGTGTTTTAACATGGTAACAGTATACATCTATGTTTGTTTCCATCAGCAAATGTATTTCCTTTGTAAAAACCGGCTGTTGTACCTTTGTTCCTTTCTTTTGTGCTTGATACTAAGCCACTGAGAGGGAAAAACCAGCGACAAAGCATAAACCACCTGACAAAAATTCACTGCCTGAAGTGACACTTGTTACTGAAGCATCTGCTTATATGGCTTTTTGCGAGGGCTCTTTCAACAACCATCCCTTTCTAAGCGGTTTGCTGAGAATGCTGCTGCTGTTCTGCATTTGGGATAAAGCGAACATGTAAAGATGTCCATTCCTTCTGGAGAGTGATGTCCACCAAAACACTCATGTAAGAGCTACAAATCTGACATCTGTGGGGAGGAAAACTGCTCAAGTCTCCTTGATAATTCAGCTCTGATCTCTCTAAAACCAACAGAAGATTGACAGCAATGCCAGTGTGTGTGGTGATTTTCACAAACTGATTTTATTTCTGTGAGGAATGGCACCAAGAAACTCACATATGCATGATCGTTCCCTGACATTCACTGGATGAGCCGCAATATTAGGAAATTTTGCTCAGACACTGCAAGAATTCAAAGAGGAAACCAAAATGTTCTATGGTCTTAATCAACCAAAGGAGTAAAGCAGACAACTTCATATGGATGAGGAGTGCCTCTAAATTCCGTCCAGATGATCATATGCATATGACATTTGTTCATGTAGCTTGCTAGATTGAAACCATATCTATTACTAGTTTCCAAAAATCCCAGTCAAGATCCCTTGATTTTAAACTAATTTCTCCCTAAGGACATAATATTACTATACTTGGTCTGAGCCTGTGATACAAAGAAAAAAAAACCAAACTGTATGTTAGTATTACCATTTTTACAAAGTTGTATAGGAACCAGGCAACTTACCAGCATAATCCTCTTAGCATAAAGAAGAAGAAATAAGAGAGAAAAAAAGAGAGAGAAAGAGTTAGGATTTAGTATTCCTAGGTACAATGTATAAATGCCATGGCAAACCAACCAAAATAAAATATGGATGTTTGTCTCAAAGACTGATTTGAATTAAGGGGAAAGCACAGCATTCAGTTATTTTACAATTAGTGTTCAAAAATGAATAGTTTTCTTTGAGAAAGTAGTCAGGAGAAAAATCCTAAATTATGTCACCACATTTTTGTGAAGTAATATAAAGAACTTTTTTCAAAAATTTATATATATTTTATAAAGTAATTTAAATCAAAGTATAGCAAACTGGAACTGGTTTCCACTAAAACCTGGCATGTAGTTTAAGTTTAAAAAAAAATGGACTTTTCACCTAAGGACTATGCAATACATGAAACACTCTTAAATCAAGAAATTGCTGCAAGCAGCTTGAGTACAGTTTTGATCATGGGAGTCAGTGACCAAACCTACCCTTTGCATGAGTTAGAAGAATTAACTAGTCATCAGCAGAGAACAAGTTTCCTTATTTCTTAATCTTGAAGTGGTGAGTCACAGTTTGATTTTCCATTTTCCAGTTTACTTAAGACATGACTCAAAAGTTACCTTATTCTCCATCCATCTCTACCCGCATTTTACAAGCTGTGTTCTCAAAATGGGGGGACTCCAAACAAATAGCACAACCAACTATTACTAAAGAACCAAAAAAATACATTTGCAAGCACACATCAAAAGGGTTATGCATGCAAACTGTTAAGTGCACAAAGCAGGTCAAGAAAGCAAACGAGGTGTGCCATCTTCCAGCACCGACATTGGGAAATACTCATTTAACATCTGGCTCATCACTTTACGGAACCGACATTGGAAAGCTGATGGCACTAGAACTGGCTATGTGCCTATCTGACGAGGATTAAAACTTCCTCCTTGCAATCAGATATCACCAGAGACTTACAGTATACTGAGACCTCAAATATAAGTCAGCAGGTGACAGGCTTTTTTTTCCCTCTTAAAGATTGCCGTAAATCCAGTGTTTTGCCTTCTCTGTGTATATCCCCAGCACGTTCGCCCCAAAGGGTGGGAGGCTGGAGGGAGATGGGCATTGCTCCGCAGATTCTGTCTTGGTTGTTTCTGAAGTCCTGAGGGAGAACTTTAAGGCCATCCTTCCAGCCAGGAGCCTGTTTGAATGCTTCCCTGTTACCACATGCAATAGATGTGGAACCATCAATCATGGGAAAACGAGCAAGAGGAGGTTCAGTTGCTGTTCATACATGGTAAAACTGGGGTCAGGGAGTATATTTTATCCCTTTGGGTCATCACATCTGTTTAGGTATGTGCATAAAGCCTCACTGGGCATGTATTATTTACAGCTGAGGAAAACAGGTTTTAAGACAGATTTATGTGGCTGACCTGGGTTTGAGCACTTTGGATTGCAAATTTTTATTAATACCACTACAATATTGTTATTTTTTCTTAGTTTTTAAAATATACCATGAAGATGTATTTCATATCCATACTACATTTTCCAGTTGTTTACTACTTGGCAGTTTTATGTTTGACTGAAGTTTAGGAATTGGTTTATATCTTGAAGCATCAGGACAAAATCAAATAAAGAAGTAAGTTCAGGTATTATTCTTTCAGTACCATTATTATCCTCAAGCTCATCATTAGATAAGTGTAGCTCCCTTTCCATCAAGAGAGCAGAAAATGCTACCTAGTCTATAATATAAACAACCACCATTCCTCTTCTTCCATGCCCAGACTCAGCTGGCTTTTCATTAAATGTCTTCAGAGAGAGACAGCTAATACACCTCACAGAGCACTTCTGAACATACTATTCAGAAAAGCATGCTCTTTCGTATTTCTCTCTCTGTCTCATACATGCACAGAGCTATAGCATTCCAATCCCATTTATAGGCTTCTTGGTATGTCATGCTCTTTCAGGACATGCTTTTCTGTATTAAAAGAACCACAGAAAAAAATTATAAAACTAAATTTCTCTAAATGTATGACTTCCTATTTCTGCCCCCACCTTTAATAAAAAACTCCAAAGTCTCAGAAGAACTTCCCTTCCACAATTTGATTAAATGTTTCAACCCACCACCACCTCACACAGAGACACATGCACACAGACAATAAAAAACTCCAGTTGCCTGTAAGAAGACAGAGGCTTGGAAAAGGCGTCTGTAACTTACTGTGCCAGTTTACAGAGGTTTTTCACAGCATGTTACTAATTACTCTGTATTCAAGACATTTAATTCAACAAGTGGAAGACAGATTAGCACACTGTTTTTAAATCATGCAAAAGCGTACTTTCCTCTCATAAACAAAATATATAGTTAGCTGTCTATATTTTTGCAAAGCAATCCTCTACTGCTTCAGTGAAATCAAACAGAGACTACAGTGTGTACGAAAAACACTGTTCCACAGAAATGCATGGCATATAAAAAGTTGTGCTATTTAAACAGCAGCCACAACCTGCCCCCACGAGAGAACCCATAAGACCAGTGCGGAGAGTGACAGCTGACCTCACACCTCTCTGGCCGTGTTACCCACCCACCCACCTCCCAGCTCCCCCAGCCACTCATCCCCTGCCCAAGTCCTCCCCTCCCACCTGCTGCAGTGCCTGGAATGGGAAACACCTTCCCAGTTGGGGCATCAAGATAAATCAGAATGGGGAAAGGATGACCCAGAGCCGATGGCTGTGCTTAGGAAGGTGGGAGGAGAGCAGCCCATCCCACCTCTCAGGGCAGACCACCAGGGATCAGAGCACCAGCCATGCTGCTCGCCAGGGCTATAAGTGCTCCTCCAGCTCCAGCGAGCGGCTGTGCAGACTTATCCTCCCATGCTGCTCTAGGTGGAAGTCTAGCCAACCAAGCTCTACCTTCCTAACTAGATAGTGACTAGCAAGAAAACAGCAGAAACAAGTCAATGCAAAAAATCACACAGTATTTATTCCTTCCTAAAAAAAAAAGTCTTAGAAAAAGCTTAAAGGAAACAAAATTGCAGGCGATCCTCAGATAACAAAAATTATTCTGAAAATGTACTAAAATATCGCTAATACTAATTGACACAGGACCCAGCTTGCAGATTCACTCACCCGGAAAAATCTGTTGTGAGAATACCATAATGAAATATGTATATTCGGCTTATGTGGCACAAGGTGAGGTATCCCATAGCTACGACAAAGGAGTACCTAAAAACATAATATACAGAACACATAGTTACCAACACAAGTACAAACAAGAACTAGAATCACTCAAATTGGGTTTGGGCTTGTTTAGGGGTGGAGTTTGATCTTTGCAAATTAGGTTGTTAACAAGTCTGAAGTTATGTTACAAGGTCTGGGAGAACTTTCCAAAGAGGACTGATGGCTTTGTGTACCCAGCTGAAATGATATGGAGGTGTCTCCTCACACTGGGGGTGGGAAAAAAGAAAAGAAGAAATAGGATCACTTCAAGTTGGGAATTTCAATTTCAGAGTTCCCACCCTCACATATTATTTTGAAATTTTTGTCTGACTCAAGTATTTGAAACCAGATGATACTGTATGTGTGTCACTGAAGTTATCCACTGCCTTTTTTATCTGTAAATGTTTTTTATTTACATGTACAACTCTTCTTCAGATCTATCAGACACTAAAATATTCCAATTTTAAGATATTTCCTCTCTTCTGATTTTGTATAAAGGCAGATAATGACACCTAGCCTAATCTTTTCAGCTCTAAAAGCTGAAGGATGCAGCTTTCTAGAAGTAGCATTCATTAAGTGGAGCGTGACAAATTCACTCTGTTTTTCAAGATGAAAATTATGTTAGGCAGGACAGTAGCATGACTCTTTCTATCTTAAGAGTTGAACGGTCTGAGGACTGGAGGCATTGCACCATCTAGGCAGGGCAGATGCAGCCTTTCCTACAACTAACTTTTCCCTGTATTTACCTGAGCAAGAAAGAGGATACTGGGGAGGTAAGAAGCAGATGGATATTTGGAAACAAGACTGACAAATGAAGCAAACTAGACAGTACAACAGAGAGCTGGGACACCAGAATGAAAGGCTTGCATCACATGGACAGGCCAGGACCAGGTCTACTGGTGTCCCCTGCATCAGGAGAAGATAGCTACATAGAGAAGATACAAAGACCTACAGAGGAACAAGACTGCACATCCTGCACACCCAGCAGAGCTGAGCCATGGGAGGTCAGGCAGGCTGGTAGCACACACTGCCAAGTGGGGTCCCCCCAGACCCATGGGAGGATTGCTTATGGTGGGGATCTAAAGGTGAAATCAAAGAAGAGGAACAGTCAAGAGACAACTGAAAATGAGCCAGGCCTTCATCAAATCATGGCTGGCTTTAAAAGAAATGAGTTTTTCCTCCCTGGGGACTAATAAACTGCAGTGTGAGTGACAGTGATGGATCGCAAGGCAACCTGTAGGTCACATGGCCCACAGCAAACAGCTGGATGAAAGGCAGGCTGAGGGGACATGACAGCTTCTTCAGGAGATTCAGAGCAGAATATATCTTATTTATCTCAGTCAGGCATCCAGTCCAGCCTCAGTGAGGTCCTTGGGCTCCCTCTCATCAACAGGAGCAGCAAGCATCCCTCCAAAGGCAAGTCACCCAGCTCAGACATTTAACTGTGATAGATGGGATGAAGCATCTAAAATAAGCCCCAATGCTTTAAGTGTGAAGCACCTAGACTAAAAGGGGGGCAAAGCAGTGAGAGATATACTGAATTGCTGCGGCAGCTGGGAGCATTTCTGATGCTGGATTATAGGCCTTGAATGCTGGCAGCCTCACCAGAGAGCAAACTAGCAGAAAATAATGAGGGAAAGGAGCATGCAGGTTAAACTAAGTAGTTTCTTTATTTCATTTGTTCACTTCCACTTGCATTTTGGGGCAAAAAAAGCCAGGTCCTGGACCCCCATTATGAAGGATCCAGTGCTCTTACAGGCCCTCTGTATGAACAGGTCCAGCCCTTAAACTGGCATTTTTCAAGCTTATTCTCAAGCAGCTGGAATACACTGTTATTCTGCAAAATTAATAATATGGATGTACTTTGAGTCACACTGCTATAGCTAGTGGAATATAGTAGAAAAATCCTAATCCAATCCTCCCAGCCCTCCTAAGGTTTTTCACCATGTTGCATTGCTATTTCAGATTGACTCAAATCAACACATAACTATCTCACAGCAGTGGGCGACATTATATGAACCAGCTTAATTTGTGTTGCAGTATATGCCTATTTTTCCCATTGTGAATAATTGGCCAAACAGTAAGAGTGAGGGGATTTCCTGTTGAAACTGTGCCCATTTCCCTACCACCACCTCAACTTGCCTAGGAAGACATAAGTAAGCATTGGATGATTCCCTCTGCAGACTTGGTTCCTCTAATCTACAATCAGTAACTCATGCATTCCCCTCAAGTGACAGGCAGGAACAGTGACCAGGGCACAAGTAATACGCATTTTTAGCACCTTTTCCTTCTGGTCTCTGGATGGCATTTCTTTCATAAACATTGTCCAATTACTTACATCTGGACTTCTGGACTTTGCACTCTGTGAGGAGGTGGAAAACGCCTCCTTGATTAATACCTATCTTGCTGGTGCAAAATGCTAGTGACTGCTAAAGACAGGCCTGTTGTTTATGGTTCATGTTTCTAAACAATCCTAGAGAAATCATAAGCGATGGTTCCCATTTGGATATTAGAGAGGGGTCACCTCAGGAATAGATAAAGAAGAAGGGGAGATCATTATCTGAGCATCAGACCCTCAGACAGCCCTGGCCCTGAAGACAAGTGAAGAAAGGGTTTCCGTTCCCCAGCCCAGACTGATGTGCATATGAGCATTCAGCAGCAGCTACAGAAACAGCCACACAGTGTAGAGACAGAAATCATCTGTAACACACACAAACCAAACCACAGTATTAACTACATGCTCTTAGGGAGGCAAACACAAAAGTAAGGAAGTGGGAATAACTACCAGCTCGTCCTTTTAGCCTGCTACAAAGTAGCAGTTTTACAAATAAAAATTCAATTTATGCAGTTTACTGGGAAGCAAACAACTGCACCTACACAATTTTCAAAACTCCCACGTGCTGAACTCTAACAGAGAGTATGGTACCCACATGAGAAGGCTCAGTGACTGAGCACAGAAGTTCTTCCACAGGAACTACTTCTTATTCAGTGAAAGAAGCAGCTATAACTACCATGTAGTTTTCATTTTCATATGAAAGCGTTTTTTGCCTTTTGGCCAGGAAGGCACTCCTTTGATAAAGCACTTTAGGCATCGTAGGGGTCTTCTTTCCTCTGAGACATATAGGGAAAAGAAAGATCCCATGGTCGAAAACTTCTGATTATGATGCCATAAGCTTCTGCTTCAAAGCAATTACATTTCTGGTACCTTCTACTTTTTCAAGCTCAAAACCCAGTACCAAACGCAAGACTTAATTTCGTAGATCACTAAGTTAAGCTGCCACAGTGACCTTATTTGAACTACCTAACTCAAGAATAAGTGGAAAATACCTAAACGCCAAACAGCAAGGGGAAAACACATTAAAAAGGATTATCAAGAGCAATCCTCAAGGACACAAGACCAAGGAGAATATGACTTCATTATGTTCAAGAAACCAGAGGTTTGGGCATAAATTATGAAGCCTACAAAAGCCAACTTTTAAGGCCAGCAATTTCGTAGGGAAATGCAATATATCAATGCAAAAACCACAAACTGAGATTACAGCTGCTTCTGTAACTGAATGAACAAAGCTCCTGCAAGTAACTGGGAAAGGCAGGCAGGAAAGAAGAGAAGGTGGTCCTAAAAAACCCTCATGCTTCTCTATGAAAGGAAAGAAGTTGTCAGAGGGGCAGCTCAGACTTCCAGCCACATCAGCTCACCTGTGGATGTTGGGAATACTCGCCATATTCATAATACCATAGTTCATCATCACCAGGACAAAAAGATGAATGGAGTACCTTGAAGACAACAAAGTGAGGATTTAGATAATTTCTGCATGACCTGGAAGGGCTGGCAGTTCAGAGTGAGGGAATATTTTTCCATGCAAATGACATAAATGCAATGTCATATCAGGGTATCAGTAAACATGGATTATCACAACGACATCTTTGTAGCCTGATTATCCTACGTAGATTAATACTTACTGACAAGATATTATCAATGTGTTTCATTCAGAGAAAGAGCAGCCTAGGTCAAAGTACACATTCAAACTAGACATATCTTTTCCAAAAGAGGTATCTTCACAGCAGACTGGTGTGGCTTTAACTTCCAGAACAAACATACAAACATCACAGATTAAATACCTCACTTACAAATACTTACATGGTTCATTTTACTTTGAGGGTTTGGGATGGTTATGCTGGTTAGGATTTTTTTTTTTTTTAGGATAACATAGAAAGTGCCTCAAGACTAAAAAGATGTAATCCAGAAAAGCTGATATGGAGTTGAAAAATATCTTTACCCAAGCCTCGTCTCCATGGTGACTAAATACTCACCACCCAAAGCAGAAGACAGCAAAGTATATTCCAAAGAGGGTGGCAAATGCATGGCGAACAGCAGAGCTGGCATGACTGGGACCCAAGTAAATACGAAACCAAAATGCAGCCAGAAGTGCAAACAGTTGACAGGCTACAAAATTGATCTGTAAGAGACAAACAAAACAAAAAATGGTTGTGATACTTGGAGGAAGGGGGAAGGAGTCTCTCCATTCTCAGAACAACAAACAGTGGCGCCAGGAAAAGGAGGGGGAAAAGTGAGAGCCAATGGATTGGTTCTTAGCATTCTCACTTGTGAGAGCAAGCAGTAGTTTTCCGTGGCCAATGACAGAAGGGATCAAACAAGCATGTAGCCACTCAAAAACTCAGACAAGAGGAAGAGGAGGCTCCAGCTATCCAAGGTACAGGCAGGCTCTGGGTGGTTCTCACTCTCCCCAGGGCAGGGCTCTGCTCCACTGCCAGGAGCACTGGCACACCAGCCCAACCCAGGTGTAGCAGACGTCACCCCCCTCTCCGTCCTCCTGGTGGGAGACGGAAGCAAGAAGCAGACTGGGACTTTGAAGCATTGCCCCCATGCATGACCTACTCCACAAACCCCATAACAAGGGCAAAAATCAACAATCCTGATGTGACACTGTTTCACAGGCAATGACTGGACAGCTGCCTTAGTTGAAACCCTCTACTCCACAGCATCCTCCAAGCAGGCCTTTCAACTTACCAATTTTTTGCAGTTCGAGAGTGCAAAGAAAACAACTTTGCTCTACCATCACACAGACAGCTAAAGGAAAACTCTCCTCAATTGTTCTTTGGCTACTGCATGTCTCTACGAGCATGGGAAGCAGTCTGGCCCCATTGTAAGGGGGTAGCAATGGCAGTGGGAGCACAAGGCAGGTATATGTGGAGGGCAAGTAGTCCATGACTAGAGGCTACACCTATCAGACACAAGGACAAGCAAAAGCTTCAGTGTCCTCAGAGCAAAACCAACACCAAGCTGCCTTCTTCAAGTCACCTTCTCTTTCACAGCCTCAGCAAAAATCCCAGAAACCCGAGGAACAACAGAGTTCAGGAGCTGTCCCTAACAGACCAATACAGCATTAGGATACGACATCCATAAACCCAGCCTGGACCCTAGACCACTGGAGTTAAATTCATTTATTCAGCTTTTTATTCAATTTATTCAATTTTTTTATTAAAAAAATAAAAATAAAAAAATCCACCCTGGGCTCTCCAGTGGCAAGTCATCCTAGACTGAGCAAAACTAAATAGGCTGCAACATTTAAGCAATCACTTGGATTAGAGGATTATCCAAAGCTATCAGTCCAGGACAGGATGATATATTTCACTTGGAAATGCTCTGACATGCTGGCTGTCCAGAGGTGGTTGGATTCAACCAGGCATCTTGTCAAAAACATTTACAATGTGTTTAACAAGACACTACAGCGCCAAACTGCTTTTATTCTGGTGAACTAGATCCAACATGGTGCTGTTCAATCAAATGCTTTTATTAAGGTTTGTTGGCTACATTGCTGTAGTTCCTTTATTTCAGTGACGCAGGCAGCCATGCAATAGAATAATGCAATAATCTAAATACTTAGAGATGCTGAATTTTAGTTCTTCGGAGCAGAGACAATATCTTATTTACTTCTTGTTCATGTAAGCAACCAGCACTTTTAACAGACAATATCACAGAACTATATCCAAAAGCAAGTAATCAGCAATGTCTTATTAGGACAATACTTTACGCTTTATTTAAACAAGACAATTCCTATTTGCTGTGCAAGACTTAAAAAGTGAGAGAAAAAAAATTGCCCTGGTCTCACAAAACCCAGACACTGTACTACAAATCCCAAACTCTCATCTGGTCTATTACAATGTAGTTACACTCAAAACACTAACTTCTCCCCTCCCCTCTTTCCACAGCCAGAAGTACCACAGAAATGGCTGAAGAGAGGACATCCCCTACAGGGCTGCTCTGACTGCATCCTTTCTAAGCAAGCTTCCAAGACTGATCGATGCCAATTCATCAATGACAATTCAGTGAACCTTAATCCCATCTCAGCCTGCTCCTACTTAGGGTCATACTAGTACATCCAGTGGATCTCAACTTTGTGGCATGCAGAGCCCCTCTGATTCAGTATAAAGGAGGAAAGTGCATAGACTCCAAGAAACCTGATGTGGTTTAAAAGACAATACCCCATTCTGTGCACCATCACTCATGAAAACTTTACACCAGTAAAACCATCAAGATAAGCAAGCGTTTGCTTTTTATTTTCATCCAGTTCTTGTATGTTCAGTCCAAGATGTTAAAAATGCTGTGACTTCAGACGTTCAAACACAGCAAAATGAAAGTTCAAGATCCCATGGCAGACACACTCATAATAGCATTTACATAGCTAAGGCAGGTAACCACAGCAGCAGCAGAAAGCAAGCAGCGGAGATTTCATCACAAGCTAACATACAGTATACAACAGCACAGCAGCCTTGCATGCATATGCTGTTGCTCACCAATACTACCAACTCCTCTGAGCATGTGTTACCTGTGCTACTTGGATTAAAGTTAGCATGGGTACACCAACCATGCCACTATCACATCTTCATTTTGTTGTGCAATTAACCAAGACAATTTCTTCTCTGCACTGCTTTTGCAGGAGTTGGGGTAAATACTTGTACCAGGATAAAGGAAAAGTATACACTAGCCTTACACTTCAATCAGCTTTCCATTTATAAGGGTTGTTTCTGTAGAGCAGCCAAACACCACAGATCCAATCTACTCAGCAAGCAATAATCTCAGAATACTAGTTTCTATTTACCCTTTTTGTACTGAATAAAGCTAGAAAGTACCTTGCAGAGGAAAGGTTACAACACACCATTAAAAGTTGCAGATATGATTCAAAAATTGAAAGATTAACCTTAATTTTCAGGATCTGTAAATGACAGTGATGGTGTTGAAGAGGCACAAACACACATAGGGATTCCTGAGTGTAAATTGAACTTTATGTGACCTACCACAATAGAAAAGGGAAGTGGGAAGGCTGCACCCAATGCATTGCTTGGGAGATCGACTCCCAGATTAAAAAAAAAAAAATGCAGTCAAACACAGAAAGAGATTTTCACTCACTGGCTGAGAACATTCATGCCTTTGCCCTCCCTTCTGAACTGCAACCACCATAGCTCTTCGGCAGCTTTGCAGGTTCCTTTCCCCCATGGCCATATTTTTCTGACAGACAGCACTGCTCCTAAACACAACATGCTGCATTTGTTTTTCTTTGTCTACCATTAAGGCTTTCAACGTTTTTTGTGTGTATTTACAGTAACACATACACATTACAAAAAAACATGATTGGTTTTAAAGGATTCACCAGCAGAGGTGTTGGGAGAGGGATACCAATGAACAAGAAAGCCAGGTAAATACAACAATTACTGATAAAACCTTTCTGTCATCCATGAGGTATTTGGTACCTGTTGGACAAAAACACTGTGGAATAGTACTGGAGAATACTTCTTGTATCTGTCCACCTATAAGCCTGCACTTGGAATCTGAATGCACCATGATGACCTCTGATTTCTGTGGGGTTCAGTCTGAAGATCAAACTTAGCTGCGCAGAGCTCACTGCAGGTCTAGGACATAGTTTACTGCAAGACTGACTTTCAGAGGTGCTAAGCAATTGCAGAATACTTCCACAGATCAATCCATTCTGAGCTTACCTGAGCCAAACCCAAAGCGTGGATAAACCAGGCCAAATCTTTTCTTAACTACAGCCTGTTACAAAGAGAGGGAGGGAAGTTTCATTTGTTTCTTGGGTTTGGGGAATGTAAGACAAATGTCAAGACACAGTAAAGCCGGGGAGCTCCTTTCCAAGTGCTGAAAAATTTGTTCTGCCTGGCAGGCTGAACTCCGTATTTGAAACTGAGCACTGACTTGGTACCAGACCAGATCTGGTCTGTTGTCCACAGAGCAGTAGAGGGATATGACGGCTTTTCATATGACTACCACATTTATTTAGTTATTTATATGCAACATTTTAAACACATGCAGCATTCACACTAAGACTGCCAGTTATCTGACAGTGACTTTACTGCATTCCATTTAACATTAACTTTATTCTTCACACTACATATTTAAGATTTAAACAGATCCCTAAAATTTTAAGAAATGTTGCACTGCATCACAAGTGAAGTCACAGTCACACTTTCCTCCCTTTCCCTTCCCAAAGAGGAAATGGTTCACGTTATTCCCTTTTGGTTGTTTCCGCTGTTGCTAAAAACACTTGTAAACAGTAAATTGAGGGCTTCTGAACATTGATGAACGGTGTCCACACAAAAATAACATGGAAACAGAAAAGAAATATGAGAATTAACCGTTCTCATTCTGACCCACCATTACAAGTCATTTAACCCATGTTTTTAGCTAGTCACATCTATTCAGTGTTGCCGTCAAACTTTTTTCACATCTGTTTTCAACTTTGCTAGCAGAAAAGAAACACCTTTACTTTTTGCAGTCATCTTCTTCCATGCTCTAGCAAGTAAGATATAATAAAATTAGGAATCAGAGCACATGATATGTTGCCAAAACAAGATGCTATCTTCCTTTCATTTTCCATGATTAAACACTGGAAGACAGAAAGGCAGTCTCATCACAGCATCCTGCACCAACATCTGGAAGACTCGCACCTGAGTCACAGCCAGCTGAAGACAGCCTTGCAATGCAGAAACAAGATATCTGCACTTTTGTAGAGAAAGTCTGGAACACCTCCAGCCCAACTGGGTTGGTAGTTATTGTTGTCTGGTTAAGGAATTCTTTAATATCTAATAGGCTCAACTTTAAAAGGCCAGATGGATCCAGAGCATGTAAACACCAGATATGAACAATAAGAAAAAAAAATAAACCCTGTATGTAGTTCCTCCCTTTATCCATTCAAATTCTGTAGCAGCAATAACTCAGAGTGATGTTTGGACTGCAAAACTGAGTTTTATACAAAGCTAGCAATCAGGTCAAACCAACCGACCAAGCACCTATGATGTTGACACAAGAATAACCAAACAAAATGGTTTCAAGATCCCCTATACTATTGTGCTAAAATCAAAGCCCTCAAAGTACATAAAAGGTTAGTTCCATCTGCCTCAAGCCTTTGCGCCTTCTACCATTTTTAATAAGGTGAAACCAACTTGGCAAATGTTGGACTGGTACTGTCGGAAGGGGAAACATGAACTACTAGGGATCTGGAGTCACCTTTTCAGTCATATCCAACAGGCAGGGCATATTACATGGGGAAGTCTTCTCTTCAACTTGCTAACCATTTTCAGAGGAAAGCCATAAAATTTTTTGCCCTATCTTTTATTGGGTCCCATTAACCATCTGTAGGCGGGCACTTTTAAGGGCAACAGCCAGTTGGCAAGTCACAAAACAGAAGTTCCAAATACCTGCCATTAAATACATGTGTCTCAAAATCTCAGCATTTGGAGGACCTGAGCCCATTGCCGATAATACTGAGTGAGAACAATTATCACCCTTTGTTCTGGGGGCAAACTGGCTCCATGGTGGAGGTTAAAAAAAAAAAAGTAGCAATTTGTCAAATTCCTCTAACAGGAAAGTCATGGAGCCATAGTGCATTTCCAAAAGGAGACACGTAAATGTGTTGTTTGGTGCACTGGAAAATGACTGGAAAAAAACACAAAAACCTTACAAGGAGAAAATGGAAAGTGGTTTTGCTTTTCCTAGCTAGAAGCTCTTGAGATGGGAAATAGAAAACACAAGAGGAGGCAAAACCCGACTTTATACATTTCCACCAAATCATCACTAATAGTCTTGGTCACCGCTCACCGTAGTTCAGGGTAGGCTACTAATCATGCACTTCAGGAAGTTCCAATTCCCCTCATCCCCCAAGCCTTGCATCTGCAAATCTCCCTATTTAAAGAAGTGGTAGTAGACATTTGAGGATTACTAGATCACACTCTAGGAAGAGATAATAAGTAAGATTAACCACGTAGTCTGTTATTTTAGTGCTTTTAACTTTCCGCAAAGTTAAGTATCAGGAAGGAAAACCCTGCATTCTGTTTTCACCACAAAAATACTTTGCTTTTACTTTACCACTTTTTTCCTCCCAGAAAAACTGATCTCACTTTCCAAAAATCTAGGAGGATATAACAAACTGACCACGCAGTTCTCCCCAAATGGCAATTAAGTCCATTACCCAAACCAGACAATCCTCTGTAAGCAAAATTCCTATTAATGCTATATCTTGTCACTTGTTGGATGACAAGGGGCTGATATGTCCCCCACAGCACACAACGTTTGGACAAAAACCAGGCATGCTGCACATTCATACATGTTTACAGACAGAGGTACAAGTGTGTTACGGCACAGCCAGGCTGCCAGAATATTCCCAGCTAGCATCCAGGTCCATGCCCACTTCAATGTGCAGCAGATGATGCAGGCTGTCCTCAGATTATAGGTATCACGGTAGATACCTCTACTGTTATTCCACGCCTTGTGCTTACCAGCCAAATGAGAGAATAAGACTTTAAATCTGTATTTCATCTGCTGAAGAAAAGAAAGTTTATGAACAGGCCTCCCATGGTGGCTCAGTGTAAAGATGAAGTTGTAGCCCATAATCAAGATACAGTGTATTTGCTGCTATCTACTAAGGAGCTACTGAGCATTAGTTGAGGAGGCTGCTACAAGGATTTTACCCGGTAAATTAGAATTTCTCCTCTATTCACTAACTTACACAGATCACCAAACAGCTGTTTTCACTATTTGGAAAAGCATAAGGAGCCATGTTAATAGAAACTACTGACAGCAACAGCAACTCTGTCTCAAGTCAAACCACTGCCTGTGGAGTCCAACAGTGCTTGGATAGTATTTTGGAAAGGGGATGCCATTTGCCAGAGATCAGCTCCATCTTCCAGGATGATGCTTTCTTGCAAAGAATAAAGAAAGAACTACAGAAGTGCAATAACTTTTCTCTATTTAGAAGATTATTTCGCACATATAACCAAAGACACCTGGCAGACAACATGTTTAAGTTCACTTTGCCAGAGACATTTCTACTTTGATGTTGAAAAATAGACCTGCTGTTACGATAGCATTTCGTAACATCCAAACTGTGATATTTAAAATGGGTGTGTTAAGAATGAGAGATGGAATATTCTTTAATCAGATCATCTAAAAGATATCTGATACTTAATGAAATTTTTCAAAATATTTTGATCTTCCAGACTATTTGTATGAACCATAAGGACAAATATTCTCTACAGAGATGACTTAACCCTACGCAGGGAGGGGACAAACACCCCCAAAAAGAAGGGCAATATCACAGAAACCATGTCAAGTTTCCCACTGCTAGAATTTTGACTCAGGCTTCCACAAAGAAAAAGGATACGTGTAACATCATCTGTGCAGCTCCCCTTATTGCCCACAGTGGTATTGTTCTGCACAGAACTCAGTGCACCAAGGGCCAGCACAAACAGGCATTTGTGAAGAAATCAGAACTGACTGTCACTTGCAAGATGTTGTATTTTCTGTCTACAGCCAGGCACTGTGATTTGCAAGCAGCATGGATCAGAGAGGAGACAAATTCATTTACATCAGGGAAATACTGATACGACTACTGAAAAGTCAAATCTCCAACACCGTACTGAAACAACTCATTCCTCTGACTTTGTGTTTTAGGAGTCCTGAGGAAAATTTTGAGGGGGCAGAAGCAAAGCTTTGAAAATACAATTTCTCTCATGGGGAAAAGAGAGGCACGCATATATGCATGACTGATTTAAGATTATTGTCCTCTTCTGAAGCAGCACTAAGTTCTCGTAGCCCTGGCTTTTTTGTTGCAGTTGCATGTGGAATATGGAGTTGGTAAAGTAGAATATGCCAAATTGACAGTATAGTATTTTGGCCTGTTGTGCTGTTTTCCTGGGTAAAATCTGCTGTTTCCCTACTTACAGGGTCAAATATCCTTCCATGATTTAGACTATAAACTTGAAACAGATGTTTTTTCTGGATTACCTCTATGAAGCCACTAGCAGAATAATCACTAGCAGGACATACAAATATAGCTATAGAACAGATTAAACCCTGAGTCATCAGAAATTTTAAAAGAAAAACATTTAAGTCTAGAGTAAGCTTGAGAAGTCAAATCTACATCATAATGCTAAGTCACACACCCACACATTTACCTTTGATGGCTGATAAATTTAACGTGTGGACCTGATCCAAATACAGCTTTAGCTTGCTGTCAACAGCTCTTACATTGAACTGTAATGACTCTGTATGTTGAACAGATGTTTAAGTAGTGATCATTTATGTGCAGCGATGTTCTGCCACTACCTGTAACTCAGTAATTACTGTTCTCTCAGTGAGTGATGCCAAAATATAGCATGATGAAATTCCCTTGTACCTGAGATAGCCAGCACTAATTCCTACTGATAATAGAAGCAGCAGTGAAATCAAACAAGCTGGAGCCTTTAGTCATCCAGGTGTTTTTTTTTAAACCAGAATGCCTTTAGGTTGTTAGCAGAGCTGCCTTGTTTCTTCAGACTGCTCAACAGTGAGGTAGCACACTAATTACAGTACCTTTAACACCAAAAGAGTACTTTAAAAGAACAATTTGACATACCTCTGTGCAGATATAGTATCGCATGATATAACATGGCAGACACGTCTAAAAGCAGAACTACAGCCAGCAGGTCAGAGCATAGAAGATATTTTAATGAGAAAAGGAAAAAGGAGTGAAATGTCGTTATCCAAACAGGAATTTTGACAGGGGTTGGGGGGGGAACAAAAAAAAAAAAACCACAAGCACCGGGACTACCGGCCTTGCTTTTCCAAAGGTTTCCACAGGAAGCAGGAAGTCACTGGGATCTTGTACTTTGCATAGGAAAGATGGCATCTTGTACTGCCTACCCTCCTTGCTTATGTGTAGATTCATACTGATGCAGAGGGAACAGGCTGACCTTATCAGCACATTCCTCCATCACTCCAGCTCTTCTCACAGGGTTTACTCAGAAGACCCAATTTAAGTATAAGTAAAGTTAGGAGACAGATGCTGAAGGGAAAATGAACAGAAACAAGGAAAACAACAACTCCAGGAGAGTAAAATACAACAAAGCAGAGACTTGAGTGTCTGCAAAGCCTCCTCTGAAAGTCCCTAGAGCTCTAGGAACCTCCCGTGGCAGAGACACCATGGCACTGTTTCCCCCCTTTCTTTGCCACCTGTACGGCTCAGGCAACTAACTGGACCTTGGATCCTTAGTTTTCATAATCATTAGTAAAATACACCCGTTACCCACCTTTTTCTCAGAAATGAGTTCTTGGATAATAGATATTGTACCCAGCTGGTCTTTTCAGACCTAATGAGGGCTCCCAAACCCCAAACAATTATTTTCACACAACCTCTCAAGAGCATTGCCTAGCCCCTGCTCTCCAACACCGTCACCTCATCCACCACAGACAGCAGGTCAGCAACAAAAAAGAGGCAGGACCAAGACAGGTTTCATCACACATGTCCCAGCTCCAGTTCACCAGCCTCAAAGCGCTAACTGCTCTGGAGATTTCAGTCCGGTTTCTACTTTTGTATTCTTCAGTAAATAACTTCAAAGTAGCAGCGCTAAGAGTAGCGTCAACATAGATCTGCATTTTCCCCCCAGATTTAAAGGTTTAGTTTTTAAAAACCTTAGAAGACAGAACAGCAAGTCAAGCACCTTTTCACTTTGTCTACGTAACTGACACTACGTACATAAATGATTTATTCAAAACGCAAAGAAGGAAGACAACACATATATGTATGTGTATGTATGTATGTATGTATGTCAGCTACCCTGCTGACAAGTCTTTCTGTAGCCTCAGTGTATATTATATTCCCCAAATACCAATGGGAGCTGCATGAATGTAGGAATGGCAGGATGGATCGTTATAGCTATGTTTCTAAAGTCCCAATTCAGAAACACGCTTAACTTTCAGGCCAGATGAAAGCCTTGCGCCTGCACATATTCACCAATTTAAAAATAAAACAGTAAGCTTAAAGAGCAATCCTTCCCTAGAATGGGAGCTGGCACATCTAAAATAACTTGCCTGATTGTTGTTGCTGCAATGTCTGTGCAATTCTATTTTCAGTTCCTTTTCTATAGAAAAATGTGTCAGTGGTCTTTAAAAATACACACCAATACAAACAGAGCAGGTTTGTTCACGTTATCCCAGTGATATCCCAGTAAGTGTATGCAACAGAAAAAAACCGCAAACATCAGTAAATGGAAAAAAGTGCCAACTTCACAAGTTATTCTAAACCAAAAGAAAGTTGGACTTTCTTCCCCACTGTAGAAACTGTCAGCACTGTGTTAAATGTAGGCACATTATCCTTGGAATTAAGTGTAATTAAGAATAAAGACTAAACCTTTAAGACATCGCAATGGTATTATATAAGACTATATTAGGCCCTTACACATCGAAAATCTGGAACATCCTGTATTTAAATGCTCAGTCATGCTCACAGTAACATAAAACAAGGGCACTGTAAAAATTAGCGTATTAAAGATTTATGGAAGGACTTTGCTAGAAGGGATAGAATTTATCTGTCCTAACACTGATCACAGAATCACAGAATGGTAGGGGTTGGAATGGACCTCCAGAGATCATCTCGTCAATGAGATGATGTCAATACCTGAGCTAGTCCATCTAAATTTCTTTTATTGTCAATGGGGAAAAAAGGCAATTCTAGGTTACAATTCATGTATCTCTAAAACATAAGTCTAAAACAGGTACTTCTACTATAAAATTTAGATAAGTGAGTTTAGATGTAGAAATGTACACTGCAGACTTACAAAGATGAACAGTAGCCATAGTACATGCATTAACTTTAACAGAAGCAAAAAGAAATCTCTGGACTGTGAAACTGGACTTCCATTTAGTTGTAAAAGATGAAATTTTCAAAAATGACCCACAGCTCCTGGTGCTCCACTTTTTGGTTTACTACTTAAAGACACCGTAAAATGCTATCATATTCCAGAAGCCGGTATTCTGCAATAAACTAAGGCCACTTCAAGTGCCTAAAATAGAGAGGGTAGGGGAAAGAAGTGCCAATCAGGAGGCACTTCTGAAAAAAAAAAAAAAAAATTACTAGTCTATCTACTGCCAGATATGTGTGGAAGAGTTTTAGGGTAACAATGCTCCTACACGATGGGTGTAGTCAAATGCACCCAGTTTCCTGCTTCTGCAAGCAGGTGCTGCAAACCTCAGTTCTTCCTGTCATCTTCCTTGTCTAAGTAGTCTTGCATCTCCAAAACACCCAGTAACAGCACTTGCAGAAAAACGGAAGGAAAACCCTTGTGCACAACAAAGAAAGTGCTTTCAGTTGAGCTTAAAAACATCACTTCAGGGTACATCAACAAGGAGAGGTGAAGATCTATGTTCTTCTGCCTGTGCTCCAACCTAGCAAAATATGGGGCACAGATCTCAGGGTGCCACCATTCACTTTCCAACACTGCAGAGCCACAGAATTTGCTAGAAGAGGTACAGAAAATATTCCCAGCTACGCTTCAGCATGGAACACCCTCACAGGCAGGAAAAATACACAGAGGTTTTTGGAAGCCATCAGTAAGGACCAGGGAAAATCTGCAGTGAATCTGCTCAGATTTTTTTTTTTTTTTTTGTAGAGTTGCTTTTCAGTCAGCTCAACCTGTGCAGACGCATAATTGAGTTTTTTCACAAGAGAAGAGAAAGAAGCAGGACACAAGGGGAGGGAATATAGGCAGAAGCACTTTTTTTAGTAGTAAACTTTAGTCAGAGCCATTTATTTGACTGGGAAAAATCACATTTTCAGTTTATATTTTGGCAACTATCTTTGCAAACATAACAGTTAGTAACTCACTGTCTGTTTCTGTAAACAAGGTAAACTTTATATTCTGCAGTTGCTTGCAGAGTCCCCCATTTCCACCGTGACCCTTGATTCTGCTGGCAAGCAAATTTTCTAGATAACTTTTTTCTTCATTTTTTAGCCTATTTCCAAAGAGCTGTTATGCGGGTTTTTTTCCAATTCAGGCACAACTATCTTTGTTTCATTCCTTTGCTATAACAGTGACAGTGTAGGATCAGCAAACCTCTGTAACTGCCAACTTCAGATACTGGCTTTCACAATCATGATATTTCACAGTCACAAAATACTGCTATTCTCTATTGTTCTACAGTTCAGAAGTAAAATTATTGCTCTATGCTGTTTTGTATAAGATATGTTTATCTAACCTTCATTCATGTGGGCTGCAGACTTATTTTTAATCCCTTCAAAACTGTGACAGGAAGAGAAGCCACCAATAAAACGTGTACAGTGACAATATCCTGTTGTGGCTGGTTTTTCCTTCCTTATTTCTGCTCAGAATTTGCAGCACGCTCACTTCATGCCCGTTTATTTTGGATCTTGAACCATGCAAGCAGACAAGAACACAGCCCCAGCTGTTTAGTTAATTCTGTGTTACAAGCACCTTACATCTACAGCAAATATCTCTGGAAGCTGAACTTTGGAGCATGACTCATTTTAGGTGGTCAACTTCAGACACTATTGAAAACAAGTAACTTGGAGATGACAAGCACTCGGGGCAAGTCCGTCACTAAACTGAAATATCTGGAAATCATTAGCTCCTTTCCAAAAAGTCATGCTCTGAATGAATTCCAGGGGTTACCCCCTCAAAAAAAAAAAAAAAAAACAAACACCAAAACAAAATAAATTCCTGGTTTTCAAACCTAGCAACCAAATCAAAACAAAAACTAACAGGAAAACACACAGCATGAGCAAGTGTCAGTTGGTGAATAAGCATAAAGAAATGTAAATTAAACAATAAAAAAAAAGAAGATACTTGGATTTTGCTATAAATTTATTGCATTTGCATTATACTATATTTGAGGAAAAAAGATTTACTTTCCTTGCCTCATTAAAAGCATGCTGCCTTCTTCATATATCCCCCACTAGAGTTCCATACTTCTATTTGCATACAGAACAGCAGAACTTTGGGTTATAACACTGATATTTTCCAAAGATAGCTGCCATATCAGGAGGAAAAAACCCCTCCCACTTTTGTATTACTTAACCACAGCTTTACATTTTCTCCCCAGGCGTATTCTTGCCATGATTATGAGTCGGCAATAGCAGAAACTTATCTTACTTTCCTTTACAAAGGACAGCAATCATTAGGCAACAGGAATAAGTCTCATTTTTTCCCCCTTTATCAGTTTGGGAAAAAAGAAAAGAATGCTCTTACATTTTAGAATGATTACAGTGATGCTCCTACTATGCAGTGACAGGCAACTCATTGTCCAAGAAACAAAGTAAACAGCAAAATTCCAGAAACTCCAAGTGAGCTCTTCTCGAAATACCCTATGAACATGACCATAGCCAGGGAAAAGAAATTCAACAACCCTTTAAGTTGCATAAATAATTATAACTTCACTTTCAAACAAGCCCTTTATACATAAAGCCTAAAAAAACATGCTTTAAAAGAACTAGGACATTGCATGATCTGCACAGCTGGCTTGCGAAATTTATTTCCATCTCTCTTTTGATAGCCAGATGTTAGTGGTATAAAACCTTGCGATCTCAGAAGCACTTTGAGAAAGCATGTCAGGTTTGATTTTTAGCAAACTTAAGATATCTCAAAATGCACATGGAGTTTTTCCCACTGTTACTGTAGTGCTAAAATGCAGAGCATGGTAGCATTTCAGCTTCCCTGATGCTGGAAGGCACCTGAGCAATGAGCAGCATGTACTTTATACAGGATGAGGGAGAGGCTGGAAGGCACCTGAGCAATGAGCAGCATGTACTTTATACAGGATGAGGGAGAGGAGTCTTGGAAGGGGATGACCAGGGACCTGGGTCCCCACTGACAGCTCAAAGCCTGTCCAGGGCACAAGCCAGTAGTTCCACCTGCCAGCAAATAAATGAGGCCACTGTCTCATAGGTAGAAATAGTCCAAGCAATTGCAAAGACATGATCCTAGACACAGGAAACAGCAGCACACCTGCCATTTAGTGTCTTCTAAACTGGTCTGGTACATTGCCCTTATTAGTGACTATGCTCAAAAACTGAAGTGTCAGAGAAAAAGGAAAAAGAGAGGCACATACAGAATCAATTTTCTCCTAATAATCATTTAATCCCTGACTTATCTCTATCCAGGCCAAAAAAACAGGAAGCCTGACTGAGATAGGCAACTGAGGTAATGGTGCACATAAAATGTATGACTGATAAACAGTTAGATAACAGACCTCTGGATCAGGATGTCAGAAACCTATCAAAGGATGAAGGCAGACTACACTAGACGTCTGGTGGTGTAGTCTCTTCAAAGAGAATATGCAGATCACAAAACCCCCAAATACCACGTTAAAGATATTCAGCGTGAACTGAACAGAGAGGAAATGCTCAGCATATGGACAAAAAACAAAACCCAAGAGTTAAAAATCAGAACAGACAAGCAAGAGAATAACCAAGATGGAAATACATTGCAAAGCATATAAGGGGCCAGTTACTTTCTATATAAACTAATGGAAGGGCAACTATAGCTTGGGCTCCTTGAAAGTTGGATGTTGGAGCAGTGACCTCCCTTGGGCGTTGGCTGACCTTCTCCACAGAGATCTGCTGCTTCCTGCTGTATCAACATGTGAAGAAACTCAAGCAATAAATCCAGTGTCAAGTCAAGCCCTGGGAGGGGATGATGACTCTAGCAGACCCACTCACCCATAATGGGAGCAGACACGCTTGGGACTGCCAGCAGCAACTCGGGATCCCAAAAGCATCAGCGACACCAGAGGCAGAGCTGCTGGAAACCAGTGCCTTCAGAGGGAGAGGCCCTGAAAGGAGCCAGCAAAAGAATACATACTTCCAAAAGCTTTCCCTTTTAAGCTATTAAGTATCTTACTCTAGATACTCATGTTTTTCATATAAGCATCCGAGTCCATGCTGGCTCTGGCCAACTTCTTGGCCTCAGCAGCCTCCTGTTGAAATGGGTTTCACAGTCCAGCTCTGGACTGCATGAAAAAGACCTTTATTTTAATCACTGTTGAACCTGCAGCCTTCCAACGTTATCCCATTTTTTCTTCACGTGGAGAAACACTGGGAGATAGAAGGGAAGAAATCCTAGATCTATTTCACTTATGGTGCTCACGTATACTTTCACCACGATCCCTCTTAACAGTCACATTTCTAAAGCAAACAACCCAGTTCCTTCACTTTGCTTTTGCATGTTTAAGAAAAGCAGTCTACCCCGTAATGTTTTCTCTTTTACCTTGTTCATATTTTCATTCTGGTTTCATGGCAAAGAACAGCTACAGTCATCTTTTGACTGACAAGAGTAACTACGACGGGACAGAAACATAATCATGCCACCCATTCCCCTCTGCCCTGGACCATTCTTTGTTCTAATCCTCATTTTATTTACTGGTTAGCATCAGCAGAACATCTCTCAAACTTTCTTTCTCCAAAGTGCTGAGCCCATTTTCCTCTCTGCAATGTTACATTTGCAATTGGGAACTAGCGCCCTAGCAGAGAAGTAGCAATAAAGGCAACACAAAATTAAAGTTACATTCTCTGAATAAAAAACAAACAAATGTTTCCTCTCTCAAGAGTCTATCATATTTCACAATGTACCACAGCAATATGCCTACACTTTCAACATACTTGTATAAAATAGGCAAAACCCACCCATACACTGACTGCAGTGTTATTGTTGCTGTGGCAACTACAGACCACAATTTTTTGCCTCAAGAGAATTAGCATGAACACAAACATACACAGAAAGGCATAAACAGCTGTGGGTGCTAAAGGTGCCTACAACTCACTGTGGATGTGTAATGCTGCCATCAAAAACTGGATTTAATTCAAAAAGTAAGTCCTTTAACTTCCCAGTCACTGTCTCCAAACCATTTGTCTGCACTTGTTTTTCACCTTCAATACAGCACAGTTGGCAAAACATCCTGAGAAACCATGCCGTATAAGAAGTATAAATGTAACACAACTTAAACTCCACTTGTGACTGAACAAAGTAATTCTAAAACTCTCTCCCAAACAGACAAATCATTGATCTATCAGCTGGAATTTGCTGGTATAAATACCTACTGCAAACCATAGGAGTCAGGGATTTGAACCTGCCCTCTGTGTGTGTGTGCACGAGATAAAGTCAATACTGTACTACTGTTTAACACTCCCTTGTACTGATAACAGGAAAAAACCTACTTTCACTAGCTTATAATGTCATTTAAGCTAGGTGTAAGGGTTAATAATTAAATATTTTCTACTCAGTGGTCCTTTAAAAAAATTTTTTTAAAATAAAACTGATATATGAGCATGAAAACAAGCATGGAAGTTATTCCAGGGGTCCTCAAATGCCTCGGTTTTTGCCTTGTCATTTTGCCTTCCCCATTCCTGCCCTATCTGCATACCAGTGCCAAACTGCACTTGAACAAGAAACCACAAACAAAGAAATTGCTCAAGTCCAATTAGAGCTTTTGTCACAAGACCAGGGCCTGTAGAAGAAGCAAACGCTCACCCTGTGCATGACAGCCAGCAGCTGAAGTTTCTTTCTTGGCTGAAATTGTTATTTAGTTTTTTAGTATTCTGCATGCAATCCAAAAGACTGATCTAGAGGAGTATTTTCTTGCCTCCTTTTTCCCTCCCAGATGTCCCCAGCCTGACGCACTCACTGAACTTGAAGTCTGCAGGATATAATCTGACACTGATCAATAATTTTTAAAGCTGCTATTCCATAGGATTGCCAGATTTTTGTCTGGGACTTACAAGCCAGATACACATGCTTGGGTCTATCTGCCCTTTGCACAAGTCATCTAGGTAGGTAGCTCACACGCTTTCAGACAGCATCCCACTCGCTACGCTGCAGAGTGGCACATGAGGACACAGGCAAAATTCTCATTATCCAGCCACCCAATCACCTAGGAACACCAGGTAAATGTTCAGAGTCCTCAAATCCCACCTGGACAAAATATCCAGAAAGAGGGAAACCAAGAATGAAGAACTGTTCTAATATTTAGTATTTGTCTTGTCTAAGAGCAGATAGCACAGCAGCAGTCATGCTATAGACCGACTAACTTTCTTAATAGTTTTCAGAGTAATGACTACCATTTCCTGTTCAAAAAAACAAACAAAAAACCCTCAAGCTGGTAAAGTTAGTTAATATTTTGAATTTTGGCTTAAAAGTTATTTTTCATTTGGGTAATTTACTAAAACTTAGAGGAATGATTGAGAACAAACTCTATGGGAATTTGTAAATGTTTCAATGTATTTGATTAAAAAATATGTTTATGTGGGGTTTTTTTCCCACACATTATTGAGACTTTTTTTTTTTAAGCCTGAAATTTTCTTACCATGACGGAAGACCAAAACACAATAGAAAAATTATTTCCCAACCAACTCCATTAAGGATGCAACACACTGTAAGTAGCCCCCCAAAAAAAAGTTCTAAAAAAAAAAAAATTTTTATGTCAGACACTATTGCTTTTGGTTTTGTTCGGTGCTCACCTACCATTTTGCAAAAGCTGTTTAAAATGCCTTAAGCCAGAGAAAAGAGGACTGGTGAAAACAGACATTTCCAATCAGGATCATAAGAAGGGAGAATGATCAAATCCCACCTTGCTCTGGGGAAGGATCATCCAAATGGTTTCCCCTTGGCTGTGTTTCTCCACGTGCAGTTCACCCCGTTGGCTGAGGCAGGACAGGCTGACCCAGCTGAGCCCTGTGCAGAACAGACTGGATTCTGCATTGTCAGAAAGTGACCAAACAAGCCTGACCAGTGCTATGCTCTGAAGAAATCACCGAATGAAGGTCAGAGATTTCCACTATGCCTATCTTAGCAAGTGCCGTGGTGCAGCAGAAGTGGGTCTGAAGAGCAAAACAGCTGAGGATGAGGACCCCGCATTCACATGACTCGTTGTCTGGAGGGTCTCACTTCAGAGGAGCTGAACTCTGGTGCTGCAGGCTGTGTGCCCTTTAGCAGCTGAAGCACTGCAGGCTCCTGGGGTGCATCCTTTGGCTTCACATTCTCAGAAAGCAACCCTGTGTAGATCCTCCAGGTCCACTTCACATATAAAGTGTGCTAAGTGGGGATCAGTCAAGAGATTCATTCCCAAAGCACACTCCTGATCCAAAACTACACGTTAACATAAACATTCCCACTATTAGTAAAGGACAGTAAAAATTTATGCATCAGGCTGTAATTTTAAGAACAAGGCTGAGTTTCTGGAAGGTCTCCTTAAGTACCCTCACTAGACTATCCGAGCATCCGGGAGATGAGTTTTGGTACCCTCAAGGTTACCTGTAACTACTAGGTCACATACAGAGGGATTTTTTTCACTCCAAAGAGAAACACAGCTGATTGACATCAGACTTTTTGCTTGGTTTTGGACAAGTACAAAAGGTTGGACTGACCTCTGCACTGATGCCAAGCCCAGCACTGTAGCCTCCCCCTGCCCAGGGATTACCAGCACCACTTGCAGTTTGGCAAGTCTACCTCAAGTGCTGCCCATTATTGTGAACTGTAGCAGAAGCCGAGGAGCAGCCAGGGCATTAAATACCATGGCCAACAAGCAGTAAATCCTAACCATCCGGGGCTCTCCTGAAAGCACAGAGCCAGCTCTGTGCTTGGTGCCTAGACCCTTAGGCTGGAGCCCAAGAGTCTTCATCACTACTTTATATTGTCTCAAAATAGCTGCAGAGCACCACTAAATCAGTGCTGGTGTGATTAATGTGCAGAGAAGGTTTCAGGAAACTTTACGCAGCACTTCAACGTTTATTTTTCCAGATCTTGTTTAACACAAATGAGAAGGAAAGTGCTTAAAAGGGGGAAAATTGCAAGCAGCTGATTCCAGTTGCACTTTTGTCCCTTGCCAAATGAAAATCTTAATAGGACAGACTTTGTTTTCAAGGCATGAGGGATGTGGAAATATTTACACCCACAGTATCAAGACATCAGCCATGAGGTTCAAGACTGCAGTGCCAAACTGAGTGAGAACACGTTGAAAAAGGCAGCACGTGTTTCCAAGGCAGGGGATAATGTGTATTGTTGCAATTGTTAGGAACAGCTGACCTGAACAGAAGGAAATGGTTTGGAGACAGCCTTAATCTTTGGAAAGCAGTATACCTCTGTCTCATGACTGTCTCAGGAACATACAGAATCTTGGGTCCTGCACGAGCAGGTGCAACAAGTTAGAGTGGATTTGCTCTAAACACACAGAAAAGCCGTGCAGCCCATGAGCGCTATGAACCGCCCTGCTTGCAGGCACACGTTTAACTGGAGACCCAAACTAGGGTCAGCAAGACTATGCCTCTGTTCTTTAAATCAGGTGCGATGCCCTTCAGGGCATTATAGTAAAAAGCTATTAATTTCTTTTAAGGACAACTTTTGGGTACTCAAAAGTCAGAAAATATCAAAATCAAAGTTGGTTTTGGCAACCTAAGTAATATCTCTCTATAAACGTGTTTTAAGGTGTTGATTTCAAATTTCATTTTTGCTTACTGTTTCTCAAATAACTACACAGTTTTATATTTGCAGCTGAGGGTGTCAGGCAGGGAGGCATTAAATCTGACAAGTACTGCTGCAATTCAAAATGGAAACATAGAATTTTCAGTTGCAAAATGACTAGCATTAGGAAATTAAAATGTAGCATAGTTCATACCAAATATGGACAGTTGTTGCTGTTGCCTTAGAGTAGCTTTTTTTCCATGTAAAAATCCAATACTAAGCCCACTTAAGTCTTCAGTGAACTTCCATCTTCAGTTATCTCGCTTCAATCTAACAAATTACCTTTTTTCCTCAGCATTACATCTTCTAATGCCCCCACTGACAACCATTAAAGTTCCCAGCTTAAGACTGTTGAATTCCTAGAAAGCTCATTTTTTGGTTGGCTTTTCACTGCCCAAAAAGGAAATTAGAAAAGTCATGCAAAGAGGCTTGGGACTAACACATCTGCTGGCTAGCTAAACCAGAAAGCGTAGAAGTAAAACTGAACTCAGACAGCAAAAAAGCTGAAAAATGTGAAATTTAACAAAACACCCACCTGACTTTGGGATCAGAATTCATGTTGACTTTTGTAAAAGGAAAAAATATACATATACTTTTTTCTTCTTTCTCCTTTTTAAACCAATTCATCAGCATGCTTTGGGCAGAGAGCTATTCAAACTCAAGGAATGGTGGGAAGACATCTTTAATACTTCAACTATCCCAAGACGCAGAGGCATGCCCCACAGTCCCCCCACAGGGTTAGTGTTTTATTTAAACCCCTGCCGAAATATAAATACGCATACCAGCTCCAATGAAAGGACTGAAATGAAAAAGAAGGTGTACAACCAGCAGCCAAAGCATCCAAAATTAAGTTCAAATGCACATTTATTCCCCTTTGGGGAAACACGGCTGGCCTCATCAATGAAAACACTGAAGTTAAAAGCCCTCTGATACAAACATGAGAAGATGCTCACACATTTTTTTAAGAAAGTCTCCTTGAACACACAGCATATTTCCCTGAAAGTCAACAAACTCGGTACTGACGTAGATCAGGGTGAGGCCTGTTAAAATGTAAGGTTTGTTGTACCACAGTCAAAGATTTGCATTTGTGCTGCTACTTCGAAGGCAATAGGTAACCTGGGATATCAAGGGTACTGCAAAATAACCTTGAGAAGTGAAACTTTTTAGTCATATGTCTTAACCCTTTGAATCTGAATTACTTCTAGAGATGCCTAAGAGCTTCAGAAGGCATGGTAAAACTACATATGGATAAACAATGCCATCAAACTTACTTTTAATATACCTTTAAATAGCATATTTATTTCTTCACTGTATTTATACACACATGCACTTTGTTTACACAAATTACACTATTAAAAGTTTAATGTTTAACTTCCCATATCTCACTGATTTATGGTAGAGAATGATGTCCCAAAATTGGTGATTTAGGGCATATATGACAGAAAAGTACATACTTTGCCAAAAGTTACTGTATAAGCATACTAGAGGGATGACATCCCCGATTCAGTGATTTGGGGCATATGTGATATGGGGAAAAAAAAAAAAACAACAAAACAAAACCAAAAAAAAAACCAAAACCCCCAAAACTCTTTTCCAAATACTGCTGGAGGTATGTCATTGACCTAGTGTGGGCTCATTTATCTACCCAAACAGCCCCTGTTCAGCTCCAAGAGTCGTAGCAGGGTATGCCGCGGCAATTAAGACTCCGGGTACAAAGATATGTGGGGACTAGGGGCTTCACACCAGCTATAAAATTGGAGAATGGGAGTAACTCAGTGGAGTTCCCTCTCAGCTGGTCTGAGACCCCCCCATCACCTTTGACATTGCCGCGGACTACTGGACCACCAAACAGGTCGTATCCCCCTTCCCCTGATTTCACGTATCTTGCTCTACCAATTTCTGTCTTATTATGTATTAGGCTTACTACATAGGTTAAAGTGACTTGCTTAAGGACAGTGGAAAACTTAATAAAATTGTGGTATACGTTAACCGCCTGGCGTCTCGTCAGTGAAGCGCATTAACAGACAGAATCTGTCTCACTGCAGATAACAATCTGGGAACAGTGCATGACACCTAGCCAGATATTTTTAGAACACAAGTCAACTAAACTTCAAAGTCTGCTTCCCTGGGATATGAAGATGAATTGAACACAAGAGTCTTTTCATCCTCTTTCAAGCTCATTAATCTTGTTACTGAATATAGCACTTCTCAAAAAATAATATTTCAATGCTAAATTCAAAGACAAATCATCCATTAAAGAGACATGCAAATACACACTGAGACATCAGGATTATTTTAGCATCTAAAGCAGAAAACATCGCTGTGTTCTCATGCAGTACACTGTCTGCTAAATAAAATGTGAACAGTCTGCCAGGTACACAGCGCAGCTAGGAATTGCACCCTCTGTAACTCTGCTCTGTTTTTAAAACTAAGGTGTAATTTTTTTAAATGAAGAAAACTTGACATTTTCATATTCACCCATGCTTCCCATAGTGAGTGATACAATAGCTGCTTATTAGATGACAAAACATTTTCAGCCTACCATTACTACAGCTTTTCTGCCCCTGCTATGAAAGGGGAATGATTATGACTTCAATTTTCCAGATCTTCAGCTCAACTTTTTTTCTGGTCTTTCTCGTAGACTGCAATCTCTCTCATAGCACAGACATGGAAAAACACGTGTATAAAAGAAAGGACAAGTCCTCTGTGCCCTTCCTGAACGTAGAGGCAGACACACGTGGCTTTCATGTACCACAGTGACTTGGAGGATCTAAACTGCACCTGTGTGCCTTTGTCTCTCGCTCTCTGAGTGGGTCTCGGCATTTTTGAAGGCTCAGGGCCAGACATGAGGAACTGCCAGCCACAAGGACCAGGGGGAGATTTAGGCTGTCACCATCCAACAGGCTGAGCATGATGATGCTGACATACAGTGACAAACCAGGGATTACCTCCCCCATTGCAGCCTTGCCACTGAGTGGGAAGCACAGCGAGCCTGTTAACATTGCAATAAGGGACTTGTACAAAACCAGTCCCTGCTAAACACGGGATTCATAACTAGCAAAACAGACTTTCATATGCAGAGCTCTGCTCTGCACAGAGAGCAAGAGAACTTCTCTTTTCCTCCTCAGCAAAAGCCCTCTCTCATTAGAATGAGGAAGGCAACCAACCCACCTGGCAAAAGAGCTCTGTGAAAGTGTTGAAAGCATTTTTATTTTGTTTCTGAGGGCATTAGTGCTGCAGGTCAGAGTTGAACCTCATGTCATTTGAGGGTACAGTGGTGGCATCCTACTTCAGGGCGGCAGAAATCCCTGGTGCTCGGCATAGTCCAGCACATTGCAGCGGGGCAAGAGGCGTGGGGGAGACTTTTTTAAATGATTGATAGCATAATCTCACAGGGACAATTAAGCAGGACCAGGTGGGGGTGTGGGGGTGGAAGGTGATTTTCAAGTGAGGAGAGCTGCATTTCCGCACAGGCATTTCAGCACAGCTGTGCTGCAGTTCTGCAGTGAACCCCAGCAAGGGGGGTTCCTCCTGGCCCGTCACAGCTCCAAGCCAGAGGGGTCATTCGCAAGGGACGGCACCTGTGCCTGCAAGCATGCTTGCACAGCCCAGCCACACTGCTAACCCCAGAGCACGAGCGCCCCGCTTACCAGTGTGGGCTCAAGATGCAAATCACCAGGCGCTCAGGTGCCCACCCATCAGCACCCCCGAGACCGGGGCCCTGGGACAAACACAGCACATAACCAGATGCAGCGAAGCATCCTCGGGCCCAGAAGAGCACGGGGAGAACTTTCTCCACGGACAACATCGTCTTTGTATCACCTTGGCTGAATGGAAGGACAAATTTTTGAAGGCATAGAAAGAAAAACTGCAGTCCGTCAAGTCTTCATTGTTCAGTGACCCAGTCAGCCTAACACTGTACGTATACCACGGCATCGCAAACAAGCTGGAACAGTAAACATTTGTTATTCCTGGTTCCTTCGGTGTTCCCGTACGCACCAATCATAGCACGGAATACCTAAAAAGACAAGCTATCACTATTCATGTGCCTTCTCCTAAATGAATAGCTTGTAGATAATTATAGGCCTTTATTGTTTGACTGCTTTAGCGTTGAGCAACAGATCTCTTTTTTGCATCAAAACCTGTTTTCTGTTAAAAAAGGAAAAACCAGCGTGGTTAGATGTAGGGGTTTAATCTATGAAATTATATATTTCTCACTCAACTTTAAAAACAAACAGTAGTAAAAAATGACACCCAGCACCAGCCACTCCGCAAACAGAAGCGGGCAAACAAATCTCAATCTTCTGTTGTATTTTACCAGCACGTCTCTGCTGCCCCGCTTTCTTAGAGCGCAGCTCAGCCTCCTAATGGTTTGGTGGAGACTTCTTCTGGCCAGCACCAACTTCTAGACCTAACTTTCTCATTGCTGAAAGAACACAAGAAGGCAGCAGGTGCCTGCAGGCTTGAGAGACAATAAAAGGTGGCAGTGGGGAGCGATGTTTTCTGCCTGTTAAGGATCAGTTTAACTAGGAGCCTATAAACAACCAGACACCAGCACTGCCAAAAATATATTACGCCGTTATGCATTTCATACAAACTTGCTCGCCCGTAAGACCGCTTCCTCGTATGCGTGCCTGTGCGTTTCACACACCTCCACACACATGCTTTGCAGTTCCATCAGGCACTTGTACTAGGCTGAAAGAGATTTCCGTGCCTCCTGTCTACAGATCTGTAGCCCCAAAAGCAGTGCCTGAAGGTAATGACTTCTGACAAGACCCATTGCACCCGCGCTCCCGCCCGTTCCCAAACTTGCCGAACAGTTAACCAGAGGTGGGCAGGCACGTGAACTATTTAGGCGTTTCAAACTTCGCCGCAGTTAGCTCAGCACCGCGACTTACAGCATCCAGCAGTAGCGGCGGCAGCAGCAACTTCTCGCAAGAGCACCAAAAGCGCCAGGCGTTGCCGGGAAAAACGAAGGGCTTTCACCGTAGCTAACTGGCACCAAGCAGCCGGCCCGGCGAAGCTGCCGGGCTCAGCCCGACCCCCACCTCGCCCCGCCGTGCGCCTTTCCCGCGCCGAAACCCCCCTTCCACGCAAAGCTTTCCGCGGGGGGCGGTGTCCCCGCGCTGCCCCCGAGGCCCTTTGGCAGATGCAAGGCGCGGCAACGACGGGCTGCTCGTCTCTGCCGGGGAAGCCTCCCGGCGCCGGGAGACGCCGGCTTCGGGGAAAGAGGCGAGACCCGCCCCACGGCACGGCACGGCACGGCACGGCACGGCACGGCACGGCAGCCTCACCTGGTCCAGCGGGATGCCCAGCAGCTCGCTCAGCGGGTGCAGCAAGGTGGAGCCGGTGGTGCGGTGCGGGGCGCCGGGCGGCCCGGCCATGCCGCATCCCCCGCGCCCCGCCGCACCGCGCCGGCTGCCGGGCCGCAGGGGGCGCTCGGCGGGGCGGCGCCGCCGCCAACGGCCGGGGGCGGGGCGGGGCGGGGCGGGGCCGGCGAGGGGAGGGGGAGCAGGCGGGGGGCTGGTACCGGGGTGGCCCGGCGGGGCGGAGGGGTCCGCGGCATCCGCCTTGCGGCCGTAGCGGGCTTACCCTGCCCCGGTGAGCTCGGTTCCACGGGCGGTCACAGCTAAAACTGGTTTCCGGTTAAGACCGGTTTCACGGCTAAGACTGGGGGGATCTTGTCAATGCTTATAAATATCTCAAGGGCGGGCGTCAAGAGGATGGGGCCAGACTCTTTTCAGTGGTGCCCAACGACAGGACAAGGGGCAATGGGCACAAGTTGGAACACAGGAAGTTCCACCTGAATATGAGGAAAAACTTCTTTACTGTGAGGGTGCCAGAGCACTGGAACAGGCTGCCCAGAGAGGTTGTGGAGTCTCCTTCCCTGGAGACATTCACAACCCACCTGGACGCGGTCCTGTGCACCCTGCTCTAGGTGTACCTGCTCAAGCAGGAGGGGTTGGACGAGATGATCTCCAGAGGTCCCTTCCAACCCCTACCATTCCGTGAGTCTGTGATTCCCTGAGCCAGTTTCTTGCCAGAAGCATTAACTTCTCTGACGCCTGGCAGGGCCAAGGTGCCAGTTCCAACAGTCCCAAGCAGAGAAGAGCTGGAGTTTCACAACCAAAACAGTTGTAAGAAGATTATATTTTATTTTTTATTTTACACAGATATGTTTTTTTTTCAGTCGCTGCTCTTAGAAGTACTAATGTTTTTAACAGAGAATTACCAAGCATGCAGCCTGTGGTTCATATCGCTGGAAACTAAGAAGCGTGTGATCTGGGGAAATAGTGACTTTTCCTTGATAAGGGGAGAAAAAAAAAATGAAAAAGGAGGAGGAGTTTTAACTGATATGTTTATCTTGTTAAGTGAAATATGGCCTTTAAAAAGGTACCTCTGCCAAGATCATCTATCTGCAGAAGGAGCACTGTTACACTTGCCCCGGACAATGTAGTATTGTTTTGCAAGGAGAAGTCGGGCGACATTGCAAAGCTTTCTGTTCAGCTCGTGCTGCTGACGTGACTAGAACCTGAAATATCCCAAAGGTTCTTTGTGGGCTCGGTTTCAGGCTCTCTTATAGGCTCGTCATTTTCTCTTCTTCAAATAGTCGCTGAAAGTGTAGTAGTGCCTTAAAACAGTAGCGTGATGTGTTCCAAGTGTCCTGCTTATGCCATGCGTGTGCTGTGCTGGAAAACCCATGCAAAAATTGTTCAGTAGGGAAGGAGTTTTACAGCAATGACATTCTCTCAATAGAATTGTTTAAGTGGTGCCAGTTTGAATATATATAAATATATATACAGACATACATACATGCACACATATACTTTAAGTAGGGAAAGTAAGCTGTTTGGAAGGACTGGGTAGCCGTGCATAAGACTTCCTAACATTTTCCATTAGAAGTCCCTTTTTCCAGTTGTTTAAAATTTACCAGCCTGAAACTATCTGGATGGAACTTTCCATGGGCTGTGTTCGCCACAAGCGGGCTACTTGCTGAGCTTCGGCTAAAACCATTGACCTGCTTTTGGGAATAGAATAAAAGTGATTTATTACATACACACTACAGATATCCTCAAAGCTTTTTCGCTGTGGAAATCTTGTACCTCTGGGACGGTGACTTCAAGTTTAGACATGGTATTTGTCCTGGAATCAAGGAAATGCCTTTCATTGTCTTGTGAAACTACTCAAGAGTGACCAACTGCCAGAGTTCTGGGGAAAAAAACCACACATGATCCATCTGGAGACCCAGGAGGTCGGTATATAATGTCTCTGAAGACCATAAGCATTCCTCAGCCCTTCACATTTCCTCTGTGTGACTGGACTCCATCTATTTCTGCCACTACTAGAGCAGAGTGGGATATCACAGGGCTTAAGGCACAGGAACTGAAAAGAGCGTGCCTGTCTCTCTCTAGTCAGTACTCAGCCATCTGGGCTTTGTGTGGTGGTGGAAACAGCTGCTCCGGAAAACAGCTGGAAGGAGAAACAGACAGATGGAGAAAGCCAGAAGCAAGAGCACAAGAAGGAGGAAGATGGCAATTCTGAAGTGGGTTAGCACAAGAAGCCCGGTGAAGGGAACTAGAGCAAAGCTGGCTATGGATACAAAGGGACAGAAGCAAAGGGAGCTATGGTTAGGAGGACAGGATTAGTGAGGGAGGTGTATCAGCAAGAAGGGGGCGGGACAGGAGTTTGAGGAGAAAGGCAAGATGGTATTAGGATGAAAGCACTGGGGAGAGAGACAAGAGAAGCTGAGAGTGGCAAGAGGGGATGAAACAACACTGGAGTTATTAGAATTATTACTATTGAAAACTACTATTCCTGAACTTCAGTGTTCCTTTTCTTGTTTAGCTAGTAGCTTTGAAACACATAGGCAGAATACTGTCAGCTCTACAGCTCACAGTCACGTAAGGCTGGTCCAATCCCACAAGAAGGAGAAGGTAGATTCCGCCTCCAAACCTGAGCTGTCACCAGGAGAACTTGGTCTGACATCTCCTCAATGCAGTCTTTGGTACATCTCCTTCTGGGGGAGCTTTACTAGCTTGGTTACAGGGTAGTACAGATGTGTGGAGCCAGCAGTGCAGTGCCAGTCGCATTGTGCAGAGCCTGTGCCCATGGAAAGGGAAGCCCTGCTAAAGGAGACACTTGAACTGGCATTGCATGGAGCCAAGGGACATTCAACAGGGCTAAATCCAAATGAGCACACTCCTGGACCCAAAACTGGCTCAGCAAAGGTACATTCACGATACACTGCACTTAGATTAGAGAGCTCTCTTACACTCAAATGAGCTTGAATGAACTGAGCTTGAGTGTCAGGACCACCTACGAGGTGTAAAAGTAGACATAACCAGTCAGAAAAAAGGTTATTTAGGTCTCTTGTCTCTGACAGTGACAATCGTGGATGCATAGATGAGGTATGCAAGAAACATGGCAAATACAGAACAATACTTTTATTGTCTCTCCCGGCTTCTAGCCATCAGGACTTCCCAAGATGGAAATTTCAGCTGGAACATCATGTTCAATAGCCACTGATGGGCCTATGTTACATGTCTAATATTTTTTGAATTCACTTATATTTTTGACCTCCACAGTATCCCATGAGTTCTGCTATTTAATTATGTGCTGTATGAAAAAGTACTTCCCTTGGTTTGTTTTAAAGCAGTTGCCTCGTAATTTCATTGGGTGCTGACTTGTTCTTGTGCTGTGAGAAAAAAGTGAGTAATCATTGCTTAATCACCTCCCCCATGCTAATCATAACTTTATATATTCTGAGATGTCTCTTGTCCTGACTGAGGAGTCTAGTTAATCTCTCGTTATATGGGAGTTGTTGATGTCTTTGTTCTTCCTTTTCACTCTTTTCTGTATCTATTTTTGAAAGGGAGACTATAGATTTATGTAGTAACACAATGTTTTGTTCTATATGCCTTTACCAAGAATTCCTAACATCATCCCCAGTGACTTCAAAGTCTATTTTCTCAAAGGTAGTAGGTAATTTAGAGCCTAACATGTGCGTGTATAATCAAGGGTTGCTTTCTCCTGTTTACATTTATGAATATTAAATGCTAACAGTCTTTAAATTGCCCCAAAATAGAACATTGTGAAATCTGTTGCAACTCTATAATCAAGCTTTGATTATCCTGAATGATTTCATATTCTTGCTAACTTTGTCTGCTCATCTCCTTTTCCAAAAACTTAATGTATTCAACAGGACAGATTCCTTTGTATTAATTTCCAACTCGACATTTATTCTCATCCTCTATTTATTTACTTTTAAACAGCTATTAATCCAGGAGGGAGTGGTCCCTACTATTTGTGCTTATTTAATTCCTGTAGGTGAGAAACCTTACCCCCAACAATCTGGAAATACAAATATACTTTCTTGACAGGGTCACCCTTAGTGTTCAAAGAACACTAATGGATTTGTGATGCGTAACTTCCGTACAATGGCTGTAATTTTCCCCGTTACATCATAGTTACCTGGGTGTCTACTCATTTCATCATTTGCTCTACAGTTTCTACCAGTTGCATATGGAAGTGAGTGCCGCTCTGTGATTCTCTGACCCTGCCCATCTGATACAGTTGGAACTGGAAGATTTTTGTTTTAGGCTTTAAACAGTAAAAGGCAATTCACTGGACAACATGGAGAAGTCACAAAGACAGACAGGTAATAGCTGGGAAATGCAGGAATGAAGGTTGCCAGTGTGGCACCCAAGCACAGTGTAGCAATGTTGTAAGACATCTAGAATGATCTCGTCAAGAGACGTTAGTCTGACACTAAAGAATCCCTTTTTCCTTTGCACTGGTGTTTTTAACTCTGGCCCTGCAAACAGCAGTTTTGGAAGAATCCAGAAAAGGTTGGAAAAAGTGGTGGCGGGGGGAGAAACCAAGAATTTGATTCTGCAGTTAAGGAAATAATGATGTGAAAATGTTGTAAGGTATGTTTTGTGGGTGAATGACACTCACCAGAGATGAGCTAGAAATTACTCCTATGTTTTGCTTCAGAATGAAGGGGAATTGGTTTGTTTTCAAATCCAGATTCCTTTTGACATTGGAAACTCAGGCACAGGGACTGTGGTGGCCTGTGGATGAACTACAGATACACGACATTGCTGGAAACAAAGCTGAGCAAATGAGAGAGAAAGTTGTTGGGTATTTTTTTCTAGGTAAAGTCGTAGCACTGATGGCCTTAGCTGTTGTTACCTGCTCATTTATCCTCTTTGAGAGAGCATGGGATAATTATTTTTAGTATTTTCAAATAATACTGAATTAGACTCAGGATCTATTGATGTAAAATTAAAAACAGTAGAAATGAACAGAGGTTTACATATACTTGATAGCTTGTGATTCATTCTACCAACATGAGGCCTTCTGTGTCTAGACTTGAGATACTTTTGCAGCCTAGTTTCTTTTCCTGCTGCTGAGAGGGATCTCTTGACCTTTAATAAAACCGGTGATCAAAAGGCAGGCACATGTAAATATAGAAGGATTATTTTTGCCATTTACTAGTGAATTGAAAAGAAGATGGTTTATATTGTATCGTTTTGTGAGCTCTACTACTTTTCATTCAGGAACATTTTGAGATGTAGAAGACTCTCTGTGTAATACAGCTTGAAACTAAAAACCCGGAAGGGCATTTTGTGATTTACAAAATAAGAAGTTTCAAAAATTGAAGTGTAATAAGAATTACTCATTACTAATATGAAAAAGGTAAAGGTTCGTGGAAGCAGTTCAGGATCCAGGCAGTAACTATTGGACACGTGGTGATTTCAGTTCAACTACACTTGAGGAAATCAAGAGAAGGATTTTATAAAGAAAATAGAAGATGTCCAGGAGTATTGAAATAACATTTTATATTAAAAAGCTATTTAAATAATGATGTTTGTATTCTTAAGAAAGGATTTTCAGAACAGTCATGTAAAAGCAAATTGTAGTGAATGAAAGTTTTTGATAGTAACACTCCTTCAAAATCCCAGGTTTAAGCTTAGTAGGAACAATCAGTGTATCCAGCGTAACTCTTCTTACCTATGTCAAATGAAAACAGAACACCAAGATCATTTAATATATCATGACTTTTCTAGCTTCTTTGCATTATACTTCACCAGCAACATTGTTTTTCTTTAGCATCATCCCAGTCTTCACAGTGCAAGTACCTTAGAGGTTGTTCTCTTCTACCATCTAGAGGGGAAACTGTACCACACAGAGAGAAGTCATTTTAACTTTGCCAGAAAGTTAGAGAAATAGCTCAAATTCCTTATATTATTTTTATTTAGGAAAAAAATAGTAGAGGAAATTGTTGGTAGTGTTTCCATGAGGGTTAGTGGATTTATAGTGTCATTGAAGATAGGAGTTTGGGGTTTTTTAATATTGTTTTCCAGAAAGCCTTTTTGCACCAAATATAATAGGTGGGGAAAAAAAGATGTTGAAACCAGACAAGACTTACAGTTAGCAGAAAGCTATTCTGATATTTTTAAAGCTGTAGGTGTAACATTACAATTTTTTATAGAGAAAAATTAAACTTGTATAAACAAAGAAGTCCTTTCAATTGTCGTTAAAAATCTCATGGAAAAGATTAAATTACATTGCAGGAATCTTTCAGTACTGGTGCATGAACTTAGAGAGCCAAGATCTACAAAGTTTTTCACCCACTAATGCTATCAAATAACACTGTTGGCTAAATCCACTGCTCCACAACATGTATAGCCTGAATAAGATATCCAGTAACACTAGTGTTAACTAAATGCTTTGTCCTACAGTACACTGTTCAAGAGGTCTAATTGTGTGTACTACTACTCTAGTTGTGGATAGTCGTGACTTTTTCAAATAATGTCCAAAGGAAAAAAACATTAGAGATAAATATGATTTGAAGCTGATGAGTGTTATTTAAGATGAGCAATGTATTAATTATGTAACTACAAGAAATTCTGGATTGTAAAGATTTTCTAATCTGTTTGTTGAAATTGCCTTTCTCTATTTTAAATTGGTACTTCACTATTCTATTTGCATGAATATCTGTAGAGATGTAGTCAACACACACTCAGCTAAAATCTCATCCAGGCTCTCATTGTCTCTTGTTTTGATTAGTGAAACAGTTTTTTTTTTTGCTGCAGCATTGGTAAATTTGCCCTTGTCCAATCAGAATGCTACTGCAAAGTGTGTTTCTCAAACTCACCTCTTTGAACATGTCACTCCTATTTTTGCATATTCTGTTTTGTTCTGTCTTGTGTCATTCATACTTTTCTAGTTTCCCCATTGTCTATCTGTCCACCCTAAGACAAGCGTTAGCCCTTATGTTAGATTTTCAAACCAAGCACTCCTGGGTTTTCTTCTGAACTTGCCCTTGACCCCAGTAAACATGCAAGATTAGTATATTAATCTTCTTCCTAATTACTTCTTAAAACTTTTTTTCTTATTGTTTCAAGGGGGAAAAACCGCTTTTCTACTGCAAGCTTGTCAACAGAGAGTTGTTATGCTGAGATCACAGCGTATTCACTGATTAGTGCTGTCTTATTGTTTCCTTGGCCTCCTACGCCAGCTGGTCTATATCCAGCTTTGAATCCTGCCTCCTACTTAGATCATTAGCCCCTTCAGCCGGGGCCGCCTGCTTTATTCTGTGCTTGTGTAACATCCAACAAAATAGGGTCTTCCCCCATGAATACAGCTGCTTGGCACAGTGATAATAAGCATAATAAACGTATTACTGCTGTGATTATTATTATGAGTATAATATTTATATGTATGGGGGAAAGGACTGCATTCAACGCCCAGCAAGCTCCACCAGAAAGAACATGACCCAATTAACAATGAGACCTTTAAGTGTATTTTCATCACTGGCAAAGGCAGGACCCCTGCTGGCTGATCTGTAAAACATTGATGATGTTTGTTTTAAAGGCAGCCACTTAACAGACCCTCCTGGGTGGATCAGTTTGTGTCGCTGCCTCAAGCCAGGATCATCAAAGGAAAGCTGTGGATACTACAAGGAAAAGAATCTGAGACCTTCATCTTCGAAGTCTCCTGTCAGTCACATCTGTCAGCAGATATTTTATAAACTTACCGTGGATGTTGGAACACCTTCTGGCTGTCCCATAAGCGCGAAGCTACTTCTGTAGGAAAAAGGAGACCTGGTTAAGGAAAACAATTTAGCTGAAGGTGAGCATTGTTTGCTTTAGCAACTGCTCAGAAGAAGTAGCATGCCTACAGTATTAAGAGTATGTGAAAAAATTCCAGGTTTCTTAGCAGCACAGGAAAATAATAATAATTAAAAAAAAATCATCCACCCTACTATAAAGCTAGGCATCCAAATAAATGTTTAGTTTTATTGGTGGTCCAACTAGACCAATCTCATAACACACAGCATGCATTTCTCACAAGGCTAAGATGGTGCAGATGCCTAAAAAACTGGGCCTCAAAGTGCCATCGGAATGATGCAACAGGAGAGTACACAAAGATTATTTGCACTGACGGGCTTGATGTTACATGGATAACATGAGCCCCTGTATTGAAAAGATGTTTGAATATTACCCTGTCTGCCTCACTCCTACCATTTAGCTCCTCTCTCAAAAGTCAGCTCACTCAGCGCTAGTAACAAAGGACCCCCACTTTGCCCAAGCTGGCAGAAATGTGTTGGACGATGTTCACTGCATATTTTACAGGCTCGTCTAAGAAATGGATTGATCAGCAGTGGTGTAGTCTGCTAGATTAAGTCAAACTTTAATGATTTTCAGCAACCGTTGTCTTGTTCAAGTGATGACTCTGTTAATTACTTTGGGGAATTTTAAAGTCCAGTGTGAAAAAAAGTGATGGAAATTGCTGATGTAGCTGAAAATTCCACTCACACATCACTGGCAGTGGAGATTCACTGGCTATAAGGGCAGAAGTGACCCTGGTGGTCGCAAAGTCTGAACTCTTGGGAGAGTATGACAAAGCTTCATTTTAGAAGGATTCAACTTTGTTTTTGTCTTCCCACTTTGGCTTTCTTTCCACTAAATCAGTTTTGGACTTCATTCAGAGAAAAAGTATATATTTTTGGTGCTTATCCTCAAACTAAGTTATAAGGTGCTTCCCTTACATTTGAGGGGAAGTTTCTCAGTTTGTTTTACATATTATCCATATATCTATGTCAACGAGAAGCTGTTGAGTTTCACTACCTCTTAAACCTGACTTTGTACAGCAGAGGTAGCCAAGGCATCATGGACACCTCAACTCTCAGAAACTCATTCTGTACATGTAGTAATGGTGTTTGTCTCAGAAGAGAAAATCAAAAGGCTCAGGGGTTAAAGACTGAACAAAAAAGTCTACTCCGATTAGGTAACATCAGCTTTTTGTAACAATTATTTCTTGTTCAGACTAGAGCCTAACTTTAAGAAGAGCAGGTACTCTAGCTTTTAAAATTGCTAGGGAGAGAGAAGAGTTGTAATCGTAGCAAAGTTATTCTAATGGATAATTGCCCTGAGAGACAGAGAGAGAAGAGAAAATGAATATTTAATGTACAAGAAGGCCTGATTCTCCTCCCATGAACAGGTAAAATAGGTGTTATAACTTTGTAATTTTTGTAACCAAAAACCTAATTATCTTGAAATCAGAAACCAACTGTTATTAACTCTTTTTAAAAAGGGAACTCCAAATAAAAATTGCCACCCCAAAAATTTAGAATACACCAGTACCTTCTGAGTATCATTTTTTCACATGGGCAGTTCCTGGTGCAAACAGAAAGATGTGCTGAAGCTGGTCATCTGTAGCACTTGACAGGAAGACAGCTAGTCCTGGCAACCTTCTCTTTAGGTAGGTTGCAGTCCTCTCTGTAATGATAACTTTCAGAACCTTTTTCCTTGTTTTCCTTCAGCATCATTTCTGACGTGCAATTAGACCTGCTCCAGAGCCTCAGAAGAACACATGCCTAATAGGGATCTGCTGTTTCCAGTTGGTTTCATAGGAATATCTTCTTTATTCTACCTCACTGTTAGAATCCCTGGTCAGATACAGGCTTTCTTCATATGAGGTCATTTCTTTTGTCACTACACGGGCAAAACAGCTTCTTCTGAACTAGATGACCCAATTACTGTGGTAACAGATGGGCCAGTGTACAATGCATTTGCCAGATGACTGCTTGCAAACATGTTTTTAAATGGATATCATCATAATTTGCTACACAGGAACTGACAAATTGCATTCTACTTGACAGAGTATGATACAGATCTGCTGTAGTGACAGCCTCCTATACAGTTAATGAAAGATCTCCTTTTCCATCCCATGCACAGCCAAGGTTGACAATAAGGGTGATCGCCATTACATAGTTATTGAACTCCTGTAGCTTCCATTGGAGTCTGCTGCTTGCCTGAGTTGTGCCTATAAGGAAGCATTTAGACTTCTGATCTAACTTGAATTTATCTTCTCTAACTGGGCTGCAGATATGTCTTATACGTTGCTGCTCTAGCTCACTGCTAAGTGCCACTATGGGCGACTTATATTCTAGCTATGTGGGTTTTTTCAAATGCCGCTACTGATTTTAAGGGCCTGGCCTGAGATTTTTAGGGAGAGCTCCCTGATGTCTTGAAACCAAGCAGTGTAATGATTTTGGCTTAAATTCAAACTGTAGAGGACTGCAGTTTATGTCTACCATGTAAACAGAAGGATGCATCCAAGTGTTGTTTGTCTTGAAAAAGACAAAGAGTGGTTCCAGCTCCACTGCTCCTCTGTGTCTGCCAACAGGAAGCATCTTTTCTGCACCCAGGCTGCAGGACCAGTGGAAAGAAGAGGTAGTGGGACAGTATCTGAAAAAGAGCAATAACCAGGACTCCAGTCCCAAACCCCCATGTACACAGGCAAAGCCCTCTCCTCAACCACTGCAGAGGAGCTTATTCAGTGACTGTGCTGTCATGGCCTGACTCTCCCCACAAGGCACTCTGTCTCCTGTGATGTCCAGAAGAAAAAAATAGGGTGCAATAGAGAATGAATACTGCAGAAAGTATATTAACTCAGAGTGTCCCTACTCAGCGGTCCCTGCTTCCCCTTTCCGTTGGATTTGCCAACTTTTCCACATGGCCCTACACTGTAGATTTGACCCCGGGGACGGTAGGAAAAGCAAGGCTATTTGTCCGCTCCTCATTGGCAAGCCATAGCTTTGCGCAGTGATTCTTCCTCCTGCAAGGTTCTTCTGGGCGTGGGAGTGGAAGGTCAGGTTCGTAACAGCATCCCAGAGTTTTACATTAGACTTTTTGAAGGCTAAAACTAGCCTGTGCTGTACAGGATACTAAAACATGACCTAATGTTGCAACTCCCATTCTCTGCTTAATTCAACTCAGGTTGGGTATGCAGATAATTAAGAGCTGTCTGCTTGCTCAAACTGTTCCTTTGGTTTCTCACACATGCTGGTATCATGAAATAAAAAAATTCTATCGCAAAGTCCAAATTTGTTGCTTTAAGATCCCTGCAGATATAGCATCCATCTTCATTTTTGGATATGGCAAAGAGTGCAAAACGCAGAGATAATCCTAATATTCCCAAGGGATGTTATGGAAAGAAAACAAGAAAATGAAAACCACTAAATGATTAAAAGATTTGTTGTGACGTAAAGTTATTCCAGCTCACTAAGGATTCTGAACAAGTTGCGGAACCAAAAACCACACTGTTCCTAAAAGCAGGGTCCTTGCAGTAGGTACTAACTCTCTGCTGCATAACATACTCATTGCCATCTGCAAATTGCAATAGTTTTACTGGCAGGAATATTCCTTGTAGATAAACAAACCATCCTTTACCTCTGCAGGATGTGTCTGACGCTGTCCCATGCATCAGTGAATAGCTTTCAAGTTTCTGTCACCATCTTTGGGGTTCCTCAGCCTGAGAGGGCTGAGCACAAGAAAAACCCAGCTACTGCTTCACAGTCATAAGGAAACACCAGCAATTATTTCCTAAGTATGTGACTATACTTGAAGATTGTGTTTGGCTTACATTTTATACAGTGCAAAGTCCTCTAACTTAGGAGATAGCCTAAGTTATTTACTGCGAAAAAGTAAAGCTGAATGGCTTTTAGCACTTGAAGTTCATTTCTGAATTCAAGACTGTGAACAAGAAAAGCAGGAAACTACATACTTGAAAATACTTATTATTCCAAGCAAATATTTTCAGAGACTATTTAACACCTAAAGTATAAAGAGGAAAGTCTATTGTAAATAGTTAGAAGAGAACGTTGTATGTTATACATGGTCAGGAGTATAACAGTAGAAACGTCTAGATGGCATGCTGAGAAGCAAATAATTGACCAGCTGGGCTAATAACAAATAGAAATGGATTAGCTGTTTTCCAAAAGCTGTGCTAATTGTTTATTTTGACTCTATAAACTATGTGTATGTCTGTGGCCTAAGGAAACTTGAGAACCTTGAACTTCATGGAGGGCTCTGCTCTGTGTTTGATATATCAGAACAGATGAAGGTAAAAGTTTTAACTTCTAATTTACTCCAGACTTACAATGAGAATTTACTCCAGATATAAAACCAGTCACATTCATCGACTGCTACTTAGGTTAAATTGGGTTCTTTTTCTCTCTGATACATTGCTTTTTAGAATTAGATGGACACTTTATATAAGACTTTGGTGAGAATACAGAATTGGCTAGGCAAAATCTTCTCCACAATACTATCTGCATTTTCGAATACTATTTTCATTGCCAGATAGCTCCATTTTGACATTGCCCCCTTGTAGTTTACAGTGAAACTGGCTCAGGACGTTCCCTTATTAAGGCTCTTCTAGTCTTGAGAACCCACTCCATACTCGCAGAAATCTGTCCCAAAGATAATGATGCTGAAGCCTGAATGTCATCACTAAGCATCTGATTTGTAGCAGCTCCTTAAACACACGCTGCATAATTTTTTTTTAAGAAAAATTCCCATATTAACAACAAAACAGACAGTATTCAAATAAATGTTTAATAAATGGAAAATTAATGAAGAAATAGCAACCCAGTATAAAACAAAAATTAAATAAATAAAAAAGAATGAGGAACTAAAGGTCAATGAACTGCTGTTGATGGAGAGATACTTTTGCAGGGCTGTGTTAGTCTGACATCTTTATTATATTTGTGGTTATTATTAAATGAAGATAGTAAAATTGTTTCAAGGCTGTAAATATCACTTCCCATAACATTTGTGGACAACACAGATTTGCCTGATTAGAGTTACTTCAGCGGACAGGGCACCTGTACAGAGCAATCTGAGCCATTCTGGGATGACCTGGACTTTTTCAAACAAATTGTAGCCAAACATACAATTGTGCAAGAAACAGAGGCTCTGCCTACAGCATGGGAGGCTGTAGGCTGAACAGTGGTGACTCTGGGAGGAATGACAGGAGGCAGTAGCTGAACAAAGTCTCCAAATGCAATGCTGAGAATTAGCACGGCTTGAAAAATAATGCAGAGAGAAGTGGTAGGAAGGAGGGAGTTGAGAACTAAGACTACACTAGAAGTCTGCATAACTGCATTAGCTATCCTTATTTAAAAGGATGTTGAAAATGGGTATTGATACAGAAGAGAGCAGCAGTAATTATTACAGAGCTGTAGAAAATGCCTTATGAACAGAGACCTGGAAAACACAATCTGTTATAAAAATAAGGTTTGATTACAGTGTATAAGTATCTTCTGAAGAAGGAAGTACTGAATGACTGTAGGCTAAGAGAAAAAAAAATAAAATAACAGTCAGTGACTGGAAATTGGAGCCGTGTACTTCGAAACAGACGGTAAGCTCAAATGAATAAGAGGAATAAATTATCAGAAAAAATGGGGAATGTTTAATCTCTTTTGACATTAAAATCAAGTTTTCATTTATTTCCTGGAACTGCAGTTTAGTATTCTAATAAAACAGAAGTCATTGAGTGAACTAGTAGGATATATCAGTGAAATTTAGGAGTCCATAATATCCTCCAAAACAGGGTGGCCATATTCAAATGGTTTACCAGGAATGGTCCTGGGCCCACAGCAACTCCTGAAATTTGCCCAGAACTGTTTTGGAAGAACGGTAGTTAGTATGGAGCAAAACCATGCCAGCAATTGTTCTAGTAATTTAAAAGTTAAAAAATAAAATAAAATAAAATCCATGTCCAGACATGTTCCCTGATGCTCTTTAATTTCTTAGTAACAGATAAGTCTCTGGACAGATAACCTCACTTGAGATTTTTGCTTCTAGGTTTCTTTATTTATTTCTCTCTTTCTTATAGAAAAAGGCACAAATTATGCAATTTTTTAAATGGCAGCACAAAAAAATTAAGCTCTTCCTCAGCAAAACTGTAAGTTAGACAAAAATCAGGGGAAAGAGTTACTCAATGGAACAGTTTATGAGTACATAACGCTGAATTAACCCACCCACACACCTTGTCCTACCTTCTTTGGGCCCACCTCCAGCCAACCACCTCTCCACAGGAGACAAGGAGAAGGAGAAGGAGAAGGAGAAGGAGAAGGAGAAGGAGAAGGAGAAGGAGAAGGAGAAGGAGAAGGAGAAGGAGAAGGAGAAGGAGAAGGAGAAGGAGAAGGAAGGACCTGTCTTCCCAACATCTTCCAACCCTTGCTTTCTAAATGCACCCCGCTCAGATGGTTAATGTTGCACACCTAGTGCCAAAAAATCTCAAGATATGCCTCATCTGAACCTAAATGAGTCTTGCTGAAACAAAAGATGAGGAAATATTGAAACTCAGATGACAATTTTTGTTCCTTAGCCTGCATCCCATTCCCTGCCTGTTAACAGCAGGGTTACTTCTGCTATTCGTTCCATTTACATCCCAGTTTAAACCGTTAAGGCTTGTACATGGGTTTGATGTAACCAGTTAACTCAGTATGAAGGGTTATCTTCATTTTAACATTGTCAGAGACTATCTTCAGGTGCCTGGGAGCGAGCAGGTGCAATAATAGTTTTAAGTTGTTATAATTTCAGTGATCACAGGAAGATGCTCTTTAAACAGACAGCCCTGCTTTAGACAAAGAGCCTCAGTGGCAGACAGAAGCAAGCTGTATTGCTCAGCATTGACTTTATTACCTATACTCTGCTGGCATTCCTGTGAAATCAGTATTCACCGAATTACTCACTGACCTCATGCTTGTACTAGCACAGGCAATTTTTTTTAACCTTAAATCACAATCAGCCTAAATAGGCACCAGCAAGGAAACCTACCTATTAAAAAAGCTTGACTGCACTTAGTTATTAGGTTTGTAAGTATTTTCTCAGTAGCAATTCTTGCTTCCCTAAGTATACAATAATTTAAAATTATTGTAAACTGGTGGTGGGTGGAGAGGGATTCTGAGCAACAGTTGAGAAAACTTGGATATGTATCTTTTTGTTTGTTTGTTGTTATTTTGCATGGGGTTTTTTGGTAGGTGAGTAGGGCTTAATAAATTGGAAGAGAACAGACAGTTGTCAGTGCATCTGGAAGAAAAACAAAATCTACAATTTGTTATTGGCGAGCTGATAATCAGGGGATTGTTCTTCCTGTCTGTCATGACGCTTCCTTTTCAAGGTCACATCTGACTTGACCTAGTCAGGCAATAGTTTAGCTTCAAGCAGGAGACTGACCTGCATAATCACTACATATCCTGGCAGCCTTCTCTGCTTCTATAACTCTCTGCTAAGTTAATGCCAGTATCCTCCATCAGCAGCATGTGAACCTGTCAAGTACATGCACATGATGCTTGGCTCTTTGTTCTGCAGCATGGCACCCTTTCAGAGGCTTCTGGCAGTCCTTAGATCAAGAAAGCAATCTTCAGGCAGCGCATTTAATAGCGCTCCTCAGGCTTTTTGTGTATTTCAGTAGTGCTGCCCCATTGAGTAAATCGGGACTATGGAATTATCCTGTTGTCTTTGCTGCCTTTTATCTCAAAAATGAGATTTCTTATATCTCTGAGAGATTGCATATTTACCCATGGTGTTTCCTGGAATGCAAGGAGACATAACATTTGATACAACATAAATGAAGTTGTTGACTAGTTCATGAAGATCTCACTAATCTCAGTGCAACAGTCTCCAAAGTTTCCAGGCTCCTCAGGTTTCCCATCTGTCTCACAAGCTTAGAAATGACACACTGCAAAATCAGATGAATGTGAGATCTGAAGAAATCTGCTGTTTCCCAACTGATTTGCTGCCATCTCTTTCCCAGAAAGACAAGATCTTCCCAGATGAGTCAGACATAAAAGTGAATTGAGGACCAAAACAAGAATGCATTCACACCCCAGCACAGTTAACTCAACTTGCATCATACATTTTCTGAAACTGAAATGCTAAATTGTTTATGAAAACAGAGCACAAGCCTCTATTTTCTATTCTGCTAAGTTTAGAATATAAATGAGACATGAATTATCTTTGTTCTGATTATAATAAGATATTTTACACAAAATTAAAAAAAAAAAAAAGAGCTAGAGCCAAAGAAGTATTTCCCTTCTGTTCACCTTGATAACTAATAATATGCTTTGCAAGTATATGCTTCTTTCAACAGCTACTCTCTTTAGTCTCAGAATATTGATGTCTGCCTAATGAGGATTTTCATGGACTCGAATCTCTTTGGTTTTTTAAAAGATGCATAGCAAGACTGATCATTTTGAGAATTGAATCCTAAAATCTTTATGCATGACCAGATTGTGCTCAAATCTGGGGACACATAGGGACCAGAAAACTTGACAAGAGGTTTTTCTTGTGGGCAAGGACTGCATCAGAACAGACACTATTCCCTACTAGAAGAACAGACCAATTTACATTAGTGTCTTATCTCAGAACTGTCCATTCCACAAGCTTCATAATTTCCTAAGACTTTGACAGCCACATCATAGCACCCACACTTTTGCATATGGAAGTTCTCCAGGAGGGAGAAAGATTTGCTCATCTTTGTGATATTACTCAAAGTCCCTCCCATTTCACCACTATCACTCACAACCTCAACAGCCATTCTATTATTAAATTTCTAATAATAAAATATTCAATATTCTAATATTTATAATCCTTTTCCTTGCAATGGTACCCATGGAGTGCAATGACACTCAGTTATAAAGAGATTATTTTTATTTTAGAGAGAAAAAGACTGGTGAGATCAAAGCAAAGTCAACTGCAATGAAGTGGTGGCAGGAAATGGCATGGTTTGGTGGGAGAAGGTTCTGAGAAAGGCCAACCTAAGTAAATAATAAGAAAAGTAGGCAAATGGGACCTTGCCGAGGATACGTGTGCATTAAAACTGAGATTAAGAGGCTGATCAACAGCTTCTCCTGTAGCTGTTTGTCTCAGCTGCATCTGCAGCTGGTTCTTCCCTCGAGTTTGGGGGCAGATGGTATCACCCATTTTATGCAGAAGAGTCCCGGAGAGTGGGACAATGCCAGCTGGTCTCTACTATATCAGCTTTTACTCCCAGGTCTGAGGAAACTTGGATCTGCAGCTGCACTCCAACAAACCAAACTCAGCCCAGAGCTACAGCAAGAAGAGAAAGCTTCAGCCCCGTTAAGATCCCTTCTACAGTCAACATAGTACAGAGACTGCTATTAGGAACGTGCAGTGTTAAGCAATTTGTCCAGCAGTGGTTCAGCCAGGAGGAAGCCTGTGTGGGGCTGTTGTGCAGATGGAACAGAAGCTGTAAGGCCAAAGCTGCTTGCTGAAGATCTCAACGGTGGAAGGTGAGATCTCATTGGTTGCAATTTTCTCTTTGACCACCAGACTCCACTGTCCTGCCTGGGATGTAGGAAGCTGTGACAGCCACTTCTTCACTGAACTCTGTGCTCCCAGCGTCCCACCTTGGAACGCTGGGGTGGTAAGAAAAGCCCAGAGGAATGGGAAGTAGTGTGGATCACCTGTTATGCAGAGACGGGTGAGGAACAACTGAAACATGGCAAAACAGCAAAACTGCAACTCACCTCTTTAACTGAACTCCTGCAAAGAACAATCAAGAAAAGGCTGGAGTTTCATGAACTCTTTGAGCTGGTGGCGTCTCAGATCCCTTTTTTCCAGGCACCTGGATCATCCCTGCCTCCACGTTGTCCCCTCCCTTGTGTTGGCACAAAAAAATTCTGTGCAGCCCTGCAGTGAAACAGATCAGGAACCAACATAAGCTAAGACTAACCCAGCCCAAATAATAGTTGGCTCTAACTCAGATCAGTTCCCCAGCCACAAGCAAAGGGAGGGGTAGCACAGGGACAGGAACAAATGATAAGTGAAAGGCAGGACTGCTGCTTCTGGTGGCAGTGACAGCTTCTGCCTGCTCAAGTCATGCATGCAACTACAGCCTAAGAGCAGAGGCTGTTAGGGTTGATGCTCAAGCCTGAATCAGCTACAGATGATGTTGGAGTAATGTGGTTTGCTCTTCCTGTACCCCATGTTCATGTGCCTCCAAAAGGTACCTAATTTGAACAGCTCTGGACAAAACAGAAGGCCAGAAGTCAGAAAACAGGAATTCCCCACTTGTCTTCATTGGCATCATGCTCTGTTAGCACCTAGCTTCTGACAGGGAAGGCAGAAGATAGTCCCACAGGGATAGTTCTGACCACATGAGGAAACCTTGGGCTCTTGTTGACTGGTTTCCACTGAAGTCTAAATAGAATGGGTTTCTGAAGACTTTGTATGTTGAAAAAATATGCAAGCATTATTTGAATGTATTATTTGTTATTGTAAATACTTCTGATGCCTCCAAAATGCATGTCTTGCAGTTATGCTCCTGTGATGATGAAGTACAAGATTTTGGACAAGCTGCCAGGTATTGGAGAAGTAAGGCCATATTCCTGCAAAAGCTATATTGACAAAACAATTCAAACCAAAGAAAAATGCTAACTGGTGTTATATCCAGGTGTACTAAAGAGGAAGATAAGGATGAATATAACTCTACTTATAGAAACCCTCTGTGAAGTGAAAGGATGATTTATTTAAGAAAAATTTTAAAAGCACGGTAAAGAAATGCCTCTTCACAAGGCACAGAAAAATCTAACTATGATCTCAAAGCAAACTTTACAAAAATTCTTGATGCAACTAGAGTTCATGAAATGTTAGGGAAGTTTGAAAGTGAAAGAGAAAGAAGAAAAGGTTTTCCATCTGCAAAAATGGTAATGACCGTACCTATCAAACCATCGATAATAGGAATTATGAAAAAATCCAGAACAAAACTTGTAATTTTGGTAGCACAGTATACTTTGTGCAACCCTGTATCTTTCTAAAAGAAAGGGCTGTTGGTTTTCTGGTTAATAAATAATAAATCTAACCATTTTGCCAAAGCCTGTAAATAAAGAATTGGTTCCAAAAGTCAGAACATTATGAGAAACAGCCTCAGTGCATAGACTCTTTAGGCAAGCATTCAAAAAAGTAAATACAGCATGCTTTTTTATCTGATCTGGATGAATGTGGAAAAGAAACCTATCAAACCTGGATTGAATTAAGACATTCCACTGGTATAACTTTCCTACAACAAACCCACTAGTTAAAGAAGGATAAAGGAGACCTTGTGTACACAGAAATGAAAATCTTTTAGTACAGAAGAGACAGAGCCCTAATAAAGTAGTCCTCCTGTCTCTAATAGGAGGTAATTTCAAGCTGGACTGATGGAGGGGATATAAGCTGAGCACTGTGATGCCTGTCGTGCAGGCCCTGACCCAGGGAAGGAAACAGTCCCCCAGCCACTCAGCCATCGATGCTCTTCTTTGCTTTCTGACATCCGCCTAACCTCATCCCCAGCCCAGGCTCCCGCCATGTAGCTGTGTGCTCAGCAGCCGTTCCTGTGCCGCCTAGGGAAACCTTTGGGCCTGAAGCAAACACCCAAGCTCTTTCTATCCGGTGCATGGAGAGAAACAGGCACCCAAGATGAAGAGCTGGCCTTCCATCCTCAAAAAAAACCCCAAAATGAGCAGGAAGCTTCAGAGGGGTCCCTACTCCAGCTCTTCACGGCAAGTTACTGAGCAGAAGTTGAAATTTTCTCTCCTTGCTTGCCCACAAGGGATATTGGAGGCCTGGGTTCAAATTTGTCTTCTGCCTGCTTTGGAAAATGGGTTTGAACATATATCTCTGTCCTAGGAGAGTGCGCAGGCTGTGGGCACCCTCCCATGGAGCTGTTCCACTGCCAGCCAGACCACTGTCAGAGCGACTCCTCAGCAAATGATTTCAACTGATCAATCCAGAGACTTGGATTGCAGCCCTCGCTCCAGTCAAGAAAACTGGAGAAAGCTCCAGAAGATGAAATTGAAACAGATTCCTATGAGAATGCCCTGGAACTGCCCCTCACCCAGGAAGTCCCTAAATAACTTGCTCTTTACAAAGAAAACCTTGAAGATAAAAATACACAAAAATGAACAAAACATATATTATCAATATTATATACCTGATCTTAACAACCTTTTGACGCCAATTCTTCTCCTGAAGTTAAGAGCATGTGAGGTTCAGGGCCTGTGTGGATATCTGTCCCACAGACTTCTGCATGCTCCAGATGCCAGGAGCTGAGGCGAAGCAATCCGCTGTGGGTGCAGAGTCTCTTCACACACAGCTGTTTAGGCTTGATTATTACAAGGGGATTGTTTGGTCTTTTGGAAGGCAACCAGTTCAGTTATACAAAGGCTGAAAGAACTTAAAGATTGAAGGTCTGAGAAGTAGACTTAAGAGGGTTAGATGGCTTGAGAGCAGCTTTATTTTAGGTTGCTTTGTGTTGTAAATAGCACTTGATCAAGATGAACAAGGTTTCAATTGATTGCTGTGTGAAGACATTGTGCAGGAGGCTTCTATGGACATTAATTCTTTATGTAAAGTTGGACTGAATTGACAAAAGGGATCAGAACTGGCCACGGAGGAACAGACCCCATGTCTCTTCTCCATCCTAGTTAATTCCCTTGCACTGGGCCATGTTCTCAGAGGGTGAGAACGGTGAGGTGTGCTGCAATCCCACAAAAGAAAAGGCAGAAACTTGCAACAGAAGGACCAACAGTCTAGCAAGTAGCTGATCCCCTAATCCTGAAGTACACAGACACTTAAAGTCAACTTAAGATAAGTAGCCTGCGTAAGGTCAGGTATATGTTTCTGTCTTTCCATGACAGGGGTGTAGTGCCCTTCCACCTCCTCAAGCAGATAGTCAGACTTGACATTCCTCACTAAAATCCTCCCTAAAGCAGAACTATGCTGACATACAGAATTTATAATGCATGCATAATTTTTGTTGTATTTTTGTAAGTATTATTTGCTGCAAATCAAAATTATATGTTTACCAATGTATGTAGGGAGTGAAGTATACAAATGGAAGACATTAACAAGTTTATACATATATATGGGAGGGTTTTTTCACATAAAAACATGACTACATGCAACGAATTGAGTTCCTTATGGAATATCAACAGACTGTGATGACCTTGCCAACAGTTAAAAAAAAAATCATTAACCCTGCAAAATAAACTCATATGAACCAAGCAATCATTTCTCCACCACAAAGTTCTTTTGATAACTAGAATTAATGGACATTACACAGGTATAATGAGAAGATGCTACCAAAGGATGCTGTGTTACTGTATGCCCTTGCTCTAGTTAGGTGGTCTGCTGCTTTCCCTGAAACCACTGAAAAAGGAGGGATGGCTCATTGGTAAAAAAGGTTGTGGCCACGTCTAATTATTTTTTTAAGGCAAAGTGACATTGCAAGGTTGATGCCTTTTAAAAATTAAGGGATGATAGTCCTGTAAATGTTTCCAGAAACTGTTAAGTAAATAGACCCAGTGACTAGGTCATGTGCTGCTCACAGGAATTGTTTCACTCCTAAATTCTCAGATTGCATTCTTAGTAGAAATTACAGAATAAGGAAGTCAGTTTAGTTTGTTTAGTTTAATTTCTCTGTTTTTTAAATTTTGGTCTCTATCCTAGAAAATATCATTATAATCCCAGTAAATTTTGCAAGTGTGAACGTGGTTAATGAATTTGCCCAAGTTTTAGGCATTTACTTCACAAGAGTTCATTTTTTTTAGTTGGTTAGCCGGATGTTTGTTTTTAACTCTGAGTTCCAACTAAAAGAAAAAAGGGTCTAATGACATAAACTCTGTTCAAAGGTTGTGGACTTATATTAGATTATTTCCAGTAATGTCCCAAATATCTAGCTCCCTGCACAAAAGCAGAATCTGCTATTACTTTACTGCAGCTCCATTACGTTCATTCTCAAATTGCTCTCCAGAAGGGATGCCTATGTATTATTCTCTGGGAGGATAGGCGTGCCTATACTTAAGGTTATCCAGCATTTCTTATTCTGAGACCTAGTTTTTCAATGATCTGTCACCTCCTACAAGCTAAATCATTTGGTCTGAAATTTCTTAAAGACAATGGCCTCAGACAGGTATTTTTGGCCACAACTATTAAGCTACTTGAGAAACAAGGCAAAGGAATGCAAGCTGTCTTTAAAATGTCTGGCAGGCTTTTCTCTGAAGCAAAGCCTTGGAATTTGGTCAAGGATAACTCTAATACAATTTTCCTGAAAATTTTTTTCTGATTTTTTTCTGAAATCTTTTCTGAAAAGTGAAATTTTTTCTGAAAAGTGAAATTTTTTCTGAGAAGTGAAACGTACTAAACATCATAGCTTGCAATTGTTTAGCAGAGATCCACTAATTCTTAGTAGCTGCTTCAGAAGGTGTCATCCTAAGCTGGCAATCATGACTGGAGGGAGCAAGGCAAAAAGTAGCATCACTACCCAGACTGGAAAAGAGCAGACTTTGGCTTTTTCAGGTATCTGCCTGGAAGAGTCCTGTGGAAGATTCTCCTGGAGAGAAGAGGAGAGATCAGTTGCTTTTCAGGGATGACCTCCTCCACACTAAAAATTGCTCAGTCCCAATGAGCTGGAAATCAAGCAAAGGCAGCAAGAGGCTGGCATAGATGAACAAGGAGCTCCTGACAAAACTGAAGTGTAAGAAGGAAGCATGTGAGAGGTGGAAGCAGGGACAAGTGACCTGGCAATAATATGGAGATGCTGTCAAAGCATGCATGGATGGGGTTAGGAAAGCCAAAGCCCACCTGAAGTTGAATCTGGAGAGGGATGTGAAAGGCAAGAAGAAGAGTGTCTCTAGGTACATTAACAGCAAAGGGAAGATGAGCGAAAATGTGGGCCCGCTGCTGAATGGGGAAAGGTACTTGGTGACAAAGGACATGGAAAAGACTGAGGTACTGAATGTCTTCCTTGCTTCCATCTTTACCAGTAAGACTTGCCTTCAGGAATCTCAGGTTCCTAAGAGACTGAGTGAGGTCTAGAGAAAGGAGGATTTACCCTAGGTGGAGGAGGATCAAGTTGGGGAACATTTAAACCAACTGGACGTACACAAATTCATGGGACCTGATGGGATGTACCCACGAGTGCTGAGGGAGCTGGCCAACGTCACTGTGAGGCCACTATTGATAATCTGTGAAAGGTCATGCTGACTGGGTGAGGTTCCTGATGACTAGAAGAAACTAAATGTCAATCCTGTCTCCAAGAAGGGCTAGAAGGAGGATCTAGAACTACAAATCTGTCAGCCTCACCTCAGTCCTTAAGAAGGTGATGGAACAAATTATCCTGGAAACTATTTCCAAGCACATGAAGGACAGGAAGGTGATAGTCAGCTTGGATTTACGAAGACAAAGATATGCTTGACCAACCTGATAGCCTTCTACAGTGAGATTGACTGGTTCAGTGGATGAGGGGAGAGCAGTGGATTATGTTTATCTTGACTTCAGTAAAGCTTCTGACGGTGTCTCCTGTAACATCCTCATAGACAAATGGATGAAGTGTGGGCTATATTAAGTGGACAGTGAAGTGGATTGAAAACTGGCTGAACTGTGTGGCCCAGAGGGTTCTCATCAACAGGACAAAGTCCAGCTGGAGGCCAGTCATTAGTGATGTCTGGTAGTCATCATCACTGGGGCCCACAGTGTTTAACATCTTCTTTAATGACCTGCGTGACGGGATGTCACACTTTCAGTGACAGCAGGAAGCACATATCCCACCACTCTCAGTATTCCCTCCAGATGTACATTTGCTGTCATGCAAGTTGTGTTCCAGATGTGTGATTACGAGCACATAATCCCATCCCTCCCTTCTCAACTCTTCCTTGGATGCTTGTGAAGTCAAGCTCCAAAATTCAAGAAATTGCGTTCTTAAAGGTTAATAATTAGGAAAGTGTTTTTTGTACAATCTCAGTTCTGCCCCTTGCATGTTTGCATAATGATGCAGTCTTTCGTTATGAGAACATTATTGCTGCACAATTTTTCATTCAGTATGAAGGATGTATTAAGTAGCTGTTCAGTATTTTCTGTCCTTATAATTATTCCATATGCAGGGCTATACATTTATTTACTGTCTATTACTATTTGAACCTTTCATAGAGACAGTTTTTTTGACTCAGGAACTTTTTTGCGGTCTTCATTTTTACATTGCCCAGAATCTTCTTCAAGGGAGAAGTCACATTAGAATGCAGGTCTCCGGGGCAGCTTTTACCCATTTTAACATTGAGGCAAAGCTTAATCTCTGTTGTTGCTTCCACTACCTACAACAACAGTCAGAATCCCGAAGAGAGCAATTGCCATTACACTTGTCCATCCATTTCCAGGATAAACACAGCCTTTTCCATAAATGACGTTGTGTGGGTAAAAGTGCATATCATCATACAGATGAAGATGATACTCACAAGGATAGTAGTATAGTACCATAGTACCATACTCACAAGGGAAGATAAGTCACAGCTGCATGTCAGTCTTAATTATAGTATCTCCTAAGCCTTTTGTGTTCTGCAGGGTATTTTCTCTGCAATAGATATGTGGATGATGACATCCCAGTAGGCAGCATTTTTTTTTATAGACCAACAGAGGTGCTTGGGCCTACAATTAGCTTCCTTTATGTAGCTCTCTGTACACTTCTTACATATGTTTTACTTTCCACTTTCGTTAGGTTCCTTCCGTTAGCTCTAGCAAGTGGATTACATGTTTAATAGGTCCCACTGCAAACTGAAATATCTGCTGCAGAATTGTGTTTAAAGAAAAGAAAACACACCTCTTCCACCGCAGTGGTTTCTGCACAAGCCAGTTTATGTACAGTTGCTTTTCAGATGAACCCTATGCTTTTCTTTGAAGTTTCTCCACCAGTCCCACCACAAGCACAGCAGAACTCCACTTCCAGAAGACAGGAACATGCAACCTTCCTGTTCAGGCTATATGGGCTGCGTCTCCTTGCCATCCTGCTAGGCTGGTGCGCATTTCTGGGACTAGCTTTTTACATCTGGTTACAGGGGAGTGCTACCTGGCAGAGTTTCTTCTCCTACTGGGGTAAGGATTTATTTTCTATTCTTTTTCTTATGTAAAAATAGATGTTGTCTTTCTGGATTTATTGCAGTTCAGTTAAAGCATCCTTCTGAGTGTGACAGGGTTTTGCTTGTTTCTTGAAAACTTTTAACCTTTCTTATGCACTAAGCCAGACCATTTTCCTTCACAAAGTAAACCAACACACAAAGAAACAATACAGGATTTAACCATTAATAGCTTAGCTTTGCTTTATTTCAGCTGCTTGACTTAGGTCCTTTACAGAGTAATGAGCTACTAGAAAGTTAGAGAATGAAAGAACCAGTATATGAAAGTGAATTCTGAAGTGTACTGTCTCTTAGCCTGTGCACTGCCTCTTCTGCTCCCTCTGTTTGACTGTGTTTTGTTTCTGCTCCTGGAATCCTGGCTATTTCTACTATATCTACATGGCTCTTTTTGTACGTTAGTCTTTCTCTGTTCTTCCTCTTTAAAGGTCTGCTCTAAGGACTCTCTATTTTTGCTGTCATCACTTTGCTATGTTTGCACTTTGTTTCTTTCTTTATTGCTTTTTTTTTCCTTATGATGTCACATCACGGCCCATGGTTCTTCTCCTCATCTTGCAGGGTCCTTGATTATTTCCTTTTCCCCACCTTTTTTCTTGTTTGTTTTTTTTTTTTTTTTTTTTTTTTTTTTTAAATGCCGTTGTCTCTATCCACATTGTTTCCTAGATGCCTTTTTTCCTCTCCTCTCTTTCCTGGAGAGCCCCCATTACTCCTTTCACAGCTGCCCATGGTTACCATTCTTTCCTGTTATTTCCATTCCTTTTCCTCTAGGATACGCAAAAGCAATGTAGTGTTATCATTTCCATACATGGAAAGAAAAAATCTTTATTTTGAACTATAAGCAAGCTTACTGCCTGCCTGCCTGCACATTTCTCTATATCTGGACTTCTCCCTTCCCCTTCACCTGCTGTCCTCACTCCTCAGGTTCTGCCCTGCTTTGGTCCTCCATGTGCCTCGGTAACCTTCCCCTGCTACAAGGCAGCGAGTCGGGAACTATAGACAGGGTTGCAGATTTGATGGAATAACTTGTTCGTACACCTGCTAGTGCTGGACATGGTGAATGTTACCAAGGGAAAGGGGCTTCATCTGCTTGATTCAGCAGCTGCAGCCTGCAGCACATCTGTTGGGAGCACTGACAGCAGGGTGTGAGGGAGGGGAAACAAAACGCGGGAAAACTGGGCATGGCTAGTGGGTGCTGAGTGGGGGGAGGGATTTAATAAGTTAAGGGGGCATTTAAGTTTAGGGGGAGTTTAGTAAGTAAAGTGGAGACAGCAGGTGGACGTAGTTCCACTGTTTTCCTTCCTGGAGATAATACAGATGGGAAGGGAAGGGAATACTTCGGTGGGTGCTCTCTTTTCGTGGAAAAAAAAAAATAAAATCAACGAAATGTCTCAGAGAGGCTGGTTTGAAGATTTACGGGTGCAGAAGTACGACGACGACGGAAAGCGCTTCTCCAGCTACCGGAGCGTAAAATCCCGCGTCGGGACGCCTTTAAACGGCTCCCTAAAACCGTCACCTGCACAGGCCGGTGCCTTCCCGAGCAAACCGGGGCGAGAACTCAGGTGACCCCTTCCGAGCAGCGCAGGTGCCGGGGGGGGAGGGGATCCCGGCCCAGCGGAACGGGGGTGCCGGCCCCGGGGCCGCACCCACACCTCCCCGCCCCTCCGCAGCGGCGGGGTTTCCTCACGCCCGCCGGGTCAGCGCCTCCCCGGGGCCGCAAAGCGGCGGCTCCCCCCGCCCGGGGGCGGCCCGGCGGGGCCGAGGGGAGCGGCGGGGCGGCGGGGCGTGGCCGAGGGGGCGTGGCGGGGGCGGCGGGGCGTGGCCGAGGGGCGTGGCGGCCCCCGCGGCGGGCACGTTGCGGCCGGCGCCGCCGCAGCTGTCAGTGTCAGGGAACCGGCGAACCGGGATCCCGGCTCCTCGGCGGGGGAATCCCCCAGCCTCGCCCCCGCAGCCAATCGGCGGGAGGCATGCAAATCGCGGCCGCCTCGGGGCGGCGGCGGGGGCCAGTGGGAAGGAAGAGGGGCGGGGAGGCGGCGCCCCGTTGGACGGCGGGGAAGGCGGCGGGGGCCAATGAGGCGGCGAGGCGGGCGGGGCGCGCCCTGGGGGCGGGGCCATGCAAATTTGGTTTGAAAAGAGGGCGGGAAATCCGAGTTTCGCGGGAGGCCCTTGGCGCGTAACCCGTCTCCTTTCCCTTCATTCATTGTCAGCAGCCGCCGCTTCCTGGAGCCATTTTCCAGCCGGCCCCACACAGCGGGAGCGGCCCCGCTCCATCCGCCGCATCTGCCCGCCCCGCCGCCTCCGTCCCCCCCCGGCGCCCCGCATCCTGCAGCCGGGGCCCCCCCGGCACCCGCAGCCCCCAGTATTTTGCGCGGGGCCTCGGCATCGAGGAGGAAAGGAGCTGGGAAGGCCGGGGGGGGGGAGGGACGGGGGGAGGAGGAGACGCGGCTGCGGGGACAGACCCGGAGGGAAGGATGAGAAGGGGACTCCAGCCGCCGGCCCCGGCAGCGCCGCCGCCCGCACCGTCCACGGACTCCAGAGCAGCCCCCGCCGCCTTCCCGGCCCGCTTTGCCGCCGGCACCTTCATCCAGATCCGCAGCACCGGCGCGGCGGCGGGGGCGCCCTGTGTTGTCTCCTCCTCCTCCTCCTCCTCCTCCTCCTCCACCGCCGCTGCCGCCGCTTCCCAGGCTGCCGGTGCCTTTGCCCCGGCGGCGGATGGGGGCCAGCCCGCTGGCAGCTCGCTGTACTGCACCCCCCACGGACCCGCCGGCAGGACGGCGCTGCTGCAGCCCGCTCTCGGCGGAGGCGGAGGCCGCCCCCCGGTAATTTTGTTTTTTCCCCCGTCCCCGCGGGAGGGTGAAGGGGACGGGGGGGGAATCAGCGCCAGGCAGGGCCCTCTCCCCGCCGCCGTCCGGGCCCGGGGGCGGGCGGGCGGGGGGGGGGGGGGGGTGGCGGGGGAGAGGGCAGGAAAGGCGGAGGCAGCGCTTTGTTGCAATAAACTTTCCTGCCTCCTTCCCACCCCCCGCTGCCGGGTCTGATTTAAAAGGAGAAAAAAAAAAAAAAAAGGGAGGAAAAAAAAAAGGGGGGGGGGGGCCCCCAGGAAAATACAAATTTCCCCCGCCAGGTCCCGCCGCAGGGGTGCAAGGAGCGCGGCGGCGGGGAAGGGCCCCGCGTCCCCCGGGGCGGGGGGCCGGGCCGGGCCGTGCCCCGCCGGTGTCTCCGCTTCACCCCCGGAGCCGCCGGTGACGTCTGGCACACGTGCGCGGAGGCCGCGGCTGTGACTGGGAGCCGGGGCGGGCGGGGAGGGGGACGCCGCTTCCTCCTCCTCCTCCTCCTCCTCCTCCTCCCTCTGGCCTGGGACAGCCCGACCGCCGGCCGGCCGCCCCCGGCCCCCGCCGCTCGCGGAAATGCCCCTGCAGCAGGTCAGTGACTCGTGGGGTGGCGGCACTCACCGATCCTCCCTCCCCCCCACCTCAAATTCCACCCCCCACCCAAATTTCCGCCCCCCCCCAAAAAAAAAGAAAAAATCCGCCCCCCCCCCCCCCCACTCGTGGGGTTTTCTTTGTCCTCGCTGTTTTCGGGTGCGCGCTTGGCCCTCGTGGGCTCCGCCGACTTGGAGAGCGGGGGAGGGCGCGGCTCACCCCGCCGGCGCCCACGACCCCCGCCCGGCGGCGTGGGATCCCGAAACTCCCTCCCGCCTCTTCCCCTCCCGCCCCGGTGCGCCCCTGCCCGGGCAGGAGGGGGTTTAACACCCTCCCCCCTCCCCCCCCCCCCCCCCCCCCCGCCCGGTCGGTGATGGTCCAGGTATCGGATGCTGCTGGAATTCTGAAATACTTCTGCAAGAGCTTGGGAGCAGCCTTTGCGCCTTCGTGCAGCTGGGAGACCGTGGGGATGGCAGGAGCTGCCTTCGCGTGGGTTTGTGCAGGTGTTGGTTGCTGAGGTAGTGATGGGAGTTTCAAGGCTCATCAAATCCCATCCAAAGCTTTTTAAATTTATTTATTTTTTTGAAATATAAGTTATCTTTGCTGTAAAAGATACTTGATTCTTCAGCGCTCCTGGTCTTCAGCATATCCTAATGGTGGTGGGTGTCAAGCAGGCTGGTTCAAGCCGCTTTGGAAGTACTGGGCAGTCCCGTGCGAAGGTCTGATTCCTAGAAGGTGGTGTTAAGCAAATACAAGAAGGAGTATCTGTAATGGGATGACTCTGGGAGAATAATTGCACAGGTTTTGTCAGCTTTGTGGGAGGGATGTTGGGATCATAGGGGACTCCTAAAATTTCTCCTTAATGGGTGCTACAAGGCCATTAAATATACATTCAGTGCATTTTTTTTTTTGGTGTAGCGTTCACCTCTCTAATGGGAGAAACTCCAGGCCATATAAGTCTAGGAAAGCTTCTTCCTCCCTGAAAGGCTTAGAAGCAGGAAGGCAATTTTGGGATCTGCCTCCAAAAAAGTCCCCACACAAGTCATAAGTGAGTTTGTTGCATACCCTCAGCCCCCATGTTTACTTTGGGGATGGGAGAGGTAGAGAGTGGTCAGGCTGGCAGTATCTGTAGGCTCGGGCTGGCACCCTCCCACGGCGATAAGCCATCCATGGCACGCGCCAGGAAAGGGGCTGCACATCCTGCTCTGCCCTGACAGCTGTGCTCACGTGAGTGTCCCTCTTGGAGCCGCGCTGGTTTGCTGCAGACCTGTCTTTTGGGAAGTAAGGCTGAAGCGCCCTAGTGCTCTGCCTTGTCTTTCTGCTCCGCAAACTGCTTGGTGGGGAGACGATTCAGCCCTTTTGCAGTTTCCCAGCTCCCACCTGGTTTTCCCCAAAACTCGCAGAGGATTTTCTGGGGCTGGGAGGCAAGGGTATTTTCCTGTTTGGCTCCTAGCTGAGCTCTTTTGAGAAACTGGTATCAGAGACTGGTGAGAAGAACGAGAAAATGCTGGGTAGTTGAGGCAGTGAGCTCAGGCAAGCAGAACCAAAATAAATTTAGCGCTTGATTAGCTGAGTTGCAAGTAGAGCATGGAGACCGAGACCCCCAGCTGAAAACAAGGCCCTGCTATGCAAAAGACTGTAGGGATAAGTATAAAATTTGGCCAGCACACCTGTGCTGGTTAGGGTTATGAAAATACTCTTATCTTTGCAGATGTAACTGCAGTGGCAAGCCACCCGTCACTTCCAAATATAAACTATGGTATGACTGGAAAAGAGTCAGTACAGCAGTATAGTTTAGGCTGTTCAGTGAGATGTTTGCCTATACCAGCAAATGAAAGTTTCTTTTGCCAAAGCAAGCTGCTTCCCCTCTGGGAATTTGTTAGCTACTTCTTCTATGCTTGTGTAAGTGTGACCATGCTGGAGAAGCCTTGAAAGGTGGCCTAGTCCGTAACAACAGGTGGCTCCAGCCCCAGAGAGATGAGCATTTGCACACTCCTCCATCTCCCAAGCAGGTGTCTTGACACTGTCCAAAACCTCTTCCTTGCTCTGTCGCGGCGGCTCCTGCGGCCAAGGGTTGCTAACCGGGCTTTGGTACCCTGGTGAGCCCAGGCTCTGGGAGGCTGTGACCCAGGCTGCCTGCCCTTTCAACTTGAGGAGCTTTTTCACGATTCCTGTGGAGTTAATAGAAAGTGTTACCAGGCAGATCTGAACCCCTGCCATGGGCCATGGCTTAAACACAAGCAGTAATGAAGAATTAACCCTTGCAAAGCAACCATCAGCTTGCGCTCCTGGGGAAAGCCTGCGCCTCTGGAGTCAGTGGGGTCAGTGCTGCTGCAAGGGTCAGGTGGTCCTGCGTCCTCCCCTGCCCTCCTGCGCCCTGCCGGGAGCTGGTGCCACTTCCCTTCTTCCCTTCTGGAAGCTCAGGCTTCCCAGGATGGAAAATTAACCCTGGCCAAAATAAATAAATAAATAAAAGGTTTTCTGCTGGGCAGGCAGGTTGAACCAGCTAATGGAAGGTCTGGTAAGTGCTAGGGACCACCAAGGGAAGGCGGTGGCCAGGGAGAGGGCACAGGGCTGGTGACACTGTCTTTTTGGTGGCAGCAAGCTTGCGAATCAGCTCTGCTCCTCATGGAAATGTGGGAGAAATTAATGTTTGGCGAGGTACCCCAAAAGCATTCTTGCAGGTGTTGGCTTCTCGCTTGGTGTGAGAAAGTCACTACCATTTGCAAATCCCAGTACTTAAAAATGGGGCTGCTATAAAAGCAAGCTGCTCAAAATGTTTCTAATTCAAATAGTGGAGAATTTCTTACTGTCTTTAGGTTATAAAGATAAGCCTTTAAGAAGAGGGCCATTTTCTTAGCCATGAGAAAATGCTTAAATGGAGACACCACCCACATGTTAAGTCCTTTTTAAAAGGGGCTAAATCCTCTTAACAAGAATATCTTTAGAGAACTCCTGTGGCCTTTAGATGACATGAGCTGTGGAGAGGCTGGTTCGGCATACTTCAGAAGGGGGCGGGAGGATTTACATTTCCAAACTGAATACTTAGCACCTCTGTCATTTTTCTGGTAGTTTAGAAAGCACCTCTTCCTCCTTCCTTCTCAGCGAGTCACAGCTGGAAGGGGAGAAAAATGGGGTAGCGCACAGTCTTTCTCCTAGGTGTTAGGTAGAGGAGCAGGCCAAATAGGACGTAAATGCTGAACAAGGATTTAAGGTATGGGAGAAAAGCCTCTAAGTTGCATGAAAGAAGTGGGTAGTTAACTAGTAGCTTTTCCTTACTCTGCAGGAATAAAAAGTTTTGTCTGTGTAGAAGACATAGGTGTTTTCATATTCAGAGCTGTTTTCATATTTCTTTGCCTGATAGTTTGCATTAATAGGAATGAATGCTAGCATGAGACTGGGGCCTTTGCCTTCTGAATAGCGTTTAAGGGAGTTTCTTTGGTTTAAATCCGTCTCCTCCAGTGACAGACTGCTGCTGAGCCCAAGGAGGTACCACATGGTCCTTTGGCACAGCTGTCTGAGGAGAGTTCAAAGAGGTATAAATCCTGATTGCCCTAACCGTGCCAAGAAGCATCTAGTGGAAAGCAGGCATCCTAATAAAAATGTACAGGAATAGCCTGTAGCTGGCTGTGCTCGCTGATGGTGGCTTTGCTATCCTCATGCAGGGTCCAGCCATGCTGGTGTGGCTCTGTCTGCACCAGAACTACTGAAGTACAGTAGGTTTCCTGCCCCATGATGATAAGGGCTTCTGGCAGGTTTCCATGAGCAAGCAGCTGAGCCACTCAAAGTCTTGACTGTTGGTGGAAGGAGTAGTCTTGCTTCTCCCTCACCGTCTCCTCTGCAGCACCTTCTTTATCCTACTCCTGGCCTGGCAGTGCTCTTCCCACCCCTCTGCGCTTGGGGAGCACCCAGCTGTGCTGGTGGGCTGGTTTTCTGCTGCTTTAACAAGGTAAAATAGCTGGGTCTGACGAGCAGTTAGGTCTGGCACGTGGTAGGTATTGGGCGTACGTGGCCCAAGCTGGGATGAGTGAGATGAAGGAAGGAGGCAGGAGCTTTCCCATGAAGTGGTGTCGAGGTGTGAGGTTAGCTTACTGAGCCTCAGTTTTCAGAAGTTGTTCTTGCCTGTTCTCACCATGAAGGTATCTTCCTTATGCCACCAGCCTGCTTGCCAAAGGCTGGATGTGGGTCACTTTAGGGCCAGTTTATCCTTCTGTAGAAGCTGCTTCAACTGACTGAGCAATTAAAGGCATTTTCTTTCCCCTCATTTTATACCAGGTATGTTGGTGCTGCTCTGTTAATTTTTACAGCGTGCTCATTTGTTAGTATGTGCGAGCATTTAAAAAAAAAAAATCTTTAAACTTAGGAACCGCTGTATTTTGCAAGATGAAAGGTTCTCTTACTATTTCTCTGACTACGATTGGCAAATGTTTGAGGAAGGAACACAAGAAGAGGGCTTGCACAGGACAGCCCTTCTCCTACTTGCGTTGAGAGAGCACTTCCTTGGTCAAGGGTTACAAGGACTTCTATAGCTACCAATGGCCTGCGATTTTTGTTTAATCTCTGTTTGCATCTAGTTGTAGTTCTGACCTTACATAGCAACAAGTTCTATCTATGATTTAGTTATCTTGTAGGGAAGAAAAAATAATTTTGTTTCTGCTTTTTTTTTTTTCTTTTTGAACTTGCTGTCTCTAGTGTCATTGGATACTGCGGTAGGGGAAAATGATTTCCTCATATGTGTTTCTCAACACAGTTTATGATACATTATCTTCTGTCCTCAGCTGTCTTCTCCAAGCTGAAGAGTGATAGACCATTTAGTTTCTCCTGAAATGCAAGCCATTAATGCCAAAATAGAAGTGTCCTTTTAAAAAAAATCACCATTCTTGAAAACAAACATGGCTGTTAGTTGTGAGTTTTTACTTGCCAAGCTATTGGGGATTGGTGGCTTCAGAAGATGTTTTGAAGACATGGTGGACCCACTTTGCAGGCCTAGCAGGAGCCAGAGACCCTTCCAGAGCCAGCTTGTTTCACAAGGTCTTAACCTGGCCCTGGGTGGGAAACAGGAGGTGTGGAGCAGAGGGGCCGAGTGTGCCCGATTACTGTGGGAACAGTTCATTACAAAGCGTAAGCTGCAAAAAGGAAACCAAAGTAGCACCGATCCTCTTTGGAGCCCCTGTCCTGTGCAGGGCCCGTAAGTCTGGTGTGGCTGCGAGAGGGGAATTGAGCCCACCCCTCCTGTCCAGAGCACTGAGAGGGGAGTTGGGTGAGAAACAAAGATGTGAGCTTTTCTTAGTAGCTTCAAGTATGACACCTTTCAAACCTTCAGGCTTCACTTCTGAAGGTGTGTTCTGGGCTGATGGCCATAGTTCTGGTGGCAGGGTTGGTCCTGGTGCTGGTGTGGAGGGGTGGGAGCGTGGCTCAGGCTTTAATCCTGGTTTGTGGAGGAGCTGCCCACTAAGGATGGGTTGGCGACTGTGACTTCAGTTCAGACAGGCTTCTTGCACTGACGGTGGTACCATAGATCCAGCCATGCCCAGAGCGAGACTTCAGCAGAAGGAAAGGTGGTCTTGGTGTAACTAAATCTCTGGGTTTTGCAGTTTGTGCAAATAATCTCATTTACAGTTGGCAGCACTGAGAGTGTATATATGGTGGCAACTCTCCTCCTTACAAATGACTAAGTTGGACTTCAGGCTTTTGTTTTGGCTGGCAGAGTTAATCACTTCCTGCATTATTTTTCGAGAGCAGAATTGTTTGCTGTAGGGAGAAGAAACCCCCCTCGTGTCCGGGGCAATGGTGTGCCGAGGGAGGGAGGCAGACTGCCGGTGCCTCTGGGATGGGGCTGGTGCAGTGTTTGAGGTGCTGCTGCTGAAGTATTTGGACTTGGTTTCAATTCCAGTTCTGTCTTCTGTTTGAAGACAGACTTGGCAAAATTGCCCAATTTATCACATCTTTAAAAGGGAACTATTTCACTTCTGTTTTCCTCAAGTAAGTTGGTCCAAAACCACACTTGGAAGTGCTATGCCTGGCATGGGTGTCTCCTGAAGTACTATGCTGTCTGCTTGGATGGTGCTGCTATGTGCTGGATCTCGTGGCATTTGTGGAGTTCTAAATGCCTTGTGGGCTCAACGTGAGCTGTGGTAAATATTTCCATCTGCGAACCCTGCAAAGTGAGAAGACAAGAGTTTGTCTAGATGTTGATGAAGCCGGAGCATACTGAAAATGGCCTCAGCTATGTGGTGGGAGTGTTCTGCTTCATGCATTTTAGCCTTCCTTTTGTACATATATGAATACATTGCAAATGCGTTGGTAGTTGTGTGCAAACTGAACTTGCCTAAGGTTAACGGCATGTGTTGTGTCCCTCCTGTCCTACTTATGAATGTGAACAGTTGTTGACCTGTTACAGCATGAAAACTAACGCGCTAGCTGTGTCACCACTGCACGTGCGTGCCCTGAAGCTTTCAGGCTTTTGTGCCAAAGATCTTTTGCCTAGGACTAAGCTAGGAAGGAAAGGTGGAGTGTTGAAGATCACCTTTCCAGAATCAGCTGGCATCTTTTCTGTGACTGCTGAGTTATGTGGGCAAGTATGGCTTCTGTTTATTCTACCTCTAGAAGTAAAACCAGTACCCTGTTTTGTCACTTTGTTTAAGTAGGAGACTTATTTTAATCACCTGCATCTGCTTTCACGATTTCATCCAACTTGTACGTGGCTACATCTAGGCCCAGAAGTGACCACTACCTATGGCTGATGGCATTTTCAGGTGCCCTACTTCCAGGGTCTAGGACCTGCTTTTTAGGAAAGTATTGGGTGCTTCCTGTGATGTTCAGTTGCAGTACTGCAGATGTTAGGTCCTTGGTATCTTGAGCTTTATATGAACAAGCCACTGTTAAAAGCAGAGGCTGCTATTATTTTGATTTTCATTTCTGTATCTTTAAAATGGGATTTGAGAGTCTCATCATATAGACACTGCAAGCCACTGGTTTTGCAAAGATCTGTGAAAACTCATAGAAAACACGTAAACAACTACTTTTGGTAAAAATAAATTGTGTTGGGAAACTAGATAACAAGAGATGTCTGACTAGCCTTGTCTGCTTCAGCTCCAGCATTCCTGATCCAACTTGTGGTATGTGTGTGTTGGTTAATGTATGCATAGATTCTAGAAGTAATTTTCATTAATGAACTTCTTGAAAGACTTTCTCCTCTTTACAATGCTATTCTGGTTTTGTTTGGTTTTTTTTTTGTTGTACAGCTGTTCGTTCAAAGGTTGTTGCATATTGCATAACTTTCTGCTAGAAAGTGAGGTGGGGGAAGAAACTTATTGGCAAACTTCCTTCCTTGTTAATTAAGGTGACATTAAAAGTCTCTGGTTTAGGACTCAATGGTGGCTGTCACCATGCAGTTCAACATTATACATTGTGTCAGGCTTATCGATCCACTGTACTAGTTCTCTCTAAATATGACTTTCTCTTAATTTTGGTTCTACCTGTTAGTTACAAAATCTTGCTAAAATTGGAATGCAGTAACAGATATAATTTTCTTCTGCAAGCCACTGAATCTGCACCGTAGGATTTCATGATTTTTACACATTTTAAAGTACAGATGTAATTTTAGAGTGAAACACTTCTACGTAGAGTGATCTCTATAAAACTTAGCTTTCAAATTTGCCTTGCATGTTGTTCACAAGCAAACTGGCATGTAGACTTGCTTGCATCCCTCCTACCTAAACTCCCATTTAAGAGGTGTCATCTGGCAAGTTTCAGGTCTGGAAGTAAAAAAAGTAACCTCTTGGCCCAGCATTTATATTGGTATGGTCCATTTATGTTGACAGTAGACATCTAGCTTTTTGGGTGCTACCACAGTGTAAGTAGGTAAGTATGTAAAAATATAAAATGATGTGCAGAAAGGGTCTTAATCTTGTACCATATGTGGAATGGCGCTTCCTGTGTATCAGTTGTCTATGGTATACTGGAAAATACATGCTTTAAGGAGCAGGTCTGAAGGATTTGCTGCAGTCTCTTACTGCTTCTGTAATGAAATCTCGGCTTTCCTTCACCCTCTGCTTTGGCTTTTTTTAACATCTGCTGGTTTTAAGGTTGTTTTTCTAACCAGAGATGCTAGAAATGGAATTATATGCAATTATAATATCTTGAGTGATGCTAGTAACCTAATAGTGCCTTCAGTACTTGTTTTCTTGTGCTGCTAACTCTGGAATTAAATGGCAATTACCATGTATATATGCTGGTGTTATTTTGCCTTGCCAGCATCGTGTTTTTAGACAGCATTGGTTCCACACATTGACAGTCAGTTTTTTGTCCCCGTACAGTAAGCTAGTTCACACTTTGTCTAATGTCTTCGCATAGCAGGAATTGATGTTGGTTACAGTTCTCACAGAAGGCTTTTGTGTGGCGATATCTGAAAGCTGACTTGTTGGAGCTTTTATCAAGGCTATTGCAATGAGGCCATTATCCCCGCTCGTGGTGAACATAGATATTCACAGAAATTTTTATAATATTGCTTACTAAGTGGCACACTGGTGAAGAGTGACAATGCTGGACTGGTACAGAAATAATACCCGAGGTGGCAGCCATGCCGCGGTGGGGCATTATCTGTCCTTGCAGACCGGGGACGGGGTGGGAAGGGAACCCTGCATGGGGCAGACGGAGGGTGGTGATCAGGGCTATCACAAGCACGAATAATCCTGGCTGTCTGCTCAGCAGAATAAAGTTTTACTTTTCATGGTAAGACTTTTATCAAGTGGCTCCAAGTAACCCAGATCCAAATTGCTGTATAATATTTCTGCACTGCATTCATTCTTTTTTTTTTTTTTGGTTGTGCGGTATCTGTAGCCTAAAACCGTCTCTTGGGAGTTATGTAAAGCTGCGAGTTAGGCGAGAGGAAGCTGAAACTTCACAACTCTGCTGTAGTACTCTTTTTAAGCACAAACCTCTTGAGCTGGTAGAAAAGACAGCTTACTACTTGAGGTGGGGGCAGGGAGGGCTTTAAAAATTATAATAGTATTGTCACCGGCTGCTTTGTCTTGACAGTGGGTATTTCACTGGGTTTATCTTTTTTTTTCCCCTCAGGAACTGGGGGTTAGAAAAAGCTCTTTTTGTAAAAGACAGTGTCCTGAAAGCATAGGCAAGTTGCTCATTTTCCTTCTCTGGTTCTTAATCATAAGAGCTGCCTTGATGATTTTTCCCACCTCGAATTAGCAGTTTATTTATAACATGCTAATGTTCTGCATGCCTGTCGGTATTACTGTTCTGTCGTGCTGAGCTGAGAATTGTTCTCTCGAATACTGACACCATGAAGATGACATAAATGAACATGGGAAATTGCGTATGATAGAGAAAAATGCAGGTGGCTTTTGGTATGACTTTGGTTCACTTTTCTTTCTATAAAATCACTTCAATTTCCTTTCTGAATTCAGTTGCTAGTCGTATTTTTGTTGCTTGTTTTTATTTGTTACTTTAAAAAAAAAAATGCAGACCATTGCCTTATGGCATCCTCGCTACCCTATCGTTCCTGTTGGCAAATTTCTCTGTGATCATCTTCTGCACACTGCCACCAGCTGCCTTCTTGGATTGCAGGCAGGGGAGTGAGGAACTTCAGGGGGTATTTTCCCCCTTCTCAGGGTCCTTGCAAAAACCGCTTCGCAACCGAGCGCCCGCAAGGCCCTGGCAGGAAGGCTCTTCCAGATCTAGAGGTTAGCAGCATCCCTTCTGGTGGTGCTCTGCTTCAGCCGCTCTGCCAAAAGACTGGAGAGCATTCAAAGTCCAGACTGTGCAAAACAGGGTGTCTTGTGCATGGAGAAGGAAATGGCAAAATAAAAATGCGTCCCATGAGTTGCTGCACTTAGAGTAGCGTGCTTTGTAGGTGTTTGAGAAAGGTGGTAAAGAAATGTGCAAGATCATCTGGAGACCTCCAATATTGTTTGCTGGTGATTTGTTCTCTAAAGATGCTGTTGCTGGCCTTGGGGCGCTGAAGTCCTTCCCTTTTCTCATTTTGGTAACATGCTTTTGCTGAATACGTGGGAAGTGAATGCAATAGTAGTGAACAGGTTGCATGCTGTTGGCTAGATGATAAGCTTAGGTACAGCCTTCTGTGAACAGAAAGAAATTAATACTTAAGTTTTTTTTGTGGGCTTTGGGGGGGGGGGGGAACATAGAAACCCACTTTGCTGTGAAGGGGAATGTATAGGGAATTCCAGAGACTGACATATTTAATTAAAAAAAAAAAAAGAGAGAGAGAAAAGAAAAGCAAGCTTGTAGGCAGGCAAATTCCCCTTATTCAGAGAAAGCCATATGTTCAGGATACTATCCTTAGTGTGATTTATTTGCTTCAGAATTAGGAAAGAGGGTTGCTAGGAAAAGTAAGATGCATTCAATTCTTTCACTCTTATAGAATTTTATAAGGGTGACTACCATCTCCTTCCTTTCTTCCTCTTTCCCTGTTGTAGAGAATAATCAATTTACAAATAAGTCAGAGCAAGCAAAAATGTGATTGTTCTCATCTGCAATGCAGAGACTAAGACGGACTCTTTAAGGCCAAAATCAGGTATTTCTGCCTCAAAGTGAATCAGGAGTTATTTAATCATTCTGTATTTAGTAAGAAAGGATCTGATTTTCAGCCTTTCTGTTTTCCCCTTCAGATTTGTCTAGTTTCTGTTTTCTTGACTGCCCTTTAGCTCTTTCAATGGCCTCAATGCCATTTTGAACACCTTCCCCTACTTCCTCGAAGCGTGGGGGAAGCAGCGCCAGCTGTACCAGGCAGGCATTTTATCTGTGGCCAGTACTTCATTTGAAGTGGAGAAATGTGGCTTTCCCAGCTGCTTGAAGAGCTTGGTTGCCCCAGCACATGAAGAGCAGCCCCCAAACTCTGTTCAACTGGCAACAGAGAAGGGAGGAATCTCCTTAAGACCTTGCAGGGAGAAAACACTAGGCATCTGTGAGATGCTATAGTAGATCTACCTAAAAATATCAGATACTTTGGCTTGCTTATTGACTTGTTTGGTCAATGCCTTGTTGAAATGGAAAAAGTCAACAGATCTGGAACAGTTTTAAACTTCTTGAGCTTTGCATAATAGTGCAATGACACAAGAGGGGCAGCATAAAGATCCCAGCAAACGTACTTGCCCACCAGGGCAGCCCCAGCTCTTTCACTGGTTGTGCAAGCATGGCATGCCTAGAAGATTAGGGACAGCCTGCCTGCCAGCAGCTGTAATGGTCCTGGAAGGGTTGCTCTCCTCTTGGAAAGTCACCATCAGATACTTTGTCTAGCTTCAGCCCCAGACCCTTTGGTTAATGTTGCACAAATGATACAAAAATGTATCATTCCTTCTGCTGCAAAGTAATGCTGGACACCTTCTGCAGGTATTTCGCCTCTCCCTGAATGCCGGAGACCATGCTTTTTGTCATCTTTGTTGCTCTGCCTTGTGTATGAGTGGCGCGCCATGACTGCATGGGCTATGGGGTGTCAGCCTGAGTATGGAGCAGGTGCAGTGATCTTCCCAGCTAGAACCTTGAATTAGGAGGAGTGTGGGAAGGTACACGGTCCGCTCTTCTGGGAGGGAAAATGTGGAGTGTAACTTAGTAGGTGTATTAGTCTGAATTGAGGTAGGTCTGCAGGTAAGGACTGATGCAGCAGCACACTTACATGGGGGAGATCTTTATGCACATGCCACTACAGGTCCACCTGTTCATGCATCTGCACCTCACTCATGTAAGACTGGAATTTTTTGGATAGTAACATTGATCAGGGCCATGTCTAGTTGCTTCCTTGTTCTTGTGTGTAACTGCATAGAGTAGAGAAACTTAAGCTTTCACTTAGCTTCCTATTACTTTCAGAGGCGGAGTTGAAACATTGAATTTCTTAGGTCTACTTTGACTACTATCACATGGTTGTGGTATCCTGATAAGATTTTTCTCTTCAGAAAAATGGTCCAAAAATCAGCATGCATTACTGTCCTTTTTGCAATGAGCTGATCCTTTTTTCAAGGCAAACTTAGGAGCTTCTCTTCTTGTCAGGAGCTGCATTTACCAGCAGATGCTTGGAATACCTGTGACTTTGTGGAGATTGTGGCTTCTTCAGACCTGCTTTCTGAGACCCTCTGAGGGGACAAGTTGCTAGACCTACTACCGGATCAGTCAGTTGCATCTAGCATCTTGGCTGTGGCTGAGGTTGGACTATTGATCTTGGTGACGTGAGCTTCAAATTGCAAAAGAACTCATGAAGGCTTTTGATTGCATGCACAGAAAAACTATATACACACATGCCTTGGGGCTTGTGAGGGCAGAGCAGGAGTCCTTCTTGGGAGCAGTGGAATGAGGCGTGCACTGGGGATACTGAGGAACTGGGCTTCTGCTTCTCCAGTTTAACTAGCTGCTTGCATCTCCCCTGGCACAGTGAAATTGCATCAGTCCCTTCACTAAGTGTTTTTATCCAGACTACCAATTTCAACAAAGTGATTTTTTAATTTTTTTTTAAGTTTGGTATTAAGATCTTTTAAGAAGGCAGGCCAGCGAGGTGATTTGGGCAAGAACCTTTTACAGTTGCAATATGGAATTTTTTCACTTTAATGAGTGAAGGCGGTGGTTTGAGCATACACCAGTGTGCCTTTCCAGAGCTGTGATACGGCTGAACCACAGTGGAAATCTGGAACCGTAACAACACTGCTTATAGGAAGTTTGACTCCCTGCATTTAACCACAAATGTGGTCAATCCTAGGAGAGGCAATAGCGGAGAGGAAGAAAGGTGGTAGTGTTTGATTAGCTTTGTTCTCCTTTTTTTCCACAGTCTGTCTGATGGATGCAGCTCCAGCTGGGAAAGCAGAGTGATAGTATTGCTGACTGGTAGTTCTAGTTTCTTCCTTGTTACACTCTGAAGATACTCTTTTGGGATAGCTATAACAAGACTTGCTTTCAGCATATTAAATTCAATAGTCATGTGTTATTATTAAACAGTTGTGTTGCTTGGTAAACTATTTGCTATAACTGAAGACAATAACATATAGAAGAGTATTAAATACCATGTCAAGATCCTTCAGATGGTCACTAGCTTCACGCAGGGACTAAAGCACTAAGTAATCCAGTCGTGACAGGTATCCGCAGTGGGTGAGTGAGGGACAAAGGTCTTCCCGTTGCTCCTCACCATCGTGCCCCAGACCAATGTGTTAGCTCCATTTGGTTCAGCAGCACGGGAATGGCTGTTTGTCTTGGAAAGTAAAATATCCTTCTGCTTCCTATCTGCATGTTCTCAGAAATGAAATGTAATCCTCTCATAGTCAGGGTAACCTTAATTGCCTGCTGGGCTAGGAAGGAAAAGGTGAATTCAGGTTCGGGTCTGTGCTACTAGGAGCGCTTCCCGTGACGGAGGGATTTCCTGGAACCATCCTGGGAGACACTTTGTGAATGTGGTTTCACAGTCAGCTTAAGGTGATCCAAGTCAGTGCTGCCATGAACAGGGTCATGCTGCCCTTCCTCCCTGCTCACGCGGTCCCACCGCCTCCTTGCGTCGGTGCCCGGGCTCATACCGCCCTGCACTTGGCCAGACTGGGGACCTGCTCCAGCTGAAAGCTAACACTGGGTGAGCGATTAGTTTTCAGCCCAGCGAGCTCCCTGGCCCAGCTGGCAGCGTGGCTGGGGCAGAGGCAGCCGGTGGGGGCCGCTTTCTTGGCAGCGGGGCGCCGAGGTGCACCCTCAGCTGCAAATGCCAGCACGCACCCTCTGGCCACCCACTCTCCCCATGTGTGGGATGCTTCGCCTGGTGTGGCAGCAGACTGAGAGCCTCGCTCCGTGCACGACCTTAGCATCTCCTAGAATCGGGTGGAGCTGTGCGTATCGAAAACCTAACAGATGGCTCTGTAAAGAAATAGGCAGCTTTTGTGCTGTTACTTACTGCTTAGGTTACCAAGCGCGTGCAGCTGCTGGTGCTTTGCTGGCAGTGCCCAAGGGCTGAAGGGAACTCTCACACTCTCCCCATCTCTGTCTTTCAGCTTTTAAAGGCTTGGGGGCAGTTCAGGGGTTTTGTGAGCACGTGGAGGAGAAAACATGGCTGAAAATGTTCTCACTTCACAACGGAGATCCTTAAACTGAGAATCTGCATTTTCTCAGCACTGTTTGTACCATGCCTCATACACTTGGCTTCCAGTCCCTGACCAAGGCTCCCAGGCTACATGCAATTTAATTACAGTCTGATGGCTGGCATTGAAGTAGGTGAAGGTAAAAATGTAATTTGTGCCTAGAAGTTATGTATGTAGAATGAGCTTGTAATACTGGAGGCCTTCTCCAAAATCATCGCTATCAGGAAATACATCCTGAGGAAAGACTGGCTATGTTGCTTTGACAGCTACAGTTGCTCTTAGCAGGGCTTTAACATGACTGATTTTTAAGAGATGAAAGTAAAGGCATTGTGGTCTTGGATGAGAGGTCACAGAATCCCTGGAGATAGCAACTGGGATGGCTTTTACTGCCAACAGCCACAGCCAAGGGGCTTATCTTGCATGGGTTACGAATGTGGGAAGGCTCCTAGAGCTTCTGGTCAGATGGGTGGTAATGAATGCTAGCCATATGGAAAGGTCATCAGGGAAGGTTAAGTTTCATGACTGCACTCGTAGCAAAGTCTCCTTTCTGCCTCTCAAGTGGAGAGGTGAAGACAGCCTGTGTGGCTGTGAGAGCACCCAGAGTCCTGCTTATTCCATGCCCGCTGCAGAATTTGGCTCTTGTGACCAAAATACGCTGCTGAATATTGGCTTCAGCTTAAAAGGAGGTATATCATTGTGGTTATAAGGAGACCTTGACATGCAAACTCAACTAGTGTAGTACCAACTAACTCTGGGACAGCCTGTAACTAATTGGGCTGCAAAATAAGTTATCACTTTAATCTGTTGCCTAATCTTGAACATAACTATTTCATTATTGATTACTTCAGCAAAAAACTTCAGATGTGTTTATCTCGCAATCTTTCCACACATTGCCCACTGCCAGAAGCCTCAGCTCTCCCCACAGCAGCTGCCAAAATTTCCATCTTTCTCCTGATACTTTCTTTAGCACCATTGTGCATTGGAACATTTGCAGGATAGTAAAATGTGAAAGCTGTGTAGCATTCCTATTTATTTTGGAATTCAGTTTTTTACACAAGGAACACTGTAACTCTGCCATATTTACCTTCTTGTATGTAATTCAATAAAACATATTTACCTGAAGTGGACACAAAATTTCCAGTTTGCTGTGGAAAGCGTAGGGCTGCGCTGCAGAACTTGTTCCAAGTTAGTGCAGAGTGTGTGAGGGCTTCTTGCCAGTGCAAAGCACGGGAGGGAAGTCAGGAGTAAGAAGAGTCTTGCTGTTATCATCAACAGGCGCCTGTTGAAAGGGTAGAAGTTATGGATGTCAAGGCAAGACGACAGGTTTTTCGTGTTTTTGAGTTTTATACTTCCAAGACAAACCAATGACTGGCAAAGCAGGTTTCTTCCAATACTGTCTTTAAGGTGCTTTTGTTTCACCTTGGGTAAGAACCTGCAACCTCAGATAGTGCAATGTAGGTGAGTTTTCTTGGATAATCTTGGCTTTACAGTTTGATATAGTTTGGAATTAGGGTTGGGAAAACAACTAGTGTAGAAAATGAGGATTTTCTTTTGAGAATCTACCACACTCTAGGCTTTTTAGTAATCAAGGAAGACTACAGGCTGGTGGGGGCTTCCCATGGCTGCCCTGAGTTGTCTTACCCTTCCTCCTGCTGCTAAGAGAATAAGTCTGTCTTTCTTCCTATCCACATACTGCTGAGAAAGGCCATCATACACAGGCTATTTTTGATCCTATTCCTTTCCCTAATTATAGGTAGCTTTTATAAATCTGTCTGGATGGAGATCCCGTGTACTTTCAAAGGGCTCATTTGATCTAAATTTAAGGTTGTCTCATGTCCAGTTGTGAAACTTGCTATTTTAGTTTGCCCTACCTGCAGCTTTTACTAAAACAAGAGGAAAAGGATGAAAAGGAGAGGCTGAAACATGTGTGTGTATGAGAGGAGGGAATGATGACTCATAAGTGGGACTGCATTTGAAAATGAAAAGTATCAAGGTGTACTGATCACAAGAGAGAAAGTTATGGTTTTTGTGAAGAAGGCATGATTAAATCATATGGTCATTTTTCTTCTGAACAAATTAAGGTACACTTGTGGAAGAACCCATGAGCCTGAATCGATTAGATAATTTTGAAGAGGGAAGAAATCTATTTAAAGAAAGGAACTTTCAGTGCAGCCTTTAATAGGTGATATTCTAGTGCTAGATTCCACTGGAAGACTTCTCCAGGCTTCTGGAAAATTGCCTACGGGATAGTTCTAATAACTGCATGGTTATATAGCAAGGCAGGTAGCAAGGAAAGAGGGGGAAGGTAGCAGTGCAAGAAGCCAAATGGGCTTTCTCTGAACTTTAGGCTGTAATGAATAGAAATTAAAGCTTATGAATAGACACCTGAGTTTCTGCTTTCATCCTAGGTGTTGTCTCTTTCACCTCTCTGCTAATGTTCTGCTCTTCTGGTCTTGTTCTGGCATCCATAAAACTTCCCTAAAACTTGATGTCCAACAGTCTTGAAATAACCCTTTCCGTAGAATTTTAGTGTGCAATTATAAGGATGGAGTTCTTCTGTACACAGCACTGCAAAAAGTGCTTGGGGTGTTTCCTAAAATGTTTACCAGCAGTATTCAACAGCCAGATCTTCCCACCTTCACCCTTCTTTTTCTACATTTCTTCCCCACCAACCAAAAGCTAAAAGATAACAAATATGTAGCTGTCTGATATGTGAATGAGGCTGATAGAAAAGATGTTTAATTTTGTAAAGCAATTTTTATTAAAAAAAAAAGGAACCCAGTATGGCATTGGATTAAAAATTGGCTAAGTGACAGGAAAAAGGTCCTTTTGATTCCAACAAGTATTTGCACGAATCCCGATACTATAGAGTGCTTTCATCATTGTCCCAGAAGTAAACAAAAAAACTGTTACTGATAGTAATTGCTAGGAGAATAGTATATGATAATGGAGCTCTCACAGCTTGCTCTGTAGGCACATTCAAACACACTGCATCTTTAATACAGCCAAAGGCAAAGTTGTATGCCAGAGAACAGGGAATGCAAGCTATGCCTTATGAAAGAGGGCCTGTATCCTGGAAAGCAGCACTTCTGAGAAGTCTGTAGTGGACAAGCAGCTGCACACCAGCTTCCAGCGCAATGCTGAGGAGCCATGGCACTGAGGCTTGCATCCTGGCATGTACAAAAAAAGGGATAGGAGAGGGGATACTTTTGCCTCAGTGAACAGTTTTGGTGCAGCTTATACTACTTAAGGTCCACAATTCAGTGCTAGTGCTTTTAAAGGGAAAATGTTGAAAATAGAAGATAATGTTAAATAGGGCAGCAAAAATTATTCGAGGTCTGAAGAAATGCCCTACAGTGCAACTTAAGAAATATTTTGCTTTTGAAATTAGTATTAGAGGATGACTTGGCTGATATACAAGATACAGAATTGGGAGGGGTAGGTGATATAGCTGATGGTTGCACTGCCATCCAGAAGGACCTTGATGGGCTGACAGGATATCATGAAGTTCAGCAAAGGGAAGCGCAAAGTCCTGCACCTGGGGAGGGGTAGCTCTAGGCACCAGGACAGGCTGGGGCCAACCTGCTGGAAAGCAGCTCTGCAGAAAAAGCCTTGGGGTCCTGGTGGACATCAAGTTGGCCATGAGCCAGCAACATGCTCTTACAGCAAAGGCCACCTATGACCTCCCAGGCTGCACTAGGCACTGCAGTTGAAGCAGGTTGAAGCAGTCTTCAGGAGTGATATAAAATACTGCTGACGTAGGACGTGCATCACAGCGAAAGCTCAGTGGATTAGTTGTGCTTTGTGACATTACACAGAATTTAAAACATTAAGGAGTTGGCTATCTTTGTGCTGTTTCAGCCACATAAGCTGTCTGCTGCCAAACCAACCGGTGAAATAAGAGTATATGCAACAGCTGCCTACCTGCACATGGGGAGGGAGGACATCATTGGTCCTTAGAGTGGTACAACCCAGGCGAGGTGAAAATCAAGTTCAGTTTGTAGTTAAAGAAATGTACTGTGAACAAACCTGATGGCAGTACTGGCTCCTGATCTAGGATGAAGGGGGCTGTCAGCCATACGTGCAGTCTCTAGGTCGTTGCTATCTGTGATTCTCTACCTCTCTCTCTTCTTACACACTTTTATCTGTTTCTGTGACTTCTGCTGATTTGGAGCCTGCTTTCTGACTGCTTCTAGGAATAGTTGCTTTTGGATATGTAAGCTGTGTTTCCTGTTTCTTGGGCACTTGTTATTTTTGTTACTCTGAGGTTTGGTATGTGGAGGAGGTTATTGTGTTAACTTCTTCAAGGTTACTTAAGGATAATTTTTTTTTTATGTGATACTAGTAATTTCATTTTCAAAGCTGTACCTAATTAACTTCTTGCAAATGACAAATCGATCTCTCCATGCAAATCAGCATTATAGTTAATTGTAGGTGCAAATACAACTTCTCAGGGTTAATCTGTGGGGACAATGTTGGGACTTCTTTAAAGTAAGCTAAAACCCCCACAGTTTACATAACTTACAGAACTACCTGAAGTACAGTCAGTGCTTAGGACCCTGTGTTGTTTCTCATTGTCTGGCTCTATAAGTGCAAATCATCGCATCTCATCTGGGTCTGGCTGTCTCCTGAAAGTGGTGGGTTTTTTTGGTTTTTTTTTTTTTTTTTTCTTCAATTTTCACAATGTCCTTTGGAATCCATATAATATTTTTATCACCCTAAATGGATTCAAAGTACATTTATTACTTTGGGGGAATTCAACTGTATGTTTTTATTACCTGTATGGAACTAGGTTGAGGAAGTTCTTAAAAATAAAATGTTTTACGACTTTAGATCTGACTTCTCATAACCAATTACATTAATTGAACAAGTAGTTAGATGTAAGATCCATCGCACCTCAGTAAGTGAATTAAAAATACGGCATCAAGACTGGTGTTGACTTCTTTTTAAGAAAGGATTCTCCTCCTTTGGGAGCATGAATACCCAACACTAACATTCATGTGCGCCTGAGTATTTAAAACTTACTGCCTTCTGCTTTGTAGCTCTGCTATAGTTTCTGAAGTGTTTGCATATGGATCTTCTTTGTCATTAATTTTTGAAAGACTGTACAAGTTAGTTGGTTCCCGGTGAATCACCATTCGGTAAGTAAAGCGATGCAGTCCCTTGGCACTGCACTGGTATAGCTCGGTATGGGTATTTTGTGTGGAGTGCAGGAAGGTTTGGGGTGCCAGGGTGGGAAATCTCAAACCGCAGACCTGTGCAGACAAGAAAGCTTGTACTCCAGAAACGGCATCTGTGGAATTACACCAATGAAATCCTTTCTTGTAGGTGTCCTGTATCCAAGGAAAACAAAGCCCAAGATGCTGTGGCTTAGGCTGGCAATTTAGTGAGCAAACTTTGTGATGCAAGGCCCATCTTACATCATTACAGGGCACCTACACTGAGATAGCACTGGTGTGGCTTTGTGAGTGCTCCTCCTTCTCCTCCCTTTTCACTTCATACATATCAAGTCTTATTAATTCTGTTTTCCTAGAGAGTTTTATGACTATAATCTACATGTTCTGTAAGTAAGAAGTAACTTTCTTCCCAATTCCTATGTCGATATATAAGCCCAGTATACTACTACTTTAGTTTTTAACCTGTGTATCTGATACTTTATGGCATTTACTGGAATTTCCTCCAAGGAAGTTCATCCTACTCTATTCTCCAGCTCCCTTAATGTCCTTCCTCTGCCTCCCAGGGCTCGTTTGTTTAGTAGACAATTTGGCAGACAACTGACAGTGTTTGAAAGTTTTTCTTTTTTTAAGTAGCTGTGCTAATTTCTACACATAGAGTGGAAGCCACTCAGTGGAACTAATCCGATCACAATCTTATTTTGAAATTAATGACTTTTTTTAAAAGGACTTTTAAAAATAGTCCTTAAGTACAACAGACAAAATAATCTCTAGGATATATTTTGCGACTGCCTGCTTTGTGATGGTTTTTCTTTGGGAGCAACCTTTAAAATGGTGAGGAAGACTGATTTCCCTCAATCCAGTTCAGCTTTAGCCTCACCAGTCAGGAGACTGAAAGTCTCCTGAAGGGCTGAAACATTGCAAGCAGCTCTGCCGCCATGTGAAGAGGTGGTACCCTATCACACCCCATGTGAATTTAAACGATCACTTTCTTATTTGGCTTACTTTGATCTCGATGGGTAATGCTAAAAGTGGACCTGTGTCGGTGTAATTGTTACATGTATATGCAATACAAAGAAATTACACCAAGAAGTCCCTTATGCGGCTGGTCTGTCATCACGTCCTGCCCCCCCCGCCTTCTTGCCATCAGTTTGAAGGTTCAGCATCAGGCCTGTTTTATGACAGTCTTGTTTTCTTCAAAGGATGTCTGTGGTGAGAAATTACTGACGTGAACTGCAACTGAAAACCCCTGAGCTTTGCTCTGGAGGCAGCAGCCTTGCCAAAGTGGTATTTTTGGGAACGGGGGTAGGCGAATGGCCGGTGGCTTTGACATCCGTTTGTAGGACCAGGCTGGTGTTAAAGCCTGCTGGTGGCAGGGCTAGCCTTGCCACCGTGGCCCTGGCCGTGCTCACCGGGGAGGAAAACTGTCCTGCTGCAGCCAGCCACCCCAAAAACCTGCAGTCAGGTATCTCCCCCAGGTGCTGCTTGGTCTGTTTCATAGAATCATAGAATGGTTTAGGTCAGAAGGGACCTTTAGAGGTCATCTAGTCCAACCCCTCTGCAGTGAGCAGTTTGCGTTCCTGTGTGTGAGTCTTGGCTCTTTGACAGTATGTTGTCTGGAAGTTTTGTCTCCAGAGCTTCCACCTTAACCAGGCAGGTGCAGCTCAGCCTCCAGCAGCCATTGGGATGAGGGAGTAGCTGTTACATGGAGCCGTTTTCCGGACTGCTCAGAGACGTGTGTGCTTCTCACCTTGGGCAGTTTAGCAGTTGAGATGAAAACTGGGTGCAGTTTCCTGAAAATAACTTTTCATATTTCAACATGAAGCGGTAACTGGAGCCTTCAAGCTTAGTACAGTGCAAAGCCATTGGTTCCAGTAAGAAGTAATTGTTTCATATTTGGTGGAAAAAATTGCAATAGAAAGATCTCAGATGAATCATTTCCTATGCAGCATAGGTGTAATTCTGTTGGTTTGAGGCCTGAAACGTGGTTTATGCTTTGGTTTATTTCTTGCACAACTCTTGTAATGTCCTTCCCCTTCTAGTGCAAAGAAAATACGAGGTGCTGCACCAGTGCAGAAGAACAAGATAAGCTGCACGTTTTAGCAGTGGCTACTATAGGGAGCGCAAGCCTCACGGCCCGTAGGCTAATCCCATGGCATCCGAGTAAACCGGTGAGCAGAAAATAGGTTGTCCACTTACCACAGTGCCCGAGTTACACTGGCGGTGGTGACTCTGAGATGCGCTGACCTTCTGGCAGGTTAGCTCTCCACAAGATATCAGGATGAAAATCAAAGGGAGTTAGCACCTTGAGATTATAATCCTCCTTCAGAAAAAATGACCTGCTGTAGGTCTAGGAAGAAACCACCAATTTTCATTGCTATGTTTCACTGCTTTCTTGGTTTGGTTCAGGTCACTGTGTTTCGTTTAAAAGTGGTTGAAAATGTTCTTCTGTTCAGACAGGACTGAGATGAGAGAAGCGTGAACTGCCACGTGGGGGTGAGGCACAGGGCATCGATGCACAGTGCTGCTAACGCAGGAACGAGCTATTGGCGCACTAACTGTTGAGCATATCTGAAAGCTAATGTATTCCTTTCAGTGAGTGTTAAAAATGGCCTTGTGTGATGTTCTGCAGTAATGACTGGGAGGCACTCATGACACTTACATTACTTCTTTCTGCATATTCAACCTGAGAAGGGAAAGCCATCGCTAGATTCCTCTGGCTTGGGTCCTACTTTCAAACAAGAATCTGCCGCTGAAACTTGGCTACCCACATTTTAACTTTTTTGAGCTAAATATAAGTCTTACAGTTTGATAGTTCAGTGCTTACAGTTCGTGGCTTCCTTGACACTCCTGATACTTCTGAGGGAATTGTGAAAGTGGAAAATTGATGGAAATAAGATGGTTTCATTAGGCCTTGAAAGAAACTTCACCAGAGCTCCACTATCAGCCTTCGGCTCTCAGGGTCAAATGCCTAAATGAGGAGGGGCTGCAGATGATCGGAATGTAGTTTAATTTGATAATTTGTGAGGTGCCTCTTATTGAATGATAAACCTGATTAAGACATACAAAGGGAATTTTCTTTTAATATTAATCTACATTAAAAACAAGCAATTTGACTATAGTTGAATGAATAATTTCAATATAGGAGCTAGAGAAGAATTTCCTTCAGTTAAAACTTCAATAAGCTGATACCTGATAAACTGAAATATAAGCTGATAGTTTAGGAAACACAAATTGGTATAGTGGAAAGGATTTCTTGTCCCCTTTTTACTAGAGTTGCCATTTTCTGAGAAGAAAATTTGGGGCTTTTGTGTTAGTAGGTTGATGAGGATGATTTTTATAAGTTGCGTTTTCATTTGCTTTAAAATGCTTCATTTAAAAGTTACTTTAAATACCAGCTGCTTGTCACTCAGCTAATAATCCTGACTAGTAAGTAGTGATATTTCAGACTCCTGTTTTTGTTGGTTTTACAGTTTATTCAATTCAGGGCACTATTTTTTGTGTATGTTTTTATATGCTTTTACTTCAGTCTAATGAATAAGCTATGTATAAAACTTAATTTTGAGGTCATGATTTCATTTAAGTGCCATTTCTGGTCATGTTCCTCTGTGTAGGGTAGTAGGGGAATGCATACTTTTGACAGAGAAGCAATATTTTTGGGAAGAGTTGAGGACTTTTAGAAACCTCCCTTTTAAGAACATAGTTTATTGTCTTTTACATGCGAGTAGTTTTTAATTCCCAGCTATTTCTTTACCTTCCTATTCTTTTCTTAAACCCCCTTTTTATGGTTTTATATTGTCGGAATTAACTACTTAAAACCAAGGGTAGTGTGGTACAAATTATTGGTATCTGTGTGTAGACCACTGGGGTAAATATTTCTTCATGGAAAACTGAAATCTCTCTCCCTTCCAGGAGTTTGGACTGCAAATTTATCTCCTCATTGCTGAACAGAAATAGGAACGGAACAAGGAGTTGTCACTAGGAGTTTGGAGGCAGCAACTCCGATAGTCCTCTTGCATCTTTTTGCTGACCTCAAGTGTTTCCTCACTCGTGATCTGACCTGCAGAGCTCGGCCCCTACGCTGCTGAGAGCTCCTCTGCTTTCCTGTCTGCACCTCTCCCCATTTTTCGGTCTCTCCTGGCGTTAGCTGTAGTGTTTGCCATGTCCTCAGCTGGGTACAGCCCTCTGGCAGGCACTTGGAGCTCTCCACATACCAGAGTTTGTTCATTTGAGCACATTCAAAAGGCACAGCCTATATCACCTCGTTCAGTGGAGAAATTTCCCTAGCGTATGAATATTTCTATGCATTCACCCCAAGGTGTCTTTTTTCTTTGCTTCTTCTCTTGTATTCCTCCCTCATCAAGCTCCAGCTTAATTTACCCTTTCATGTAAGGTGTTTACTTTCTTCCCTGCAGCTCCTGACCTCCAGAACAGCTTTCTAGAGTTCACACCTCAGAACCTCGGCTTTTAAATTGTATTTTTTTTTTAAGTGACTGCTTAATTTTGAAAACATGGAGGAAAGCCTATGGAAAGTGCGTGGGGATTGTTTACAGCATCTGTGCTACGGCTTCCTTGTTGCGGTCAAAATTTATCTGTGCTCCCTGGATAGGCTTGCATCCCCTCCCCAGTAATATCAGGATTGTGGTGACATACAGAAAAGCTGCCATTTTATCTGCCCCTAGCAATTGTAATATCTTCTAGAGACTACACCAAACTTAGTCATCTGCCCTTGCTTAACTTTCCCAATTTAGTCCTCACTCTGAGACGCCAAGAGAGACACAGCTGAGTGCTAAGACAAATTTCTCTGGCTTGCTCCTTAGTTCACCATCATCTATCACTTAATACACACAATTTATTCCTTGCTATGCTTGGTCATTTCCAATATTCCTATTTTCCCTGCTCAGTCAACCCTAAATGGGAGTTGTTTTCTAACTCCTCATTCCGTTTTTTTGGAATAAGTTATTTTATCTTCTGTCCCCATCTCAGCAGATTTTGTCCCAGTTTACTTTTGCTCTCATTCAGAGTTCAACTTTTGTCCCTTTGTATTTAAATCAGACTGCTGCTGCTCTAATATACCCTGAATGCTTGCTAGGGGAGCAGGGGACTTAGATGTGTTGTGTCCTGGATGGGACCTCCTGGGAGATGGCATGTGCATAGCCTGGGCAGGTCCAAGAGCTGTGGCGCTTGCAGTTTGAAATGGAATTTGGCTGTTAATGTTTATATTGAAAATGTACCAGCTGTGCTTTTCTAAGTGTTGTTAAATTTGGGATTTTGAGGGAATAGAAAGGCACATGTCTGACTCAGATCATCCTTCTGGCAAATTTTATGTGCCTGCTCAAGCGTAATGGGTGCAGCAATATTTCAGACAAAGGTTTTTCAGAAGGTAGCACAGGTAATGTAATTTTCCTTAGGTCTGTCTCTTGTGAACGGTGCAACTGTCTTGCATCCAGTAATAAAGCTGAGGGAGACTTCTAGCAGGAAAAATTTCAAATGTGCATAGTTTGGCAAAGTTATGCTCCATGGTTTTATCATTGGAAAGAATCAGAGGATGTTTTACTGCTTCTTCCCTCAAACATAGAAATAGAAGCCTAGTAGAAAATGAGGCTTTGGTTTGACATGGTGCAGTCTTCAAAACTTGATGCTGGCTGTCCCCCACCACAGCATTTCCCTCTCTGCTATCTTGACAAAACCCCATGCTGACTGTTAGACAAAGCTGTGCACTCTGCTGTTGGTTATGCTCTCACAAGGTAACACTCCAAGGGTTTTGGTTTTTTTTTCTTCTTTTTAATTGGTGCCAGTTTCTTTCCCCAAGAACTGAAGGTGATTGCTGCGTGACACAAGTGAAGCCACTGGATTGCCAAGCTGATGCCCTAAGGGGGATGGAGGGTGTCCCACTGCTCCTGCTTGGCAGCCCTCGGTGCAGACAAGTCACCTGGCGAGGGCTAACCTGGCAGAAAACTCCTCACTTGTGTTTTGGAGGAGGGTTAGGTTTCTGCTGGTTGTGACCCCTTGAGCCAGCTCCCTGTGGGGTCCGATGAGGACCCATCGGTCAGGTGCTGCCCACACCAGGGGTCAGGGGTAGCTCAGGGATGGAGGGAGGACACAGGAGAAGAGGTGGTGGTAGCAACCTGTTAGACCCAGGTAGCTGTGAGGTCAAAACAGCCCCTTAAGAGGTATGGGCTATAATTTCCTGATTGCACCTTTTCCATCCCTTTTTTCAATTCATGCTAAGCTACATTTGCTGTTTTTCTAGTCTTCTGTTAAGGATATCTGCCTCCAACCTCTTCTTAAAAGTTAATCTCTAAGACTGAGTATTGTAAAGTGAATTTCATCAGGTCCTGCCTACTTGAAAATACTTAGCTTATCCTAGCAGATTTTAAACTATTTTCCTGTAGACACAAGTGTTCTTATGAAGACATTCTTGTGGGTTTGCCTCTGATGTTAATTGTGGTAGCTATCTGGATTTTTTTTTTTTAAAAGGGATTGAAGCTAAAGCATAACTACATAGAAGTTGAGGTGCCACCGTTTTTAGTGGTCTGCACTGAACAGTGGAGCCATAGTATCTATACCAGCAGTTGCTTGTAGTATTGAAAGAGAAAATGGAGTAAAAAAAGCAGATGCCAAACATTTCAGGTCTCCACCAAGGGGTTAGATAGGTGTCTGGTTCAGATCAATCGGATGCTTTCCTGTTACTTTCATGTCTCTGGCTGGATGTATCAATTTGTGGCTTTACCTGTCTCATTGCCCCATGTGCTTTATGATCTTTTCACGAACCCCTGGAGGAATCTGACTTCCATTTACTGCAGTCAAGTTTCATGTTGCTGAGAAGTTCTTAGTCTCTATGCTTCCTACTTTTCCCTATCATTGGGATGCTTTGTGCTGGTGTCCTCTGGCTTGCTACTTAGCAGGCCGCATGTACTGTGTCAGAGGATTCTGCATGCTATGACTGATTAAACAATGCAAATAAAGAGAATACAAAATTTGTACAAAAACTTGTACAAATACTGCAAATAATGAATATAGTGCTGTAGCAGAAATAAGTTATGCAAATCAAGTTTTTTTTTTAAAGTGTTACTGATTCTGCAGGTTGCTGAATGCAGATCTTGAGATTTCTCACTGGAAGTCTGATATCAGAAAGCACTATGAATAACTTTGGAGATGGGAGAGAGAAACTGAGAATCACTCAGGATCTCTAGTGTAAAGAAAAAGGCACTGGAATATCTTTGGTCTGTAAATCAGGGAAAAAGGAATTGAGAAAATATACCACTTCAATCCTGCATGTTGTTATGAAGCTTGTAAAACAGGAAGGGGAAGAAGGCACTTGCTGAGTGACGTGTAACATCTGGCCAGAAATTAAACATTCCCTAGGGTTTGCTAAAATAGCCTCTTGGTAACTTCACCAAGCTCTTTTAAACTCTTCTAAAATATTTTGCTCTGTAGCTCTCTGAGGTCTTCTGTATGCTTTGTGCCCTACAAAATTACTATCTTGCAGTGCTATCTCTGCCATTTGCTATTTTTCCAGAAGCCAGTCAGTAGTCCTGCGCTGCCTGTAGGTATGGTACGCTGGTGAGACCGACAAGAGTATGTTGTTTGTAACATCCCCGACACACACGGACGGGCTTGTGCTGCTGCGCGCAGCCAAAGGATGCTGTTTAGGTTCTCTCACTACCAAACCTGATTATTTGAAGTTCACAGGAGAAAGTTGTAAGTGTTTAACCACAAAGGCAGGGGCAAAATACCATTGTTCGTGTCTTGCAAACAAGTTGAGACAAAAAGTTTTGATGTGTAGTCCAAACCAGAGTTTCTCTTCTGATGGAGAATGCTGCTGCAAATCTCTGGATTTCAAGTCTTTAGCATTTCCCCTCCTTCTCACACCTGGTTTTGAGATTCTCTTTTATCTTTAATTGTATGCCTTTGGCCTAGTTTTCCCACGCCCTGAATTGTTCCCTTTTCACCCCTCCTTCCTTTTCTCTTATAGTTCTCAGGGTGGAAAAAACACTTACTTAAAAAAAAGTGTGAAATGTATTTCTCCCTCTGGAATAGCTGTAATCTTAATTTAATCCAATTGCAGTGGCTAAACATATTAGCTGGATGCTTTTGTTAACAGTTGACCTTTTTAAAATCTGTGTCCTTGGATTACAGAGCTGATGTCTGAGAGAGGAACACAGGTGTTTCATGCTGTTAGAAGCTGCCACCAATGGGCCGCCGGGAGCCTGGTGCCTGCATTGGTTAGAAGGATGCAGCTAGTTCACTTTTGTGCTCTCACTGATGAATTAGCGCCTTGCCGCCTCACACAAAATGGAGAAGAGTGGCTTAAGCACTCTGCACATGCTGTTACACTGTGGGTTTATATGAGTTTCATGTGCTTTAACTCGCCTTTTAATAAGTTTGAGGTTTGCAAACGGAGTCCAGTACAAAGATGTTAGTTAGCTATCCATACATAAATGCATATAAAGTAATTTATTTAGAGCCTTCTGTTGGTCACAGACCCAAAGTAAAACACATGCGCTAAATCTACAGTACAGAAATATGTGTCTACAACTCCATAGCAAAATGTATTACGTTATCTTGGTTCACTGAGGAGCACAATACAATCCAACCCTTTGGGACAAGTCTAAAGAGCAAGCAAATAAAATACTCTGAATTATTCTACCTAATTGAATAAACAACATTCTTCAGAAACAGTTATTTGGCTGAACTTCATGAGACATAAAACTTTTTTCTTCTTTTTTTCCTATGTCTTCCCAGGTAATGTTCAATCGTTAGGATGACAAGTATCCCCAGATTTAATTTCAGTAACCTGAGTAGCATGGCAGGGTATAGAATTGTTTCCAAAGATAGTAGATTGTGTTTCTGTCTAGGAACAAAATTCATATTGGTGGTGGTTTTCATTGCAGTTTGTCTGTGTGTTGCATAGTTTAAGTTTCATTCATTATTTTTATTATTCAGGATGTACGCAGCTTTCCTTGGAGCTGAATGCAACATTTAGCTGATTTTCAGGCATCATCTTCTGATACTACTTTTTCTTCACCTTGCTTTTATGTAGGCAGCTTTAACGCAAACATGATAGTTAACATGAAATAAATGTAGTGGTTGTGCTTTCAATGAGGACAAAAATTGTTGACAAGCAGAGGAGAATGTTGTCCAATGCTGCTGCTCTTGGTGTCATGTCTCATATTTCATTGATGGAAAGCTTATGGTAGTGGAAATTACTGGTCCCCTCAAAGCCATCCTTTCAAATGAGGAAGGAAAAATGTAATTTGCGCTAATACTACCTGTGCACACACTTTTATGGATATAAGGAGTTTTTAAAAAGAAATGTAGCTTTGTGGGTGCGTACCTGTGTGCTTGAGTATTTGTCTTTGGTTTTCTTAACTGCAACGTTCTCGAGTGGAGGTAGAAATCTTTCATATGTATTTAAAAAGGTCCAGATAGGCTGAAGCAGGTCATACAACTGTCACTCAGCTTTTCAGATTAAAAAATTTGCTGAATTTTCCAAACAAAAACCATCAACCTACTCTTTGAGAGTGAAGCACTGAAGTCCACCTTTGGATTCCCGTAAATATTCAGATTGCCTTGTGATGAATATGGGGTATGAACCTGTACTGATACAGAACCTTGCTGTAAAAAGTTCACTGCTGTCTGCCTTTCCTGTAACCCCAATATTGTGTTTGAAAAAGAGAAAAACACGTCTTAACAATCCATCAATTAAAAAAAAATTACTTTTTTTTTTTAACAGGCAAAACGAAGGCTGGAGCTAGGAGAAAGTGGCCACCAGTATCTTGCTGAAGGACTAAAGACTCCAAAGGGGAAAGGAAGAGCTGCGACAAGAAGTCCGGATAGTCCAAAAAGTAAGGGAACTTGTAACACACTGTAGGGCACAGAGCTTTTGATTTTACTAGCTTGAGATCAGAGTGAACCACTACAACAGGCTGTGTTACCTAAAAAGTAACACAGTGTGTTTATCATTGTCCTCACCTGGATGTGCGTGCAACATACTCAACCCCCACAGCCAGGGAGAGCACGACGTGTTTGCAGCGCGCATCGATCGGTTGGTGCGGAGCGGCTCAGAGGCCGCAGAGGCTCCTGGCTGCTGGGGCTGTCCCTCTGCCTGCCGGGCAGCCTGCAGCTTCTCCATCCAGGACCTCCTCTTCAGCCAAGGACATGAAGTTGGGGATGCTTAGGAGAGGTAGATGCTGAGGAATCAAGATACTATGACAGGATCATACACATAGTTGTTAGGCAAGGCTGATGAGGCCAGCCTCCTCCTTCCTTGCTGAATTTACAGCAGCCGATTGGCAGGGATTTGCAAAGAGCAGTAGCTGTGCCCCAGCAGCATTGCATGCTAAATGCTTTTTGTGGGCTCTGAGCTGCCTTCTCTCCCTGCAACATGACTAGATTATTGCTGCCGCTGCTTAGTTGCTGCAAGTACTAATTTTTGCACATCTGAATTGCCGTAGGTTTCTTGCAGCAGGAGCTGGGGATGTAGCCTTGCCATCTTGTTTGGGGGATTGCAGCAGGAGAATTAAGGCGGGGAATGGAGAAAAAGGAGGACTGGGGCAGCAGTGGTAGTGACAGGAGAGGAAGAGATGTGAAGGGGTACTTGTCCGTCCTCACCAGTATAACTTGTTTCTACTGAGGCAGATGGGGGAAGAGAAATTAGCTTAGGATACGAACTTAAAGTGGACAAGTTAAACAACCAGAGTTGTTTTAATTAAACTAAACTTCATTAAGCTAAATGAAGTCCATTTTAAATTGAAGTGTGCTCTCACAGGAGTTCAGTACCACTCGGAGCATAGGATGCTGCTGCAGTGTTGATAAGGCTGTACAGAGAACTTCCTTTCTGCATGACCAGGAGCACATGCCATTTTAGGTGGGGGTCAAGTAGCCTCTTGCCCTTCTCTTATTCTTTTCCAAACCCCAGATTAAAACAACCAACCAACCAAAAACTGCCCTGCTCTAAATTCACAAGGTCACCTAATTCATATGAATTTTTCTCCATTTGCCAGTGCAGACAAGCTCTGAATCTGCCAAAGAATGAGATACAGCAGATTCTCTTTGCAAACAGGCAATTAATTGGTTTTCATTGAGAAGACATTGTATCCTTCAAAATATTTCGGGGTAGTCTAAAGGTTTGCTTTCAGGTAGGATTTCAGTTTTGACTGACTTTTGCAATCAGGTGTGGGACCTGAACCTTGAAAACATGAAAATAACCACCAGATCAGCCTAAGATCCATCCTGCATAATAATTGAAGCAAATGAAAGGTTTCAGATATACCAGCCGAGCAGACTTCTAATAATGGCTAGCTCATTTCCCTTGACACAAAGGCCTTGAACATTTAGAATTAGAAATTACTCTGATCTAGGTATTTAAATTCTTAAAAGCTCGTAAGTATATAGATGCTACACTTGTGCATGAAAACAGCAAGTTGCCTAGTAAGATCCAAGCTGTTTGCTGAATTCTAATTTAAAAGAAGTGGATACTGTTGCCCAGTTTGAGCATTGTTTGGTTATGGAGAAATGATGATTGTAAATTGTATCTTGCATCAATCTCCTCTAATTCACTTGAGTTTTCTGTAAGCCGTGGAGTCTGGCGCTGATGGAATCTGTCATTGTGTTCACCCACTGAAGTACACCTAAATCCTGCTTAATTGCACGTGAAACACTTATCTTACAAGAGGGGAAAATCAAACCCTGATGAAAGCTGGCTATCAGCCTGATGAAGGAGAGTCATAGGGGAATTTTGGTATTGCTGCCAGGATAAATAGATACTAAAAATACTATTAAGAATTCACATAGTGAAAGCCTAAATAGAATATTGCTGTATGTATCTGTCAGACTAATGGAAATATTTGCATTTAAAAAAAATGTATGTATTTGCTCATGTACCTGTGACTTTTGGAAAAGTACATCTTGAAATACAAATAATTACCCAGTGGTAAGTTATGTCTTAATGCAGAGGTCTGAGAGATTTCTTTAGTAAAAATGAAAGAAATATCTGTAATATGTATCCTTTCATTTCTGGATGCTGCTTTCAGAGCCAAAATGAGAAAACTGATTTATCTGGGTTTTTTTTTTCTCTTTTCTTTCCAAGCTCCAAAATCTCCTTCAGAAAAGACTCGATATGATACATCACTTGGCCTTCTTACAAAGAAGTTCATTCAGTTGCTGAGCCAATCTCCTGATGGGGTCTTAGATTTGAACAGAGCGGCAGAGGTCCTCAAGGTGCAAAAAAGGAGGATTTACGATATCACCAATGTACTGGAAGGCATCCATCTCATTAAGAAAAAATCCAAAAACAACATTCAGTGGATGTGAGTATTCATTATCCTTTTCCGTTCCTGCTGGCTGATTTCACTGTCACAGAGCAGCAATGTTTTTCTTCTCCCACCTTCCATTCTGACACTTTGCTCCAAGCAATCCTCCAAAATGCCTTCTATCAGGATAAAGCTTTCTTTTTGGATTAAGACAGGCGTTCAGTGTATAAATAGCATTTGTCAGGGAAATTAGAAACCTGCATTTTGTCTGAATACTGGTTTAACTAATTTGCTTTTGCAAGCAGAGTAAGTTTTTAGGTACACATCTCTACCTACTGCCTTCCTTGGTCTTTTTCAGGGTGTGGCTAGAGGGGACAGGAGTTAGAAACAAGATTTTGGAAAAGCTTAGAAATATTCGACTTTTCCATCCTGGTGGTAGCTCCAAAATGTGTTGTCACGATAAAAAGATGCTTTTTCTAGAAAGCGTAGCTTATGTTGACACACTATGGGCAGGTTGAGGGAGAAGGAGCTGAGGACTTAATCTGCACTGTAAAAGCCTGCCTCTTCCCTTTCCCATAGCACAGGCTCTGGTTTTACAAATGCTGAAAGAGCATCTTCCTCCTCTGTGTCTGTAGGGGCTGCAGTCTGTCAGAGGATGGTGGCATGCTGGCACAGCGTCAAGGCCTCACAAAGGAGGTGACCGAACTGACTCAGGAAGAGAAGAAACTGGATGAGCTAATCCAAAGCTGCACCCTGGACCTCAAGCTGCTAACAGAGGACTCGGAGAATCAAAGATATCCTTTTTCTCAAAAGCTCAAAGGTGGTCAGTCTCCTTGCTGTGCTCTGTAATACTAAGAGTATTCCTCTTTGCTAAGGTAACAAAGACGTGTGTGTGTACTCACTACTTAATGTTTTTTTTTTTTTGTTACATTAAACTGATGTGTATATAAATTACAGACACAGAGAGGAAAATAAAGTTGGGAGTCAGTTTAGTCTGAAACTTGCAACCAATTTTTAGATTCCTCTGGTTAGAGAATCTATAATAGAATATCATAGATAAAGGTTTTATGAGCTCTCAAAATGTCTATTTTAGACTTAATTATTTAATGTAATAGCAGTGCTCAGTTGCATAAAGTTCATATGACTTCTGGTATTTTGGCTGCTAATACCCCTTGTAAGTAACCAATTCTCATTTTCACTAGATTTTCCACCTATTAGCAACAGAAGAGAGCATTTTATTAAATGCTGATGTGAAAACTTTTATTACTTTAAGTAGTCAGTAGTTCTTAAAGAGCATCTAATAAGGTGGACTTATTCTCTGTTTTGAAGGATGGAACATAACTACGGGAGTGTCAGTAAAAAGTAATGTGAACTATGTAAATATTGTCTTTTGATTGTGCTTGCATCTCAAAATGTGTATGAAAGCAAGACCACCGAGTGGCATAGGGAGTAGGGTCAGCACTGCCTTGAACCACAAAGAGATTGAAGCAAAGCAAAACCGAGCATTACAGTTCTCTATTTTTCTAGTGCTGTTTGCTGTGGTAGAGATCCCTGCCCTGCGGTTGCTGGCTCCCTTGAGGATGGGCGAGGAGGGATCAGCATTAGCAGCATCCGCACTGTCAAGTTGTTTAAAGTAGTTGTTTAAGCAGTTTTTTGGAAATAATTTCATATAATATAAATGAATAAATACATGAATATATAAAGGTTTACCAAAAACCCCTCAAATGAAAATTGAAATTATTATTTTATTGATGACTTCAAAAGTATATTGTGTATGCACAGCTATAACGTGGATCTCTAAATTAGTTTACATTTTTTTCTGTGATTTCCAGTTCTCTGCATTTTTATAGCAAGCGTGTAAAAAAATTTTGCTTTGTGCAGTCTGCAAGTAATTGTGGGTTCTTGAGCTTTAGCTTATGTAGCTTTATGCATGCAAAGGAGAAGAGAGAGAAGGACTTGGCACGGAGAATCCCTTTTGTCACTTGGTAGCGGCCCGAGCTGATAGATCAAAGGGAAGTTCTCACAGTTTCACTGCAATCACAACCAGCATAGAGAATAGGAAACTTTGGGCTAAGAGCACTGTACCCATGAGGAAATGGAAAAATAACTGAAAGAATTCTCCCTCTTCTAATAGTCTGAATATAGTTTAATCTGGGCTGAAAAATTCCTTAACAGTGATTACATTAGCTTATGTGACGTATCAAGATATTAGAAAAATTAGTGGCCTTAAAGACCAAACTGTTATAGTTGTGAAAGCTCCTCCAGAAACAAGACTTGAAGTGCCTGACCCAGTAGAGGTAAGGAGAACCTGGCTTTTCCTGCCAGGTTATATATAATTTTTCTATAGATGGAGCAAGTGTGTTGTGAGTCTTACTGTGGTAAGTGATGCCCAAGTTGGATTATATTGGCATACAGTCCTATATTCACCTGTCTTACAAACTTTGGAGGTATTTTTTTAAAAGAGGAAGGGGAACCTTTAAAAATCATTTTACACAAAGCAATCATTATTTGTTCCTTTCCTCCCAATTCCTGCTTTCCCTCAGAGTAATCCACATTATTTACAGATTATTCTCTTTTGCTGTGCTTGATGTAAAGAAGAGCTCTTCCTTGACAGCTGAAATTTCCTGTTTGTAACCATGTAAAATCTTCCTTTTAAGAGATTATTCAGCTCTTTTTTTTTTTAGCTTTATGTAGTTTTATTTATAAAGTTCATGGATAATTCAATACCTTAAGCATCTTGATGACTCATATTACTGATACCCTAATCTACTGATATGATGTGTAGACAGGGAGGACTTGCTTTTCTGAAGTTTACAGTTTCTATAGAAACTTGTGTTTTACTCCTAGAATCCATTCTTGCCGTTCTTTCTTCCATCATCATCTTTGCTTCATTGACACTCATTTTACACATCTGTGTACATTCTACTAGTGCACTTCTTGTTTGCTATCGTGAAGTCTGTAAGGGATGGGAATTTCCTATTTTATTACAAGTACTTCTATTTCTGAAGCTGTCTGTTCATCTGTGTCCCTCTTCTGTTGCTCCTTACTACTCAAGCCACAGTCTCTAAGTGCCAGCTTTTGTATATGAGATGTCTGGCTCTCGTTCTTTCGTCCTCATTTTGTTTCTTTTCCTTATCTCAGGTAGATGTCTAGGGTAACTTAGCTGCTTCTCCCCTCCCTTACCTGATGTCACAGTTGCAGAGGAAAATACTTCAGGTGGCTTTTTTTTTTGAAGATATCCTCAGGAAGTAGCTTTACTTTTCTTCATTCCTCTCGTGGTTTATGAACCACATGGTTCAGCTGCTCCTGGGATTTTACCTTTTGGTGGCAAAAGTGAGCTGCATGACAATTCCCAGTTGCTATGACAGACCCAAGTATGTTGGGCAAACATAAATAATTTGTACGAGCCACTGCTTTAGAGATTCAAAAATGTACCTGATTTCTTCTCTCAAGGAGCAATTAGACATAGGGCTAAACCCCAGAAACCTCCCTGCTGTGTTCACACCTCTATGTTATTCCTTCATCCCTACTGTTGGGCTGGTTCCACTGAGCCCAGGGCCACCTGCTGCGGGGCAGGCAGGAACGGACTCCAGGTTCCCTGTCACTTCTCCTAAGCCTGTTCTCCACTTGCTTAGGCCCATTACTGTTTCCATTCTTTTTTTCCCTGCCTTTGTCCTTAATTTCCCCTTTGAACCTAGGTGCAGGTTTTGGAAGGATAAATCATTTTGCTGCAGTGAGGAAGGGATGTCTTTTATCAGTATCCATAAATATATACTGTTGTTATTGCTTGCTTTCCTGTTTCTTGCCCATAGGCATTATGCTTTGATTTTTAATTCAGTGAAATCAGGCGGGTAGAGAGATGCACACAATCATTAAAACTAGCACCTAGACCTCTCTTATCCCCTATACCCAACTTATTCATTTAATTTTCAGCTTCAGGCAGTAGAAGTCCTATTTCTTCCTCTCATTTGCAGTTACATTTCAGTGTCTTTTTTTGCATACCTCAGTCACTCAACAGTACCTTCCCCAAATCCTGCTCTTCCCTTCTCCTTTTTTCTTATTATCTATAGCATTGCCCTGAGTACTCCTAACTGTTTTCTGTGCCCTGGGGTATCCTTGTTCAGTTGTTGTTCTCTGTATTTGTAAATTCTGTCTATTATGCTACATAACTGTCAGAATGCAAATAATATGAGGAACTTTTTGTCAAAGGGCACAATGAAATCTATTTGAAAAGTCTGCAAAGAGGTATATAATGCCTGTATTCATGCTTTTTAAAACTATTAATGCAATACAGCTGAAGCAGGTTTATTTTTAACAGGAGTCATTTATGATTTTCCATCATAACGCTACGAGGAACTTTGCAGATTTTCTATCGGTCTATATATGTCATCTTCTTGTATTGCATCAATGTGCGAAAGTTAAGAAAAGATAGTTTCTTGAGACAAATTAGGAGTTCCTGTTATTCAGAAACACCATCAGAATTAGAGTTGCTGCCTTGATGGGGCACAAGGACTTATACGGACAAGTTTGGATGAAAAAAATGGCATCTTTTTTCTCTTTTTGTTATTTGGAGAAACTTCCCTGAGAAACAGGGGAACTTATGTGCAGCTATTTGAGTTCAGTGTGAATTAGTGCTGAAGGTTTTTTTGGTGAGTGAGAAGGATGTTTTGGTATTCTTTTAAAGCAGAAACATTTACGCAAATACATCCAATAACATTGTTATGTATAATAACAAGACCTGTGACTTGCATCCCATAGTTCCATTACATCAGAACACTCCAGGTTATTATGGTTTTAAGAAAATGTTAGGAGTTCAGTCCTTTATACCTTTCCGGTTATGACACAATGCATGAAGTGGTGGACTTCTGAGACTTCTGCTCTACAGACAGTGGGAAAAGCTTTTTACGTTCTCTTTCAGTCTACAAGATACATCAGCCAAGCCTTTCACACCTTCAAAAAAAAAAAAAAAAAAAAAAGCACAGGGGATTTCAGGTTCTTTTGATTAGCAAAAAATGCATTCAAACCCTCATGCCCCAATAAGAATTTCCTCCATATCGTCAATATTCTGTCGTGTCTGTCGTGTTCATTGGTATAACAGCTCACTGACGTTTGTTTTGTTAGCAGAGTGCATTGATACATTTATCTAGTACTCAAGGACCTATTGAAGTTTATCTGTGCCCAGAGGAAAATGATGCCCTCAGTCCAATGAAAACCTATAGTCAGGACCACAACGGAAATATTTCCAAAACCGTTTCCAAAGGTAAAAATATTTCTTTGTAATACTAACGGCCTGCCTTTGTGCTCTCATTCAAGATTTCATTTTGAACTTCAGATATCCAGCTCTTATTTTTTGGCTTTATTTTTCTAAGAAGTGAAAAGCTAAGGTGTCCATTTTCTACCACGCCTTTCTCGTTTATGTAGGGGTAAATATGTTTTCTTCTGCATCAGTTGTTTAAAATAAGTTTCATATTTGCATATCAGATGGACCTATGTAACCTAAGTTTACGCAATATTGAGGAAAGAAACGATCTTGTTCCTTTTGCGTTTTCAGATAGGACAGTAGCAGCAAAGATTCACCTCAACACAAGAGGCAGAGATCTCTGTGTATGGGCATATGCAGCTACACAGTGTCACTGATGACAACTGTTGCCTAGACAGTTTTCACTTTGACTATGAATTCCACTGAAAAATGGGCATCTCTCACTACACTTGATTTCCCCTCCCAGTAGTTGCTTAAACCTTGTAAAAGAAAAGTCAGTGGCAATAGCAACATGCGTATTTTTGAATATGCTGAACATGCTAGAGATTATATGGACGCCACTTTTTGTTGAAATGATGCTTTACGAAAGGCCCTTTATGCAGTGGTTACTTTTTCATCTGTGTCTAATATTTGTAATGAAATTAAATATGTCATCTTTACTTTTTCTCTCCTGCCTCTTACAGAAGTGGCTTCTGCTAACTCAGGACAAGGTGACTGCTCAGTAAATATGGCAACAATCTCTCCATTGGCTTCTCCAGCCAACCTTCTCCAGCAGACTGAGGACCAAATTCCCTCAAACTTTGAAGGACCATTTGTGAATTTGCTGCCTCCTCTGCTTCAGGAAGATTATTTGCTGAGCCTTGGGGATGAAGAAGGCATCAGTGACCTCTTTGATGCTTACGATTTAGAGAAGCTTCCTTCATTGGTAGATGAATTTATATACAGCTGATTTTTCTTAAATGCTGTCCATATCCAAATAATGTTTTTAATGGAATCAAAAAACCTGCCATCATTCAGAGTTGTCCCCTACTTACTATAAAATAGCATTATTAAATAAACTAGGCTCTCAAACAGTGTGATATTTTAATTAAATACTCCCTAAAATACTATAAACAACAAGTGAAGGCTTTTACAGCAAGGCCTTCTCCTTGACCCTGAGCTCCAGCGCCTTGTGAGTCAGCAAGTGCAAGCAGGTGACCATAAATGTTTTGTCTTCACACTCCCCCGGTCTCTGCTTACCGTGACAAGTGGGCTTACGGAGAAGGGCTCAATGAACTGGTTTAGTCATAAATAACAATTTTATAATAGTATTTCAGGTCGTGCCTTCTGCAGAGAATGCATGTCTCTTGAGTGTTACAACATGGATTGTACCTGCAGTGAACATAAATATGAAGTAATGCAAAAGCGTGAAATGGGATTCTTCAGCTACTTGTGGGAATGTTTAAATTGCTGTCATAATGCTCATTTTGAGCTATGTATGTGTCTCATTATGAGGTCAAATACTTATGTCCTTAAAAGCTTTTAATAAAAAAATACACTGTAAATGTAGTGTATATTGCAAATATTGAAAAGTATAAAGTTCTGCCACTTCTCGTAGTAATCACAGATTTTTAAAAATGCTTGTGCGTGTGTGTGTGTGCGCGTGTGTGTGTGTGAAAGTAGTTTTTGTTGGTTGTTTTTTTAAACTAGAACGAAGATGCACAGTTCAATTTTACTGCCCCCAGTGTGCATTAGAACTGGTACATAAATTTTTGTGGTACTAAGTGGGGCTTTGTGTTAAGTGCCTACTAGAGATGCACTGTGGGTTTTTCCCTCTATGGAAAACACTTATGCCAAGCTTTGTTTGTTCAATATATCATATTTATCTCAGTGGGTTAGCTTCCTCTGCTTACAGCTTTTTATAATTCTCTTCGCCAGCAAAATGGAACTAATTTTTTTCCAGAGTACATAACTGTAAGTACCACATCAACTGAATTGCATTTATTTTTTGAAGATCTTTGGTAGTATAGTATAGTACCAATATTTATTTTTTTGAACGTGAGAGGAATTCTAAGAAGTCTTAAATAATTTTTTTTTGAGTGTAAAATATGTTGCCATGTTCTGGGCTAAATTAACGTAATGTTGGTTAGATGATGCCCATATAATCCTTTTGTTTGCATTACTGTTCTGCTTATCCGACATACTCAGAAAATTAGTACTATTTGTACTGTAGTAGACTATTATGTATGCAGGTTTTCTGGTACCATTGAGTTGCTGCTATGAAAGCTCACACATGAAAAGGCAAGAAGTCACAGTACTAATAAGAAAACTGTATGACTGTGTGAGTTTTGGAATATAACAAATGTATAAAGGGCAACACATAAAGAACTGTTAAACAGTGTTAAGTGTGTGTTTATATGTACAAATGTGTGCATAGATCATTCAGCAGTTGTATTTAAGTTGATGTATGTTCTCAACTCACACTTTAGTTATCTAGCAGTTTTGTACAATAGAATTAATTTGTAAACACTGCCAGAATATTTTCTAGCTGGTTTGTAATTTTTTAAGAGTTTTTTTAGATGTGGATCTGTAAATAAAATTGTAGTATTTAAAGTTTTCGTCTTGTGGAAGAGGAAAGTAAAAGTTGTGTGCGCATGAAGATTTGTAAGACAAAGGGGCACTTTTGCGGGGGAAGAGAAAATGAAGACTAACGCAGACCATCTTTTTTTTGTACAAATTAAACACTTGTCCCAATGTGCGTGGGCAAAATACTAATCTAATTTAGCTTTGCATTGTATGCTAGTTTAAAAAAAACCTCTGTAAAATACTGTAAAAAAAAAAATCCAACAAAAAAAGCTTTTATGGTGAGTTTTGTAAATAGATTTATTAAAGGATGACCTGTTCTCTAGCTGTGATCTTACCACTTCAAATGGATGTAATTTGAATAAATTTTGTATGGTAATGAATCAATAAAAAGGATTTTTTAAAGAGTTTGATTTGTACACAGCTATTTAAATTCTTCTTACTCTTGGTCCCTATCATGCTGCTTCTTGGAACCTAGCTGTTACTATTTTAATTATTGGTGCTCATCCTCATTTGACACCAGATATGTTTCAATCCCATTTTTTTTATTATGCTAACAATAAGTTCAGCATTTTTTTCTCTTTTAAGCCAGAGTGAAACAACAATAAAAGACACATGTAAAGAGACATAGGGGAGAGCCAGAAGTTGGGATAATGCAGGTTTATTTTTATTGACCCCCCCCCCCCCATATGAATTATAAACAGACTTCTTGCAAACTTCATAGACTATTGGGTTATTCTAGGATTAAATGACATGAAAGCAATTGCTGAGGATCTGTTTAACCTTCCTACTAATAATTCTCCAGAAGTCTCCTAATAGTAGCTTTGAAAAGAAGTTCTGTTTACTCGTGTCATCTCCAACAGTCTCTTGCAGCAGACGTGCATTTACAAACTTGTACTCCCTTTCTGGTCTTGGTGCTGCACCTTTCTAGATGCAAGGCCATCAATTACTAGAAGAAAAAACCTGTCAGGATAATAAAATCACAGTAATATGGTTGTTTGCTTAAATATTACACTTCAGAGCAAGTAATATGTCTCTTGCCTTCTCTTTATGTGCAGGGAAGATGACTGCTATTTTATCTCTTCGTGTACCTGTCCATACGCCAACTTCTGCACACAGCAGTACTGAAAGGAAGATTACAGAGAAGATCCTCTGTTCTTCTATATCCCCAATAAATAATAAAGGAGGGCTAGAGGACTGTATTCTCTGATCTCCCTTCAAAGCAGAGATGACAATAGATGTCCTCTTCCTGTCCGATCTGTCACAGCTCCCCAGCCTGTTCTCAGTTTCTCTTATGGCTGCCATAAGCACTTTTATTCGCCCCTAGAATCTGCTTCTGATTGCCAGCTTCCATGTCATTTTCTCTCCTCTTCCTTCTGCTTTCTGTATCTGCTTTGTAAACTTCTGATGTGCTGAGTTGCAGGAGAAAAAAGCCGGCCAGTTAAAATACTTAATCCTGCTCCCCTGTGTGAGCTAGCACAGCATACATCAACATTTTTCAGCGTACAAATATTAGTTTCAGGGAGATTTTATTAGGGCCTGTATGTGCTGCATTCCTTGGCTGCCATCAAATGGAAAAGGATTCTGAGAAATCTGTCAAAACTGGCCTGAATGACAGGCAACTACATACTCCTTCAGACACAGGAGAGGAGTTGGGAAAAAAAAAGCAGGGGTTCCTGCCCTTGAACCTACAGTGCGACCTTGTCCACCTACAAACAACAGACACCATCACTTTCTATTCTTTTTGACTTACACCTGAAAGAGTAAATTATACCACTGTCTTGATGAAGACGTGGACATTTTTGTTGTAGAAAGACAGTATGAAAGATACATAAGGTACTCTTTGTAGCATGAGACATTGCTACGTGTTTAGAAGCACCAAATTTAGCCTTACATGCTAATTTTTTTCTGTATGTAACACAGTTAATGCATAATGCCATTAGTGTTCCTGGAGCCAACAAGTCTTAAGATAAAGTGAACCAAGAGCCTGTATGGCAAAGTCAATGGAGCGATACTAACAAAAGCATAAACAAGGAGAATTCACCTCCCCATTTTGCTTTTCTTGCTGAAGCAAGATCTACCTGGATATTAACTCTACAGCTAAGTAAAGCTCAGCAGAATCCTTTTTGCCTTTTTTAAGTTTGGGCATTTCTTTACCCACTGTTTTTCTATCTAAAACTTGACAGGGAGAAAGTGTCATATCTAACAGAAAAAACAGGTTGCTATCAATTCTGAGTGACGCTGCGTGTTGCTGATGACTGACCAGCCTGATTCTCCTAAATTGCAGGAACAGAGGAAGAAATCTAATTTCTTGTATCTAAGTTTAGGACTCTCCTTTTTTTTTTTCTGCATGCCATTGCACTTACTTTTCTACCCAGAGCTGCACATTAGTTATCAGAGAATAAGGTTGTCACGTAAAAATTGGGCCCTCACTTCCCTGGCTGTTTCCCTTCCCTGAGGATGTTAGTAGAGATGCTTTAAAACAACTAAGGATGTATCTTCTACTAACCATGAGCTAAAACTGAGGTTTGTATTTTACTTTCCTAGTAGTTTTTTTATTTTCCAACCACCTCCTCCTGCAAAACCTCTAATGACTTAAGATGGTAACCCAGCCTGAGGCTGGTGTCTTTGAGTCTACCGCCCTGAAGAGTAGGAAGCACGGCATGCAGGCAACTTGGAAAGGATGTTTTCCTAAAGCTGTTCTTTGGTCATCCAAGGAACGGGAGCACGTATATTGGCAATCTATAGAAGGCTGGCACTGGGACTTGTACTGCCCACCGCTGTCTCCCAAAAAGAGAGACTTTTTTTACCCACTGTTTTCCCAGGTGGGTATAGAGAAGATTTCTTCCTGCGGTCGGGAGGTGGTAGGGAATCATCTGCCTCCCCTGCTACCTGCTGCACTACCAGCAGTCCGTGTGCAGTCTTATTTGTTATTTTGAATATGCTACAAAGCAATTTAGATTTGTGAGCTTCAAAAGCACTTAACGGGTGCCTTCCATGTTGTGGCTACATCCCAGAACTGAATAGGACTGTGCTGGCACAAGGGCTGCTTGATATTATGAATTCTTGGCAGCAGGACAAAGTAAGGACTCTGCCGGATCATGCTGAAACTGATCAGCATGGCCTATTTCTGTCACTAGGTATGGGACTCATCGGTTATTCCTGCCTGGGAGCTGCTCTTGGTGCTCGCTGCCTCCCCTTAATGAGTGTAGTGTTTTGTCAATCTTGGCCATCTGGAGATTTTTGGATATGTCTTGCAGGCTATCTGTGCTTTGCTCTTTTAGTCAACCAGAAAACAGCTCTGATGTCTGCACAGTTTTGTTTAACCAGAGGGGTAACACTCGGCTAGTCAAGATAACTGTGGAGTAGTGCACTGCAGGGCTCCCAGAACAGAGAAGTTTAATTCAAGGATTGCATGTCAAATACTTACAAAACTGAATATGGGAAACTGAAAAGGAAGAGAATCACTAACCTTACCAGGAATCAGTTAAAATACTGACTAGTAATATGTATATCGTTACTTACTGGCATACTAAGGACTACTTACACCATACTACAAAAGAGGATGTCTGAAACAGATTAACGCGGCTACTGGTTTTAAAACGTTTCCCTCCATTCTCTTCTGGGCTAAAAATGCTGCAAAAATAATGAATTACACATCCCTCAGCATCTCATTGTAGAGCGTCTCTGAAAAGTACTTGCATGCTTCAACAAAGACCAATCACAAAGGCAAATGTACCTTAAGCTGTAACAATGACTCTATCATGAGGCCAGGGTGATATTAATAGTGCTCAGTCCTGCCTATAATGATCTGTTCTGAAAGACTGATGTAAATGAAGTGCTTGTTTCTTTCTGTCCCAGCTCTCCTCTTCAAATCTCTCCTGTTACTTTGCTCTCATTGTTGTCCTTTTTTTGCCTGTGAACACTGTCAGATAAGCGTGACACGAAGTAAGTACCAGTTTTTAAGAAAAAGGAGAGGGAGAGGAGGTGATATTCACGGGTGGAAGTTGCCAAGTTTTATCTGCTATCAGACCAAGAGGCCTATTATGGAATGCACTCAGGGCTTTCATTCACTTTCCCTCTGGTCCAAGGGAGACTACAATCTGCTATCGGAGAATAAAATAACGATTCCAAAAGCCCCTTCTAAAGAGAGTAACTTAATGTTCGAAACGCAATCACAAGAAATGGTGATTTTTATATTCCAAAGCTGGCCACCTCAGAGTAAAATATGTTAAAGATGCAATATAAATAATCTTTTTAGGTTAAATGTGTACCTAAAAAACAAAGCAATAATATTATGCTCACCCTCTGTAACACTTTGATCAACAAGGAAGCTGTACACTTAACAATTTGTCTGCTTAGAGCCCTAGCTTTAGCCATCCAAGTTTAAACACCCAGACTAAATGTTTTCCAAAATATTCATCAGAAAAGTTGCCACTAGCCCTAAATTGGAGGAAAACGGTGCCAGAAACTTTAGCCATCTAATATTAAGTATTTTGACCAATGTCTTCCAGAGTAAAGAGGAAAGTTGCTACTAGCATCGTATTCTGAGGAAATTAAGGATTAAAAATAAAAAAAAAAAAAAAAAAAAGGAGTTGTGACCGTAACAGGAATAAATATCTCATCATTCATTTGGATCAGATGCACCGGAATCCAACTGTTTTAGCTGGATACGCATTGCTGGACCTACTTTTCAATCAAAGCAAAGGCGAGCCTCCAAGGGTCGCGGAATCCCGCGCCGCGGACGCGCGGCCTCGCTGCAGACACACCGCTTACGGGCGCTTCAGGCGCGGCCAGGGCGCGCCGCCGGACGGCATATGCCGTCGGCAGCTCCACGACTCCACCTTCAGCCTCGCGAAACCCCGCGTCTCCAGTCCACCGGCGGCCGCCGGGCAGCCCGACGCCGCGCGGGTCCCCGCTCGCCGCCGCCGCGCTTCTGGAGCGCGGCCTTAAAAGAGCGGCTCCATCGCCCCGGCCCGAGGCTCTGCCCCGGGGCTCGGACAGACCGGCGGGGCACCCGCTTCTTCGCGAGGGCCGGCGGGAACCCGCAGCCCTTTTCAACCGCCGCCGCCCCAAGAGACGACCCCGGAGGTTCCCCCCTCACGGCTCCGGCCCGCCACGGCGTCCAGGGGATGGCGGCAGTGCCGCCCCCCCGCCGCCTGTCGCCGCCGCGGGGGAAGCGACGCCGCTCCCCGTGTCTCTCCGCGTCCCCCTCTCTGGCGAAGCCGCTCGGCGGGGCTGTTCTGGCCGCTGCCGGCCGCCGTCGCGGCGCTGCTGCGCGCGCGGGGCTGGAGGCGGGGCGGCGCCGGCCGTGATGGCGGAGCCCAGCTGAGGCGGCGGCGGCGGCGGGGTTGGGGCTGGGGCTGGTGCTGCGCGCGGCGGAGGTGAGCGCCGGGGCTCGCCGTTGGGCCGAGCCCTTCCCCTGCCCGGCTGTGAGGGGTGCGGCCGCGCCCCCTCCTGCCCCGCCCGCTCGCGCCGTGCTCCCGTCCCCGGCGGGGCTCCCCCGGGCGCGGCGCGGCGGCGGGAGGGGCAGGCGGCCGCTCTGGCGGGAGCCGCCGGCGGGTGTGGCGGCCGGTCCCCGCTCGGGTGCCCTCGGCGGGGTGGGCGCTCGGTGCGGGGGCCGGGCCCGGCCGGGCTCCCGGGCGTGCGGCCTCCAGCCGGGGCGGGTCGGGCCGGGCGGCCCGGCTGCCGCTCGCCCTCGGCGGGGAACGGGCTTGCGCCGAGGGGAGCCCCAGGGGGAGCCCTGAGGTGAGCCCAGCTGGGCCGTGGGTCGGTCTTATATTAACGCTGCAGTTTTTTTTCTCCTCGGTGTAGTCCTGGGGATAAAACCCCGGGGCTTTACCGGAGACACCTGTTGGTAAATAGAGGAAAGAGCAGCCCTCTTCCAGCCGGGTGGAAGCTTTCTTCTGTGGAAAGAAGCGCTCTTGGTATGCGCAAGAAGATCAAGGAGCGGTGACCGAAATAGACTAGGGGCGAGGGACGGTTTTTTTTGTGTCAAGACATTCAAGACACTCTTACCGCTTTTTATTTACTAACATTTATTTTTTAAAGAGGAATGCAAAGTCCTGTAGGTACAACTTGACAGTATAAGAAGAATACCTTAACTTCCAGTTTTATTATTGCCTTTTGTTTCAGTCAATCCGTCAGTAGCTGCAGGTGTTTGTTTATTTGCGTGTGAAGAAGAGATCTCATGCGTGCATATGGAACTAGTGCAGATACCAAGTAATTTGTTCTAAAAAAAACTTTACTGTGTTTGTAGTTAAAAAAAAAATGTTGTGAATGTCTTTAGCTAAAGCTTACTGTTAATCTCTTTCCTTTATTTCATTCAAAATGGTTGAAGACAGATTGAAGATTGATTCACTCCTGATTGAAGACAGAAATCTGGAGGAGGTCTGAAAGAACATTAATGCATCAGACTTCGACAAAAAAGATTCTATAAAGGAAGGACAAAAAGATTAGTTGTCTCTGCTCAGGGAAGGACAGGGAAAATGTGGCTGCTGTTCTACCTTGTCAGCCAGTCAGCATGTGTGCCCAGTGTTAACGAGGTCAAACTGAGCAAGAAACATATTTCTGCAAAGGGGGGATGAATGTTTGTTGGACAATAACATGAACTCATGGTTTTCTGTCCACTAGTTCTGCTTGTTCATGCCGTGTTCTTTCTCCCCACCCAGGATTATAGTCCCAGAGGATTTAGACCTTGCTTAAAAAGGTATGACTTTTATTTTGGCTGTGTTCTTTCTTTTGTGGGCCACTGAAATAAACTAAGCTTATTTGTTTTGCCAGCTGCTCCATTATATCAGATATTTTTCTCGAAGAGAGGAAAAACAACTAGTCAAAACCCTTTTTTCCTTCCCTGTATTAAGTTGATAACTTTACCTATTTGTATATACTGTTAGTAGTATGAAGTAGTGTAAGGGATGTCACTTCCTGCCATTATTCTTTATTGTTAGACTTTTCACAGCTTTTTATTTTTGCTCCTCCTTTGCTGCATTTTTTAATAGACCCTGGGATTTTTGATCTAGAAGAATGCTAAATGCTTAAATGTCTTTGTCAGATGCATCCTCTTTGTGACATCGTTATATTCCTTTTTAAGTTAAATGCAGATGTGTAATGGTTCAGGTTATATGAAGTTTTATTTTGAAGTATATTTTGCAAGATTGACTGAAGGACTCATACTGGGAAAAGGCACAAGTGTTTAACTTCTTATGTTCTTGAATAATTCAACTGAAACATCTGAAAGTATTTTGTATGCCAGTAGCCTGAATTTTCTGTTCCTGAAATCTGTTTTTAAAGAAATTAAAGCCTTGTTTGTTTTGTTCTTCACTGTCAGTTAGGAAAGTGTTGTGTTTTCCCTGTAAGCTCTGTGAAATGCCCTTGTGCGATTTCCTTAGTGTAAACTGTTACGACATGTACAAAACCAAGTTTCCAATGGTAAATCAGACTTTATTCTGATTAAGAATTACACACAGCACAGTGTGAGGCAAATAATTAGTGCAGTACTTTTTTTTTAATAGGCTCCTTTAGCAAATAACTTTTTTGTTCTTTTCCTGAAAACTGATCTGGACCTTGAGATCTGCTGGGAGATATATATGCATATATATATATACTTACTTTCTTGTGGAAAATGTAATTAGATTTTAATGATCTTCTAGTATATTATACGAGCCAGATGATAATCTAGCTATTTTATATCAGCTAGGTATATTTGTTTAACGTCTTGTACCTGAGGACAAGAATTTTTATTTTGCTGTCCTGATGAATGAAGTAATTTAAAATTAAAAGCCTGTGGGATCTGGAATTCTAGGAATAGTTTGGTTTGTTTTCAAAAGAACTATGAAGACATATTGAAATACTGTGCACCTGTTTTCAGCACACAAATTAAAGAGCCGGAACAGCCTCTGAGGCAGGCACTTGAATGCTGTGGCTTTCATTCTCCTGCGATGTGAGTGGAGGCATATCTGTCCCATAACATGAACTCGTTATTTCACTATGGTGCCTGACATGATTAAGAATACTTGTATCTTGGATATATCATGTCAGAGGAGCTGCAGGGTTTTTGAATTAGAAGATGACAAGGTACAGTTTGTTGAAAAAACCAAGCAAACTATATGGTTTGTGGGTTTCTCCCTGCCTGCGTTTGAGATCTCAGGGGAAGAGGGCATCAGGAAATATCTCTGGATAGTTGATTGTTTTTATGTGCTCAATATCCCTCCTATGTATGATATATTACACATATACGTAGAAATATATCTGACTTTTCTTTATGAGAACATATGTAGTAGATACTAGGCCTTGGTTTTTGTATTCAAATGCTTGTTAATACCAGTCTTCTCTAACGCTTCTTGAAGATGCCTGCTGCCTGTGATTCAGTGCTTGAAGATATTGAAGATATTGTGTCAGCAGAAGATTTGAAGCCACATGATCGGCAGTTTGTAAGAAAGAACGTTTTTCCAAAAGTGCGAAAACGCAATTCACAAAAAAATATACAGACAGATGATGATCCCCCAAGTGACAGGTAAGTTCTTCCATCGACCCTATCTCGTCGCTTTTCTCATATCTTGTGGGCACTGTCAGCTTCTAAAAAGATTGTGGGAATTCTCATTATCTCATAATGTAAAATCTGAATACAAGATAAAAATTAGTAAAATAGTGTTTATAAAATGTAATGATAATGAATAATAAATCCTAAGCAAATTTCTTGTCCTAGATAAACTTTCTGTAGAAAACAGTTATGACTGAGACATTAAGGGAGTAATCAGACTGGAAAAATAGTTCCTGTTCCTTAAGCTTTTATGTGTAAAACATTTCTGAAAAATTGTCTGCTTCACCTTGATTACCTAAATAGAAGCTGAGCTCTTCAGAATGCAGTCCTGGCGTAGCCTTTTGACATCTGGAATGAGAAATAAAAACAAAATTCTGAGAATCATGAAAGGGTTGAGGTTGGAAGGGACCTCTGGAGGTCATCTTGTCCAAACCCCCTGCTCAAGCAGGGCCACCTAGAGCCAGTTGGTCAGGACCATGCTTGCATAGTTTCTGAATATCTCTAAAGGGGGAGATGCCACAGCCTCCCTGGGCAACCTGTGCCAGTGCTGTCGCCCTCAGCGTTACAAAGCGTTTTGTGATATTCAGAGGGAACCTCCCACGTTTCAGTTTGTGCCCGTTGCCTCTGGGCCTGTCACCGGGCACCACTGAAAAGAGCCTGGCTCTGTCCTCTTTGCCCCCTTCCCTCACGTATTTATATACATTGAAGAGATTCCCCCTGAGCCTCCTCTTCTCCAGGCTGAACGGTCCTAGCTCGCTCAGCCTTTCCTCTTGAGAGGTGCTCCAGTCCTTTAATCATCTTCATGGCCCTTTGTTGGGCTGTCTTCAGTAAGTCCGTATCTCTCTTGTGGGTGCATCGCATCAGGGCCCAGGGACTTGTGTATGTCCAGTTTGCTGAAGTATTCCCTGACCTGACCCTCTTCCACCAAGGGTACATCTTCCTTGCTTCAGTCTTTCCACCTGGTTTCTGGAACCTGGCATTTGCAAAGGCTGTACTTTTTGTATGTATATCCTGCAAGTGATGCAGTGAAACTTCTTTTGAACTTAATGTTTTATTTCAGTGGAAATAGTATGCAATAACTACGGAACGTATCTTTGCATTTTTCCTTCCTGTGATTCCCATAAGAACAGAATCAACTTTCTGCTGCAATGGAATTGATTAAAGTACAGGTGAACTCAGTTATTGATTCTAGTTTCTACTGCAGTTCAGAGGTCTGGATTTTGGTTTGGTTTGGTTTTTTTTTCTTCCCCCCCACCATTAAGTTCAAGCTGGTGGATAAAATTTCCCCGCATTATAAAGATGAAAATAAAGTATCTCTGGAATGCGCAGGAAATACAATTTTGCTTTTTCATTAGTGTTACAAAAAGATTTTGTAAGCATAACAACGCACCTTTATGTGAAGCCCCATGAAGGTGCATTGACCCTGTTCTGCCAGAAGTGTACGTACAGCTGAACTGGTGGTCTGTAGATACTTCACACTAGCACTCCATTCTCCTCAGTATTCAGGTGCTGTATATTATCTAGCAGGCTGTATTTTAGCGGTTTTGACCCAAGAAAACGCATTGAATGTGCTGTTCAGACAGTAGGAAGTCTAAATACATTGTATGTGTGCAATGTGTGTTGCACATGTCTACTTAATGATTGTTAATCTTCCATCAACAAATTTCTATTTCTAGCTAGGGGAAGTGTCTTTAAAGAAAGAAGTGTGGGGGGAGGAAAAAAAAAGGTGATGTGGGCAGGGCAATGGATTGTGCTCCAGGATGTGTGTCATTCTTGTACTGGCATCTTAAGCCCACTGGCACAGTTATCCCAAGAGTTTAGATGAAAGCTTCTTGCAGAATTTGTTGCTGGTTCTTAATCCATTGTGTGTGCTAGCTCCATGGTGCACGTCTGCCATGCTGTAGCCCAGAAAGGTTGGGATGTGAACTTTCAGACGTTAGTGTGGCTGGTGGCAGGCTTAAGTTAAGAATTTCTAAAGAAGGCTTGTATGGAGGGAACAACAATCAGTGGGTGCCATAATACCAAAAGGTGGCGGTTTAGCTCTATAACTGTTTGCTGGTGGCCTAATTTCAGTGCAGTCACTTGAAGGTCACTTGTTCAGTGATATGATAATTTTCAGAAAGTTAGTTGTTTGGGTTTTTTTGTTTAACATAACTGCAGCATACTGAATCTCTTCTTATCCTACAGCTCTCATACCTTCTCTATTCTACAGCTTTTTTCTTGCCACTTGTGGTAGATTGACCCTGGCCAGCAACTGAGCAGCCACCCAGCTGCTTGCTCACCCCTTCTCCCAGTAGGGTGGGGAGAGAATTGGAAGAGCAAAAGTGAGAAAACTTGTGGGTTGAGCTAAAGACAGTTTAAGTGAAGGAAAGAGTAGGGAAAAACCCCAAGTGATGCAAAAGCAATCCCTCACCGCCTCCCACATGCAGACTGATATCCAACCAGTCTCAGATCAGTGGTTAGTTTGGAAAGACCAAACCCCCAGTTCTTATTGCTGAGCATGATGTCATCTGGTATGCGTTATCCTTTTGGTCAATTTGGGTCAGCTATTCTGTCCATGTTCCCTCCCAACCTGTTGTCCATCTCCAGCCTACTTGTGGCGGGGTGGAGCACAGTGGGAAACAGAAGGTTTTGATGCTGTGCAAGCACCGTTCAACAATAGCTAAAACACAGGTGTGTTATCTACACTGTTTTAGTCACAAATACAAAACACAGCACCATAGGGGTTGCTGTGGAGACAGTTAACTCTATCCCAGCCAGACCTAATACCCACTACACTAAAACCACATAATTATAATGTTTTTCCGCAGCTGTTTTGGAGCTGTTACTGTTCGTGTTGCTTATTTTACATTTGGAGAATTACAATTAATTGAGTCTGTTCAGTGAACTTGAAGGGGAAGCTTGTTCATCTTTTAACTTGCCTTTTTCATTCATTTTTACTTAACAGCATTATTCCTGGGGCTCAGAAAATCTGGATTCGTACATGGGGATGTTCTCACAATAATTCAGATGGTGAATATATGGCTGGACAGCTGGCTGCATATGGATACAAAATTACAGGTAACGATATCAGACAAGTCGCATAATTGTTTTTTTGGGGGGTGAATGTCCACAGCTGTCAAGCTGTCATTGAATGTTTTTAGTCTTAATTACACTTTTTTTAAATCCCCCCCTTGACCTCTTTCTGATTTGAAGGTGAGGAGGTAAAGTGTTTTCCTGGCATTAAGCAGAATGATTGCAAGATGAGTGCTTTCAGAATGGTTAGGTTTTCCTGACATGGCAGCCATCTAATAGATGTCATGCAGTACCTTTCGTGGGCATTTTACTTGCTAAACTTAACTGAAAAGTTTTCATAAGAGTGGAAGGGAAAGATATTAATTCTTGGGCAGAATCTAGCTGGTTGTCTCATTGTAATTGGTGGAACCCAAGTGAGAGAGACAGGAAGGAAGTTTGTTGTCACTTAGTGATGTTTGTATTTGCTGCTGGAGCAGAGGTGAACTACTCCATATGAATGATCCTTTGTTTCGGGAGGGACAATCAGTATGATGGAGGTGGGATGATACAGGATTGTATCTTGTACATCTGAAAGAGCTGAAGATGCTATTTCTCCTTTCCTTCCAAGTACTTTAAAACGCTCCCCATCATCTTGTTATGCCTCCCAAACCCTAAACAAAAAACCCAAACTTGTGATTCTGATGGCCACGTTTCATCTCCTTAATGCAAAGCATGTTGAAAGAAAAACTGTAAAAAACTGAAAACATAGATTGATATCATGTTTCAATGGAGAATTATTATCTGAATACTTTTGTGTAGCTTATGACTAGTCAAAACAAAAATTTAAGTTTTATTCATTCATTCAAGTTTTGGTCTGTCTTGCATTTGAACTTGTGTCCTGCTTGTACTGATAGACTGCAAAGTTGTCTCTCCTGACATTTTGCTAGAAGTATTTTATTCCTGATTTCACAAAATGCTTGTTTCTTTTCTTGAACATCTCATGATATCGTTAAACAGTTACATCTCATTTTCTTTTTTTGCACTTGATCTTTCTGCATTTATCTAAGTAGAGACTAGATACTGAATTACTCAAACGCTGAACTCTTCTAGGGAACTCAGGTGATTCTTTAATTAGTAGTGCAACTCTGGAGTTAGGTATGCTCTTTTCACAGACAACTGGAGTGCTGGTCCAAAAAGCTGTATTTGTGACAGCTGTTTGTGTAAGACTACAAATGAGTTCTCTGTTTTGCCTTGTTATGGCTTTCTTAATTTTAACTTCTTTTTACTGTAATTTCTCTGATGCGTAGTGTTCCAGAAGCTACTTGTCAAGATTCGGATGGCTGTGCTGTGCTTTTGGAGTTTTATTGGGAGAAACATAGGAAAGATGGAGTGCAGCAAAGGAAGGAATTACCTAAAAGTTTTTGATACCTTCTCTTTTTAGAAAATTAAGTGTTCATAACTTTAGAATCTCTCTAGAATCTGAAACTGAGAACTAAGAACTGAATAAAAGTTGCAGTAGCTGGGACAGGAATATCTACAGAGTAATACTGGGAATCATATATGAAATTGATGACTAGTTTCTGGTCACTATTAACTTGATGTCTTGATTTAGTTTAGGTGTGTGTATATATATATATACATACATATCTTAATCAAACAAACCAAAAAAACCCCCAATGCTGAGGTGGTAGGCAGAAATTACCCAGGGCGGTTTCTCCTTTGTGGAATTAGGTAACTTCTTTTTAAGCTGATATATTTTAAGACCTCTGGAAATTTCATTTCTGTTCAACAGAACAAAAATATTGGCTACAAATTCTGTCTAAAGTGAGTTTTTACAAATCAATCTATTGAATGTTCTCCTTTATAGGCTGTTAATGAAGCTGGAACTGACTGCAAGTATGGTAGCTGTATGTGAGAATACAAGGTGGTGAAGAGGGCAACTGCCTTTCTGCTCAATATAGTGATGCGTCTGGCCACGAGTGTGTATGAAAGTGCTCTATTACTGCTTGGATTGCTGATAATGTCTCTCAGGGTTTCACACTGGGACTGATCTATTTAATGTCTTTAATGGACTTGGAAGACAGGATGTTACGAACCTACAGGAAGTTTGCAGACTGTGCCAAACTGGGGGAAGTGGTTGATAGGCTGGAAACCAGTGCTGTGGTTCAGAGGGACCTTAACAGTCTAGAAAAGGGGCTAACGGAAACCATATGATATTTAGCAAAGGCAAATGCAAAATCCTAGGGTTGGCGTAACCCCAGCTAGTGGTAAAGGTGGGGGTGGGCAGACTGACTAGAAAGCAGCTTTGCAGAAAAAGATTTTGGGATTGAGGTAGACAAGAATTGAACCTGAGTCAGCAATGTAGCAAAAAAGGCAAACTGCAGCCTGGGCTGTGTTAGCAAGAGTGTAACCAGCAGGTCTGGGAAAGTGATCCTTCAGATCTTTGTGGTACTTGTGAGACAGCGTTTGGAGTGCTGTGTCCAGTGATCCAGTTTGGGCCCACTTTTGGGCTCCCCAGGAAAAGAGAGCGGTTGATGTAGTGGAGTGAGTGCAATGGAGCGCCACCAAGATGGTTTGGGAGCATGTGGTGTATGAGAGGAGACTGGGAAGACTGGGTTTCTCCAGCCTTAAGAAAAGAAGGCTTGTGGAAGATCCTAGTTGCAGACAGCAATACTCAGTAGGAAGGTACAGAGAAAATCAAGTCAGTCACTTGTCAAAAGTGTGCAGTGAGATAAAAGACAACAGAATTTGCTCTTGAGAAGGTGTCAGTTAAGATCTTTAGCATGTGGTACATAACTTATTGCTCATGCTGTCCATATTTCTGTAGAGGAAATGCCAACAGAGAAAGTCTCCCAACTTCTCTTGAATATCTCTCGTCAGTCCCTTTTTAAGAAAGCATGGTGTCTTTTTTTTTTATAGTAAGTCATCTGGGAAGTTCAGATTGATTGTTAAGAAGGGATTTAATCTCTTTTTGTCCTATACAGTGAAGTAATTACTCAGTAGTAGTAAGTATTGCTTAATGTAATTCAAGTTTCAAACATTTCTTGAAATTAATATGGTTTACACTAGGAAAAAAAAAAAACCAAAAAGTTTTGCAAGGGCCTATTTTTAAATCAGTGCTTCTCTCTGTTGCTGGAATTTGTTAGTTTAATGCAAAACTGTTATAAACTTGAGAAAAATATAGAAATATTCACTAAGGTGAAAGATTCTTTTGTCATAGCATCTTTGACAGCTGTTACCTAAATGAAAGTGTTTTGATCAGCCTGTTTCCTACATGTTCCTCAGCTTCTAAGTCAACACTTATTGAAGAGATGCTGGAATAAAGTTCTAGGAAATGTGACCTTTACTTGCAGTTCTTGCTCCATTATAAGGGATATGGTCAAGAACTGTTTCTAGTGTCTTCTATCAAACTGCAAGATTGAAAAAGAAAATAGAAGGAAGAAAAGCAGCATCAGACAGACTTTTATTGCTAACCAGAAGTTGTAACAATACAACCTGCCTTATAAGTTGACTTAGCAGAAACTGAATGTTGATATAATGATGTCTTCTAATTATAGAAATAAATTTTTATGACTTGTTACAAAAAATCTTATTCCTTATCTCTGTTTATTGCATGGATTCTACCCTGTTCTTAATTTGAACTCTGTTCAGGAGATGCAGAAGTCTTTTAGTCTTTTTTTTTTCTTTTTTTTTTCCTTTCCTATCATCTGTTTCAAAAATGTTCTTTCTGTACAAGCGCCCTTTATTGCTTTCAGGAGTGGCTATATCCAAAGGTGAAAACTGAGGGCTGTGCTACAATTTTTCACAGCAAAGACTACCTCTGTCTGGGGAGAGAGCACGGTATGAATCCGCAATATACAGATATTGCGACAACAGCAATGCTGATTGAAAAATCAGGGACTGCATCAGCTTAAAAAAAGGCAAAGGGAAACCAGCAGAAGAGCAGAATCTATTTTTGTATCTGATTTTACAATGTGAAGGTAGGCAGTATTCTGAACAAAGCTTGCATACCATCCTGTAGGAACACAAAGCTCCTTTGTTAGTCTGAGGCACACAGAAATGTGTGGACCAGCTGGTATCAGTGTAGGGCTGTACCATGGTACTTGTTCATGTTCTGAAAACGGTGTAGCTGATGGTGGCTTCACAGGTTCTAAAATGGGTTTTGATTTCTTGGCAGCATGACTTGCTGTATAGTTCCGATACGCCTGCAGCCCTACTAGAGTGCTTCCTTTGAGATACACCCTGGAGGAAGAAACTCTCGTGGTACAGACAAGTAATGCCTACTGTGAAAAAGAAGAAGTGGGCGAGCTGGGAGCTCTCAAATACTGTGAGCCAGATGTTTGTTTGGGAAGGGAATTCAGTATGTGTGCCACTTAACGGTACTTTCTCTCTGAAAAATGGAACTGAGTACATATAGTCAGACATAGAAGGAATTGACTTCTGAAGTGGGTAGTCATATTAGCATTTGTTAGCCTCTATAGGTTTCTGGTTCTGTGGAATGAATGGTTTTTGGCCCAGCCTTCTTGAATGCATTTTGATGGATCAAGCAGTTATGTATGCTTGTTATTTTGTGATAATTGCTATTGGCTTGAGGCGGTTCAGGTCCAAAGCATTCCCTCCTCAGTCATTTTAAAACATGCTGGGGGTGGGGAAGACATTACTAATGACTTACAAATACCAGAAGAATGAACAGTAACTTCTCCTTTTATGAAGAGGAAGCAAAAACTGTTATTAAAAGACATTCAGCAAAACTAAACCAGTAACAGCTTATCTGCACTACATTTTTATTTTTGCATTTATTTATTTTAGAAATGAATGCTAGCATGGAACTTTTTTCCTTCTGCAGTATGGGTTTCTAGAAGCAAAAAAGGGTGGAATTGTTTTGTTGCTAATTCAATGGGCTTGGCTTTTATTTAGCACATAGGGCCTATAATATAGCCTAGTTTCTCAGCTTTACTTAGGCAATTTTAGAGTAGTCTTTGTTCAGGCATCCCTTTTACCATCTTGCGCAATTTATCTGCAAGTTTGTTGGATGGAAAGATGCTGTATTTTTCATGGGTTCCTTCCTATAGTTCTTGAAGAGCTCACTCCATTACTGTGATTATGGTATTTGTAAGTGAGACTTGCCAGTTGCTTTGAAGCTTGATGTTTATAGTCCATGTTATGTGTCTTACAACTCTGAAATTCACTGTGCAGAGAACTTACCTATTTATCTAAAGCAAATCTCAAATAACATTTTGAAATACTGTTAAAGAAAGTCTCTGGCTTTTATTACCTCTTCTACTTGTTAATTTTCTAAACACTCTTTGGTCTTGTTTACCAGTGGACATAGCTGAGATATCCTTAAGACTGTCCATCTGCTGAAAGAGTAAATTTGAGTGGAAGAAGGAAAAAGACAAGGAAGAACAAATGCTCTGATCTACTTAAGACCTCATGTTGAAAAGACAGATGTAAAAGGAAGCATGCTTAGTCTGCTGTTGAAAAAGCAGATGAGGTGCTACAAACTAATACAGATTTCAGCATTCAAAGGCATTGCCTTGTGCTCATTGTGTTGCCTAAACCATGCTTCCTTAGACTTTGGCCATTCCCGTACAGATACAGCAAAGTGTGCTTCAGCATCCATGTTATTTCCCACTTGGATAAATAAAGAAAATGATGAAGATCGTTGTAGGTATTGACTCTTGGTTCCTCAATCACAATTCAGAGTCTGGTGCTTTGTTTTAAGTGTTGTTTTAAAAGTACTTTTCTACTGCACAATAAAATGTTAATAATTTTAGATTTTGATTTATTTTGTTATCCTAAAGTAGAGATCTCTTGAACAGGTTACTGTATGCTGTACATTTGTTAACATAAAATTAACTCTGCAGCCTGTGTAGTGGTTGATGAAGTATTTGACTGAAGTTTCTGCTGGTTTCTCGTGTATGCTTTTAGTTGCTCAGAATCAGCAGTTGGTCTTTCCATTTTTCTCTCTCTACCCTGCTGCTGATGCTTCTCTGTTGCTTCATAAGTACACGTAAAACAAACGTTAGTGATTACCGTGTAGTTTTGGGGTGCTGTGAGCCATCCTCATTGTGAGATATTTTTAATATTCTTTTTTAAGCTAAAAGACAAATCTTTATTAGCTGCTCATTAAGTCCTTGATATTTAGCCTTATCAATCAGAGAATTCAAGTTTAGTCTTTGCTTTTAGATTTGTACTTTTCAAGTAGTTGTGACTGCAGTGCCAATTTAGAAAAAAAGATACTTTACAACATTTTTTTTTTTGGGGGGTGGGGAGGTGGTAAACACACAAAATAACCCAAACTACTTTTCTGGTCATAAGAGGCGTTTCTGTTTTCTCTGACAACACTGCAGTCATGAAACTGTCATTCTCTGTGAGAGAGAATTAATTGCTGAGCAGTGGAGAAAAGTGAACTGAGGTGTAAATCCTGTGTTTTGTACCCTTGCTGAAGAATTTCCCTGTTGTCTATAATTTGTAGAATCACAATCCTGTATGATTTTTGCATTGCTTGATAACATAACTACTCCTGCAACGTATTTCTTTTTCAGATTCAAACTGACTGGTAATCTAGACATAAAAGCTTTTGGTTGTTGATACTGAAAGAGGCAGTAAAGTAACTTATTTCTGTACCTGTTGTTACAGCGAGATAATTGTCTTAACAGTTCCAGCGATATGGTCTCCTGCTTTCAGAAGGTTTAAGTTGCTGCTTGTCACAAGTTTGCTTTGTGTTTTGGTTCTTGGTGCTCTGGCCTGAAAGCCCTGCTCTGTCATGCACAGTTAGTATGTGACTGCTTGGGACATAGCTGTGGTGGTTTTTGTTATGTTTAGACTCATTGTTTCACTGCTGCTGAAAATTGTTAGTTGGACATATCAAGAACCATCTTCCAAGAGATACAAGAGCTCTTGTCATCTGTTTAGAATCTGAAACTTTTGTGGTGAGATGGTTAATAGGATGAGGAGAAAGGGTGAAATGGCACACAGAGCAAAAATGGAAGGTGATATTCATGAGATGGAACAGATGGGATTGCATGAATGTAGACGATCAAGATTTCACAGTTCTTTGGGAGGAATACAGCTATTCCCAGTGCAGCCTGAAGTGTCCTGTAAGGCAGTGGGTGGGGTGATGGGTCTGGATGTTGTTGGGGAGCTTTCTTTCGGTGTAGAGTTAATACACCATCATGCAGTGACTCATCTGCAGCAGTGCATGTTCCCCAGGTCTCTGTCAACTAACGTATAATTGTGGTTTTAGCAGCTAGTATTACCGTATCACTGCTCCTGTGTTCCCTGTAAAGCTTCCTAGCATGTGTGTGGCTAGAGTTCTGCTACTTACCACCTCTGACTTCTAGCACAGTGCAAAATACGCGACTGCTTTGTGGTGAGTTTTTCCTACCTCAGCTTCCTCAGCATCAACTTCTTATTCCTGTTAGGCAACTTTCTGTTAAGTGGAATATCTAACTTTGAGGATGTTGTCTCTGTTACAGGATAGAACTCCTCTAATTCTCAAACTGGGAAATGTTTTCCCTGTTTATAGGGGAACGAGAAAGAACTAGTGTGTGTTTTGCCCTCATAACTGCTTCCTATATCCCTGCCATTAGAGCTTCATCTGACAAGTGTGTACCATTTTCTTTATCCCGCTTAAAATCACTGTTTTACAGTCCACCTAAATTAAATTGATTTCTTTTTCTTCTTTCAGTGTTTTTCTTTCATAGTCACAGAGCTGGCAACCGAAAGTTGGGAGCAGGCCTGAGAGCCTAAACAAATCCTACGTGCACAGTATCTTCAGAGACACTTGTAGAGAGATTATGTTAGGTAAATTTAAGCATATGTGAATGTTTAGGGTTAATTCTAGTAGCAAAGCAATTGGCTGCATGTTGTAGTGATTGTTCCGTAGGGTTTAGTTCTGGCAATGCTGAACTTCATATAATCCGGAAGAATGAGTTTGAAAAGGATTGAACCATGAAAGGTAAATTTCAACTTCATTTCAACCTCATATCTGGAATGTGTCCTTGTGGTAGATGGTTAAGCAATCAGTAAGTGAAGCATAAATAGCAGTGATGAAGTGAGTTCAACATAGATATACAGGTGATGTAGAGCTTTTTTGAGTGCTCTACTGAGACATTAGTTTCACATGGTTCTTTGTGCTACAAGTAATAATTTATAAAGATTTATAAAAGATAGTGGGAGAACAGACTGGATTTTTATAACCTGAGTAGATTTTTGACCATGTACTCTCAGAGGTAGGAGCAAGACCATGTTTTGATCAGAGCATTTGTAGGAGCACCTGCAAAGGACTTGCTTGTTACCCTGGGTGACTGGGGAATAGTGGAGGAGGGTTAATGTTTACTGCAGGCTCTTGCTATAGTTTGGCTACAGTTTCATTTGCTAGGAGAGGTGAAGCTTAGCTTTGAGTTCCTTGTTTTTGAGAAATCGCTGATTAGGACGAAGTTCTCTAAACTTGCCATGGTGAGCCTTTGCTGTGCAACTTTGCATTAAGATGCTTTTAATATATTTTGGGAATGCTTTTTTGACAGTTACAGTGTGGGTGCCTGGGTATGTGTGAGCTGCTATTGCTTTATATTACTCTATGGAGGCAAGGCAAGCCTAAGCGAGTTAGTTTTGGGCTCGTTGCTGATTAAGGGTTTAGAATGTAGCACAACTGATCTTGAACTGTGCTGTGTCCCCAAATACAGAGCATTAACCTATACTGTTCTCTTTCTGTCAGGCCTGAGGGTATGTTAAGAGACAAGACTGCCATGGGGTTATGGAGGCTGGCTGGAGACAGTAGAAATTCACTAAACAGATAAGAGACACAAATTGGTTTTGGTGTTTTTCCTCATTGATGGGAGCAAATGAAGTAATTCTTTCTCCTCCCCTCCCCCCACCCCCGTCCCTGCCTGACAGAGCTGAGTGTGATTTCGATTTCCTTCTTCATGGCCAACTTGGGTTATGTTCATGTAAGCCTGGTAAGTGTTTCCGTGGCTCTCAGGTGTAAAAACAGGTCCTGTCAGTGAGCAAACAAATAAAAATGCATGTAGATATTTTTTTTATCTCTCCCAGAGTCCCATCCCATCCTTGGAGTGTTATTTGTTGCTGTCTTAGATCGTCTGTGCTTTTTTTGCCTTTTCCTTTTTTTTATGATACAGCATTGTGTCTCCCCAGGCCTGGTTGCATGAACGGGTTCAGATGTACCCTTCTGATTTTTTTCTAGTAAAATGTTTTACAACTGTACAGTAGTCACACACACGCACACACAAGAAAACCCCAAACAGGATATGGCAATGTATGAGGTAGTTTAGATTTCTAACATCTCCAGCTGAGGACGGGTTGCAGTTGGGGTAGGGTGTGATCCATGGGGGCTGAGACTCGGTGCTGTCCTGGCAGGAGCTGGGGGGTGACAGTGTTGGCCAAGCAGCACCAGGCCAGGGCGCACACTGCTCCCGCCTGCCCTGCCCGGGCAGCGCGCTGTCAGACCTTTTTGTGACTGCTGAGCTGTATTACTGCTTTAATTTAGGGATGCTGGACTATTATTCAAACTTGAAATGCAGTCATGTGCATTTAATTAAATCAGCTTTAATTATTTGCTGTCATTCTGATCTTATGTTCATTTAGTTGCTTAGGAAGGTCTGTGCTTCATACTTCTATTTTGTCTTGGAGTTACCACTTTTTAGCTTAATTTAGGCGTTGTGTTCAACTCATTAGTTCCCCTTCCAAAGAGTCTGTGTTATGGGTTTGAGATTCATAAAGTATAATTGCTAAATTCACCTTTCTGAGGAACTATTCCATTTGGAAGCCCCTTTCTGCTTCATGTTTGTTGGTCAGGGGAGGTTGGTTTAATTTATGTGAAGACTTCTCTTTGAGACATTAATTAAGGATTTTGCTCATGATCATCAATGTGATGGTGTTCAGGTTGGACATCAGTAATTAATTGTCACATCTTAAGACTAGCATTTCAGGTAGACGGTAACTATTGTCATTAGTGCAGTGCTGTCCTAAGTTTCTAAAACTAGGGTTTTAATTTGTTCAAGCAAATTCTAAACCATGTATAAGATCTGATTTAATGTGTTTTTTGAGGGAAAGTGCCTCTTGCTGTGAATTGAGATCCGAAGTTGAATGTGGGTGAGGTCTAGCAACATACTTAGCTTGTGAATTTTGTATGGTTACTTAGGGTTTGTGCAAATACTTGGTTTTTTTTTTCCCCTCTATTGGTGAGCATATATTATTTTCTTGAGCTTATCTTGAGGGACTTCTAGGTTTTATAAATTTTTCATATTTTCAGCTAAATATTTTTTAAATTTATTTTTGTAAAATATTTTACTGTGAATGATGTTTAAAATAGTGGAGATAAGCAAGTTGTCAAGGGGCAATCAGTCCCTTGTACATGTTGGGAGCAGTAGAGCTCTGCACTGGGAAGCATCTGAGTTTGCAGGGAAGGAGCTCTGTCTTAGTGGAATGGCATTGTGCCGCAGTCTGAAGCAAAGCTGGAGCAGACTTCTGTGCTATTTGTATCCTCCTGGTGGTGAATATGGAATAACCACTGGATCTTTGGTCCTTCTGCTCTTCTCTGTGGCATTGCTACACTCAAAAGCCTATTTTGAAATTAAGCAGGTTATGCACAGGCTCGTAATGTTTCACAGAAACTGAGTAATTATTTGGTCTCAGCAACACTATAGGCAGAGATACCTTTCACCCTAAGAGAAGTGATAAGCTGCTCTGCATTTCATAGGTGCAGAGAAACAGCTTTATTGTATCATAAAACTGTTTTAGAATGTTTCATATTGTCATAACCTATTTCTGCAGTTCTTGGGAAATGTCAAACTCATCCTAGCCAGTTTCTGTGAATTTTTTTTTTGTGCTCATTTCAAACGCTTGTGGAAAGTGGGATACGTGCTGTGACCAAGCAGCCTAGCACCTGTAGGGACCTTAAGGTGACTTAGCTGGTGCTGTCTTTACAACAGTCTTGCTTTGCTGGGACACGGTGTGTCTGCAGGAGCGCACATCCATGAAGCTTGTATGCACTTCTGTGAATCTTGTAGCATTTGTGTGCTACCAATTGGAGTTAACATGTTAACTGTCAGGGCTGAGGAACAGGCTTCATCTGTTTTAGCAGAAGACATTAGCATTTGTCTCGTGTGTCAAATCGCTGGCTTTGGAATTTGCTTACAGAAAGAAACTAAGCAGAAAAGCAGAAACTTTGTCTTGGATGACTATAAATAGGCTTTAAGTTAATCATGCCAAAACTGAATTGCTGTTGACTGGTACAAGACACTGGTGTATGGAGAAGTGAGTTTTTTGGCTTGCAATGTAATAGAAGACAGATCCCTTGGCTGCTGATTTTATTAGGCATTTTGGACTCTCAGCTTTTGTTGGCCAAGCTTTAAGGGTAGAAGTGTGCTTGTTTGTAATTGATTCCCTAAGTGATAGCTGACTTTTGAAATTCTGTTGTTTGTTTATAGGTTGGCATTTTTCTGTTTGTCTTTATCATGCTTTGAAAAATTCACTTACCATTGGTAAATATTAATCTTCCTTTGTGAATATAAAGATGTAGACCATCAGATGACGGTAAATTTGAGCATCCAGTACTTGTTTAACCAGAAGTTTGAGTCTTACGATTGGTAGTGATGAAAGGAGAAAATCAACTGAAATATGCTTTAGGAGTCTACTAACTAGAAAATAAAAAATTAAGAAGTTTAAGTCCAAGACAGTCACGTTGATATGTTCTAAACAGTTCCAAATAGTCTTCATAACATTACAGCAGAATAGGAAAAACCCTAACAGAATTTTTTCACTAAAGGAGAAAAATGTCATTGTTAAAGTGTTTAAAACAAAACAAAAAAAACCCGAACAAAAAAAAACCCCAAAACCCAGGAGACTTACGGGAGGAAAGAAGAGTTTTTCCACAAACTATTTTGTTGTGACACTTGTGTCTTTTTGTTTAAAAAAAAAAAAAAAGCAGCTTGTTGGAAAACTAGTGTGTTTTCTGAATTGTCTTTGGGTCTATCCATGATTTTCCAAACACAAACACAGCAGAGCAGTAAAACCAGCATTTTCTTCTGTAGGTGGCCGACAGTTCATTTACAGCTGTAGCGTTTCAGTGCTGTCAGTGGTTCCTCACTTTCCTGAGGCAGAAGCACATTTAAAAACTTAAATGGAGGGAACTGTGAGCTTCACCTCTGCTGTTGTGAGTGAGTTGGGGAGAAATTCTCATAGTTTAACAGCACCTCAGTGTGATGCTGTTCACCTGCTGGCAGGCAGTTCACCGGGTACAGGGAGAGGAGTTTATTTCTGGGGTGTAAACTGATGCAGAGGAAGACCGGGAGAGGAATTTTAAGTAAGACTGTTTTTCCTGACCACCTGTGGGGAGTGGGTTGTAAGTTTGTGTTCATGACTGACAGACCCTCCTCTTAGACTGCTGCGGTCTGTCATAGATCATAGGCCAAAAGGCACCTGCCAGGTTGAGCTTTCCTTCCCAGGGCTGGGCTGTTCACTGACGTTTGTTTTAGCTGGTTGTCAAAAGCTTCCAATGGTGGAGAATTCATGACCCTTTTAGGGTGATTAACTAACTACCTTTCTGGTTGAAAAGTGTTTCCGAACATGTAACCTAAATCATAGAATTGTGGAATAGTTTGGGTTGGAAGGGACTTTTAAAGGTCATCTAGTCCTGCTCACTGCAGGGGGGTTGGGACATCCCCAACTAGATCAGGTTGCTCAGAGCCCCCTCCAACCTGACCTTGAATGTTTCCAGGGATGGGGCATCTACCACCTCTCTGGGCAACCTGTGCCAGTGTTTCACCACCCTCAGCATAAAAAGTTTCTTCCTTATATCCAGTCTAAATCTACCTTCTTTTAGTTTAAAATCATTACCCCTTGTCCTATTGCAGCAGGCCCTGCTAAAACGTTTGTCCCCATCTTTCTTATAAACCCCCTTTAAGTACTGAAAGGCTGCAATAAGTCTCTTAGCACAGTTCAAGCCTATAGCTGCTTGTGTTTTCTTTAGTGGGTATGGAGAACATCTGATTCTTTTCTTCTTCATAGCAAACTTTCACATATTTGAATGCTGTTATCACTTCTCCCCATAGGCATCTTAGGTCTCTTTAACCTAGACACAATTCCTAAAAGCTTCTCTCATAGGTCATGTTCTCTAGATCTCTGACCTTTCTTGTTGTTCTCCTCTGGACATTATCCAGTTTATTTGCATCAATCTTCAAGTGCATTAGTCTGTTTATCTAATGTGTACAACTATGATTAGTGGGTAGTAGGTGGATTTTTGATGCCTTATTCAAAATATGGTTTATGAAACCTTCAAATTTAGGTCCCAGGACAGCTGAAATCTTAGAGAATAACTCTGTCATAATTGACTTTTTGTATAGTAAAATGGGAAATACTGAAATACACTTACATAGAAAATTATTTATGAGAGATGGTTTTAGAATAAAACTGTTCAAGATGGGGAAGTTGAAGTCTTGCTGCTAGCTTGTTTACTGTCGTGAACAGAATTCCTTGCTTTCTCTGCATCCATTTTTAATGTATCTGAACTGAATGCTACTAATTTATAGAGCTTCACAGTTTTTAAGGGTTTGCTTTTGAGGCTCATGTAGGGACAGTGCTGTTGTTCATAATGGCAGTACTCTAGCTTTTTTTTTAATAATATAAACTCTTAATTGCTAAGCCAAAAATTGACATGACAGTTCTGTTGTTTGCCTTTATTTTTTCTGCTGTAAATTCAAAAATAATCTGGTACGATTTGTTTTCTTGACCATTTTAGTCTAAAACCAGATTAGTTCCTTGGTTTGATTTACTGCAAAGTTGGACAAATCTTTGGAAGTATCTATGCATGTGTATTAAGACACTGCAAAAGGAAGAAGGCAGAGCATTAGTAGGACTGAGTGCTCAAGAGATGGCTTGTCTTTCATTTAGCACTAGGGCTTACTTATGCTGAGTTAAAGTATGTGCTTGTGAAACTAGAGCTTTAGACTTGGAACACTTTATTTTAGTGTTTTGTGCAGTGATTGGTTTCTGCAGGTATTCTGTGCAACTTGGTCTGGTAAAGAATCCATCTTGATGCCAATCTTTTGGGCTTTAAAATATCCCTTTCTTTTCTTTTCCCTCAGTATGTTAGAAAATTTGAATTTATTGGTGCATGTAGCTTCAGATGTTACAACATTTTTAGAGTCGTGACAAGCAGAGAAATCTTGGCCATTTAAATTTAGTGAAGAAAAAACTTTAGAGAAACCTTAGATCAAAATTTAGTTTTGGTATCAGACTTGCAGTAAGAGCTATACAGGGCTTCATTATAATAAGAGTTCTGCTGATGCTTGCTTATCTTCTGCAGAGCATTTTTAGAAAGCTTTTTTGCAAAGTAATAAGCTGTCAAAGAAAGGTGTTTTAAACACCTTCTCCCCTGCTTTTATGAGGCCAGAGTTTAGCTCAGTGGGAAGAGAACTGTAGCAGTTGGTGTAGATTCAATCTGTAAAGTTCCAACTTTAGGTTTGCTTATAGCAATTTTATGGGTCACTTCACTGGTTTCTTTGAGTTGACTTAAATGAGTAAGGACTTTACAAACTGTTTAATGTGTCATGTCAGACTTAGTATCATAGTAACTGCTGTACTGTAAGTCACTGCTAGATGGCACTGTGTAACTGTGCTTTCACCAAAATTATTACTGAAACCTATTTTAGAAAACTGTTTAAATTAACATTTAGGTTAAAAATGGCATTTTATTGAGTTTTATTTTCAATTTAGACACTTAATTGATCCTGCTACAAGTGATCTCTTGGCTCAGGAACTTATTTTTGCATTGTTTGAAAGGACTCAAAAGTTCAGAGGCAGCCCTAGCAAGTGAGGTAAAATTTTCCTGCGTTTCCCACACAATTATTATTAATGCAGAAGCACTGCATACGTTAGGCTTGTGTAAATATCCTAGAAGATTATTGAGGAAAAAATGAGATCCATTGTCAGGTTGAATATGGTCACAAAGGAAATGAAACAGTGATTGGTGTACGTGTCTTTTGAGATTAGAGGGATTTGTATGATTTTTCTTAATTGATCATCATCCAAGTATGTTCATGCTAGTTACATGAACGCTTTATTTTCAGAATCTTAGCTAGGTAAGCTTAAAATTGTTCTAACTTTTTTTTTGTCTCTGTAAAATTGGATTTTTGGCATCAGAGTGACTGTGCCATATTATTGTAAGCGTAGTAGTTGTTCATTCATGGAAAAGATCATATCCAAATAAAGCTTATGGGTGTGGTACTAAGACGCTTGCAATGTGATGCAGCCAGGGTTTTCTGTGTCCAATCGGGATGGCGTAAGGTTTTTTCATAACGATCGGCGTTAGCTAGTGGTTTTCACTGTGTGGGAAGTACAATATACTAAGCAGTCCGTTTCCCTTACTGTAGTGGTTAAAACCATTTTAGAAATTTTGGCGAGGCAGATTTTCATGGTTCTCAGGTAGGTACATCAGGAAAGTTTGCATCTCTTAAAGATGTGGATTCTTCCAACAAAGGAAGAAAGTTTGCTTCAGCTGCAGCTTGTGCTATGTGTCATTAAAAAAAAAAAAAAACAAACAAAAAAAAAACCTCCAAAGGGTCTGTGAAGAGCAGAAATGGCATTTATGTTACCAGACTGCATGTTTTCTGTGTGCATGTATGAATTTTTTTTGCATTGTTAAGTGTATTTTACTTGGTTTTTTTGGGAAGGGGGAACAGATGTAGTCGCTGAATGCCGTAGTTGTCTCTTACTGTGATGATTACGTGGATTTATTTAATCATTAGGGTATATTCTTCATTTACTTCCTGAGAACTTGCTCTTTACTGTCTTTGTTCACACCTGTACTAGTGTATCACTGATTATTTGCATTGTGTGTATACATTACCAGTTTGACTCACCTTCCAGGCACTAATTGAAATCACTTGATGAATTTGTACTTGGGGTTGCAGGTGTGCCACCTAGCACATATTAAAGAGAAAATGGAATTTTTGTCATAACACTTGATTCTTTTAAAAATCAAGTGAAAAAATGTTAGCAGATATTGGCACAGGGGCTTTTCTTATAGGAAGATTCTGAGGAAATACTGAGCCATTACTTCTGCTTTCTTTAGCTGGAAAACTTTATTAAAACCAATTTTTTCACTGAGTTTTTGGGGAAACCTCACTCGTTTTGAAGAAGTGTTCGTATGAAGACTGTATACCAGAAGGAAACGGAAAATGATTCTAGCCATATGTAATTTTTAAGACATTGAAATCATGGCAATCTGAATTAGTTTGTTACGTGAGGGTGGATGGCAAAAATAAGGTTTTTGTATCTGTGAACAACAGAAAAGCTTAGAAGATCTGTTGTCGTAGGTGAAAGTTTCCTCAGTCTAGAAAAAATACGTAACTGTGGTATATATACCCAGAGTTGCTGATCCCTGATCATGATGCAGTGATTCTAAACTAGTTAAGTTTCAGCTTAAAATGTGAAAGAATTAGTTTAATATGAACTCTTTCTCTTATTTTGCAGGTTTTCACAGCCTTTGGTTTGAATCAGTAAGGCAGCTTCTAGGATGAATTAATAACATGCAGTTGGTTCAAGTTGAGATCTTTCCTCCTGTATCTCAATTAATTGGGTTCTACAAGAAAATTGCTTAATAATGAAAATGTTTTTGTATGAACTGAGTTATAGGTTCTTAATCCTTTGGGAGAACAGCCTGTCAAAGGACTTTTTCTTTTTTTTTTTTTTCCTTCTCCTCTGGAGACCTGTGCCCAAATTGTGATTCAAGAAGGTATTTGTAATTTAAGGGGTCTGCCTTTCTTATCCTCAGTGTTAATGGGCACTCAAAGAAGGAAAACTAATACAAACTGGAAACATTTTTCTAAGCTTCAGTAAAAAAAAAAAGTTGAAAACTCTTGTGAACTAGGGTTGGGTTTGTTTTTGTGAGGTCCAAGAGACTGAGAAATGCTTGCTAATCAGCAGCTCGCCCCTGTAAAACTTTGTGCTAAGCTTTCATAGATGTATTTTTCGTTTTCATTAATACAGTCTAGCTTTTTGTAAAAGCAATTCTATTCCTGTTAGTACCTACTTCAGGTACCAGGAACTAAATCAAGAATGCACTTCGATGTAGATGGAAGTGTGGAACTAGTTAATACCTTGCTAACATCAAGGAGTGTGTGACTTAAGAAACAAACTGTGTGGTATTTGATACCAAGTTGTACCCAATTATGTTAGACACATTTCAGTATTGAAAACACATGTGCCATCTATGTTGCAAACCATATTTTTAATAAACTGATTCCTAAGACGAAAGATTTAAACCATGATGAATGAGGTAGATTTAAGATGTGTTTTAAATGGAACGACTCCTATATCCTTCTATATGCTAAAACACATTTTTCTAACCTCTGCAGAGTCTACTGATTTTTGGCATCACTTTCTCTAGCATTGTTTCACAAATGTTTTCATAGTTGAAAATAGAATAGCATCTTTTAAAGTGTCATTCTGGAACAAACAATGAAGAGACTTCTTTGGCAAAATAATCCCAACCAAACAACTGTTAAAATGGGACTTTCCATCCTTGTGTAAAGATGCATTTTAGCTGCTAAATCAAAGTGATGATAAGCAAAGGACTACCTAGGGAATGCTGAAATAGCTATCAAAATAGGTGTTCAAAAAGTGTTTTAACCGTACGTCTTTTGATACATAGTTTAGGTTCCTAAGTTAAGTCTAATTAGCTAAGTGAAGAGAGACTTGCTTTCCTGAAGCGTCCCCTGGAGGTAAGGAGTTCAAAAGTGTTGGCTTTTTTCCTTGATTATATAGGGAGTTCTGCTCCTAACCCGGACACCTGAGAGAGATGCATAGTCCTTGGTATGAATACCTTCATTCGTTCCACCCTAGTTATTAATGCAGTAAGACCCTGTCCCTTTTTTTTTTTTTCAACCTTCCCTCAAATTGCATAAATCCCGTCAATGTTTAGTCAACCTTACAGTTCTTCAGCGTTTGTGTGTGCATAGGTAAGCATGTGAAGTGTGTTAATAAGTTACAATGGAAAGTAACATGGTCAGGCTAGCAATATAATTTCAAGTTCAGTTGAACTTACAAGTTTTGTATTTCATGTTAGTTAAGATTGTATTATTTGGGAGGGCTCAGGATTTTGTTTCCAGTTCAGTGCTTCTACAATATACTTAGCTAACAATGAATTAGTTGAGAAAAATGGTGCTTGTTCCAGTTCTGTTTTAGTAAGTGTAATTGCTCTGCCTTTCTGACATGCCTCGTGTGGTAGTTTTATCTTTGGATCCATAGATCACCATTAAAGCAGAGAAGCAGGTAGACAGTTCTTTGACAGATCCTGTAAACTTTGTTGCTGCAGAGCTGTCCATGTTTCTGATAATAGATAGTAACTACGTATTGAACTGTCTTGCCAGCTGCTGATAAAATACTATCTTTGTCTGGAAAGACAGAGACTCAGTCCAGTTCGGTAATAATATTTATACACCGAGTAGTATCCTGTATGCTTAAAAAAGCCCCACAAAACCAACAAAACAAACAAAAACCAACAAAACCCCACAAACCAAGCCAAAACAAAAGTTGCAAGAAATGCTTGGTGGGATGACACCAATCTCATATCCTGTGATGCTCTGTGATGGAGTTGTGGACATATTTGTCTGGTAAACTGGTGCTCTGATTCACTGAATTCAATCCAGGATGCCAAAGTTCACAAATGCTTTCTTTTTGTGTTTTGTGAAAAGAATATTTCTATTAAAATTTTTCCATAATATGATGAATTTTAAACATTCTTAATGATGTCCCTGTATGTTAGGAGGTCTATTGGCAGGATGTTTTAGAACTGTAAATGAATACACAAAGATAAATGTGCTGTTTTGTAACAAAAGTTCAATGCAACATGTGTTAATAACCATTATATTTAGACTTGCTTACTGTTTTGCAGTGGATGTCTCTTAATAGAAACCAAAATGTCTTAAAATAAAAGTGCATCTTTCTCCTAGTAACATATAATCTTATCATGCAAGTCAAATGTACTTAGATATGTTTTTAGCTTTGCAATAGACAAACTAATATTGTAAGTATCCGAGCTGGTTTAGTTAAAAATGAAGTAAAATGGTATAGGGCCACACACGAGAAAAACAAGATATTGTACCCAAGGAAACAAAATGCTTCTTTACTTCTGTTTACACTTGCAAAGACTTTTTTCTGTGTGCTGAAAACTTCACAGGCATCTAAAGATGAACAGCTATTGTAGGAGAAGCTTAAACTCAGGTGTCATTTATAGTTGCTTATAATGTTTGAATTTATAAATCCAAAGCAGTACCCATTATCAAGGTGCCATCCAGTTTTGTTTGGCTAGCATGTACAATTCAAACTTGTACCACATATACACAGGAAGCTCATTAAACATAATAATTTCTATGTAGGATGTAACATTCCTTGTATTTGTCCTTGGCTAGAACGTGCGTTGGTTTGATCTGATCTTAGTGGCCAGTAAAGGAGTGAAGGAGCTCTAAGGGTGTCTGCTATGGCTGGTTTTCAAGAGAGAAGCGATTAGGCCACGCTTTAGGTTTCCCCTTGTGGGGCCTCAGGATGAGTGCAGAGAAACAGGTGGTTTCTGAACCATGGAGAGAGAATATTTTTGGAGGTGTCATCATCTTGGTGCTCCCTGTGGGAAAGTTTAGTGCCTCTATGGGAATAATAATAATCAGAGAAGATTATGTTCTTGCTGTCAGTAATAGAATAATTCTTCACTTTATCCCTACTCTCTTTGAAATCTGAAAAAGAAAAAGGACCTGTTTTTCTTTATCTTCTGAATTAGAAGACCAATATCACTGTTCTCTTGGAATGTATTGAATGCAATTATCAGTTGCGCTTGAGGAACAAAATGCACTCACTGTTGAAAAGTGTGTTTTAAGTGTTCCATTTTGGGGTTCCTGAGTATTTCCCCATCCAAATAATTTGCTGTGGTAGTCATAAAGTTCAGGTTTGCTTGCAGTCAGCCTGGTGGTCACATCATCATCATCAGGAATGAAGTACCTAGGAATGAGGCTAGTAGGTAGACTGTGTGTTGTGCGGTGTTACAGACAGCTAGTGATCATAGAATCATAGAATCATTAAGATTGGAAAAGACCTCTAGGATCATCAAGTCCAACCGTCAGCCCAACACTGCCATGTCCCCTAAACCATGCCGTGAAGTGCCAGAAATACTGTAACTGAAGCACTTCTTGCATTGTAAAATGTCAGGTTATATCTGGGCTTCAGTCTAATACATATTGACTACAGATGAAAAACCCGCTCCCAAAACTGTAATATAAAAATATTGTTAAAAAAAAACCCCAAACCACACAAGTTCATGTTTACCCTAAAACTATGACTAAACCAATATCTTATCAGTTAATCTGGGCTGAGGCTACCTTGACTCTGTTTACACTGTTCTTGGATGTATCACTTATGAAAGACACTCTGTCTCTGGTAACTTCAGAGACCAATATCTAATAGGGAATGAGCTTAGCTTAACTTTTTTCATTACTTTAATATCTAAATGTTGGATTATTTTCAAGAAGTAGTTTGATACCTTTCTTAGTATCTAACCCTGGGTTGTGAAATCTTTGGTGAGGTGCCTTGAAAAATCTGTTGGTAGGATGAAAAAAACTGAAGTTGTTCAGAAAGGGACATAACTGGTGGTTTACGAGAGGGGCAGTTCAGTTTTCTTCAGGCTCAAGTAAAGGTGGTCGAAGTAATTAGGTTGCAGTGATGTTTCTGTATGGGAGCTGTTCAGAATAGATAGACCATTGTGAAGTTTTTAATATACATTTTAATTAGCGTGCTACTTCTACCACCTGCTGAAGTAGAGTTGGACCGTCTGCTGACCTGAAATGAATGCACGTGTTCAGTATTAATACTGCATGTCTCGATACAGACAGCAATCTTTCATTTTGACATGCGCATAGTCAAAGTAAATTAATGTTTAAAATCTGAATACTTGAAGTTCAGCCAGAGTGTGCATTCATAATTATCTTTAGTTTAAATAGAAATGCATAGTGCTTTTCTTATTCTTTATTTACAGTGTGTACAGGTAAAATTTGCGATATTAGTAGATAAGTTAATTATGTTGACTTGTTTTTCTGCTACTCATGAACAGTATTTATTAAAAGCCTTTAAAACAGTTCAGTTACAGGGTTCAGATTCTGCATAGTTAGTGTGCACTGTGTTTTTTCATGTATCTTGGACAATTGATTTCAACTTTATATTCTCTAGCTGAGTATATATATGCAGTTAGTCTTAGAAATTATTATTTTGTAACAGGAAGGTCTAAGTCATTGTAGATTTTGTGGTCAGCCAAAAAACTGCTCTTATATCTCGGAAGAAATGTGTTCTAATGAACAGCATCATGACCTTTCAGAGATTTGATTCTGACCACGATACCCCCTCCCTTAATTTAAGCTATGTATTCTTAAAGCTCCCAGAAGACAATTAGTCTAAATACTGCCATTCAGTCCAACCCTGTTTGCACTACAGCAAAATGATTTTTAACTTGTATATTTAAAATAGAGCATAGTCTTACAGACAGCGGCAGCTTTAACAGCACAAGCATTTTTATACTATTTTTTGTTTGATTGTAAGTCAAGTAAAGTCCTGAGTAGTACTCCAATGCCTGAACAAAGGACTTTAAAATGTTGTAATACTGAGGTTCATATGTGTGTTTGCAGTAATGACAATTATGGGCAAGAAAGCTAAGTGATAAATACTTTTGATATACTGCTGTGTTGATTACTTTTTGCAATAACATGATAACAGAAAATCTTCCCAGTGATTCTTTTCTTTGTTTGTTGAAAAATTAATAAATAACCCCGATGCTTAGTGGAGGTCATGTTCACTGATTCTAAGACTGAAAAGCCTATTGGTACATCATCTGTCTGTTCCTTATGTTGAGACTATAATGAACCTAGGCCCAGAGCTGTTACCTGTAGGGTTGTGTTCAGCTCTGATTAGTTCAGATAAGCGGACAGTGTTTTTAAATCTGAAACTTACTGAGAACATAAATTTGTAAAAATCAAACAAAAAAAGACCACCACATCCCCCCAAAAATACCCCAATCTATATAGAATTATAAATGAGTATAAAAATGTTTGGTGTAATTGCATCTGCATGTGGATTGGGTTTGAATCTGAAAGAGGTGTCATCCTGATACTGGTTTTTGTTGGTAAGTGCCTTATTAGTAGATTCACAGGAGAAAAGTAAACACTGATAACCTGTAATAACTGAGCTCTGAATGGGGAATTCTGCTGCTGACCAGTGAAGAATCCTTTTGAACTCGTGATTGATGACTGCTGGCTAAACAAAGAATGAGCAAATAGATTTCTCATACTTCTTAATCTTTCCTTCATTAGGTAACTTTCTAGCTTGGATTCAAGTTTTGCTGTCTAATCGTAGAACTTCTTGAGTATGGAGATTTATTATTAATGATCTGTTCCAGTCTTTTACTGTGTCCTATTTATAATGTTGTGGGTTCATCTGATAACCTTCCTTCCAGAAAGATTCAGCCGTGGTGAATCTTATAGCACTTTTTCTTGTTTCACGGCTCACTGTGAATCTGTTTTTAAGCTATCTGCTGGGCAAAAAGAGGTTACTCACTTTTTCCTCTTGTCTTACCTGCATCTAGAAAAAAAGAAATACTGCTTTGTCTCCCTGACTTTACAGCAAGAGAATCATACGTGTGATTGCAGAGCCAAGTGCTTTTGAGTAATGTCCTTTTCATTGTATTATGCTTTGAAATACTTATTTTTTAAGTATGGAATTTTTAGGTCTTCAGGTGAAGAGCTGGCTGCATTTCTAATCTGCTGACACTGTCAGGAGTTTTTCTTAAATTCTTATGATCTTTTTTTCTATGTTACTTGTGCAAGTAAAATAAAAAAAAAAAACAAACCCAAAACCAAAAACCAGCCAGGGATCAGGCTATTGGTACGAGTACTTCCAGTATGCTGTCTTGTGTTCTTCTATCTGTCCACATCTTAAGTTATTAGATAGCCTTTTTCTATGGGATTTTTATTCTAACAAAACAATACCAGAATCACAGACTGAAAATGTGAATCAGGGAAAGAGAATACTGTGGATATCTGGAGTAATAATACTCAAGGTTTTAACTATTTCTTATCTCAGTAATGAGGTAATTCAAGTCTTCAGCTTAATATGGTATAAATCAGCAGAAATTACTGTTTCTAAACCACTTTTTGTGTCTACTTCTCCCCTGTCCCCCCATCCTGTCCCCCTAACTCCCGGTGTAAAACGAGCATCGCATGTAAACAGAAATTTTTCTTCATGTGACAAGTTTATGAAGAGAAAAGCATGTAAGGTGTGAAGTGTTATAAGGAATGCTTTATGACTCTTATTCTTAAATTCAGTATAGCTATCTTCTGTGCAGCTTTTCCTTCCTGTTCCTCTTAAGCATCAGATAGTGATCATCACAAATGTGTAACTATTAGTGTCTGCCTACAGAGTAAATTTTTGTGTGTAATAACAACTCAGGCTTCTCTTCAGCAAATGTTAGTGTGCTTTTTGCTATGGTCTGACAGGCATGACCTACATTTAAGAAAGCCCTCTGGGTCTGTCTGGTTCATTACTGTTTACTTGCAGATGCTTCTTCATAGATGGTTAGCTGAGGTGCTTTTGCCAACCTCTAGGTTTTCCTGCAACGTTTTGGTGTAGTGGTTTTGCAAATTCATGCTCTCCAATAGTAAGAGCCTGACTTGCTCAAGAGAGTTTGTGAAGCTTAGTTTTAAGCACATTTCTGTCTTTCCAATAGCAATATTGAGAGCATTTTGATTTTTATGTCAATGACCTTCAGGTTGCTCTGGGTTGTTAGATGAAATTAGATGTATATTTACATATGAAGAGTCTAGTTTCTATTCTGAATTCTGCTTAAGAGTCTGTTTTCAGTAGACTATTGAAAATGGTTTTGAATATAATTTAAAGGCATTTCCCAAACCATTGGGTGTATATTTTTAATAGTAAAGGAGACCACCTCATATTTCCTCCTTCAGGAGTAGGAGGCTGGTTGATGCAACTGGCGTAACTTCTAAAGGTAGTAATGATCTTTAAATTAACCAATACTGCTAGTGTTTGAAATGCTGGTCCAACAGCCTGTATGGTTTGTGCAATTATTAATACTTTTTGTCTATGTTGCTTAGTAGTTAAGAGGTTAAGCAGTTCATGGGGCAAGAGGGAAACAAAAGCAGTTTGCGTTTTGTCAATTTTCAACTTCAGATATCAGCAAATCATTGCAGCAGCCTTCCTTATCAGTTGTTTGCACAAAAAAAAAAAAAAGGGAGTGGGGGAGTGGAGAAAACCTGTTAGAGTTGTGTCTGAGGGGACCATCTGCTGTGGTTCCCAGTGTTGTCAGTGTGATAAGGGATAAGCTGTGTAAACAGAGGTACCACAAAAAAAGGCAGACCCCGTTCAGGGAGGCATATGTATGATTTGGATTTGGGTTGATAACAGCCTTAGAAAGTCAGAGGATATGAGTAAAAGTCTGTCAAGCAGGGGAGCAATGCATTTAATCTTAAACTCCAGATGTAGCTTATTAGCATGAGTTTGCCTTTGGACTAACTTCTGTAGCTTTCTTCTGATTTATTGGAACTTCTACAAACAGAAAATACACATTTCTTGCAATGGATTTATGTAATACTGACACTTTTTTTTCGTGTTTTAGAAACCTTCACAAACTGTTTGAATTAGTGCTTAATCAGCAAAAATAGAGAAACATTTGAAGAATGACTGGCACTGATATTAAATGTTTGATTTTTGGGAAAGAAGTAGCCAGGTGGTCACTTGGCAGAGTAAGTGGTCCCATATGAATAGAAATGGTCGGAGAAAACTGATGACTATTCACCTGGCCACAGGTGTCCCTGGTGGATCTTAATTTGATGTGTGTATATCAGACCCTTGGAAAAATGTGAAACAGAAAGAGACTGCCTCTGGAAGTAGGGAGGGGGTTTCCTGAGCCCCTTGTTGGTTGCACATTGGATGCTCATTGCAGCAGGGTGGGCTGCAGGTGAGTTTCGCTGGCTGCCAGTCCACCGGCAGTGTAGAACATGCTGCATGTATCACAGAATCTTAGAGCTGTTTGGACTAAGAGGGGCTTTAGTAACAGATGTCTCTATAAGTAGCTAGTTCCAGATGAAATTTCTGTCTTAGGGTCACTGATGTGTCTGGTTTTATGGTGACTGAAGTACTGGAAAATGGGGAGGAGGTTTGCATTAAAAATAAAGGTAAACTTTTCGCCATTCAGTTTCTGGCCACTTACGATAGTGGTTTGGGGGAAATATGTGCACAACTTGAAATTTTCTTGGTTAATGTGATGAGGCTTCTGCTACTAAGATTCCCACAGTTGTCTATAAGAGGACTAGGGATGAACTCTTTGGGAAGATAGCGTGTAGAATAGAGTTCTGAGGGAAAAAGAGTATGACGAGCTGCCTACTACTCGTCCAGAACTGTCTCCCTTTCCATCACACAAACTGTCCTCTCTAGGAGCTATATTGAGAAGCAAATGATCTCTTTCAGTCAGTGATGATGTGTGGAAACTGAAGAGGTGCCAATACCTTCACCTTGCTAACTGCTGGAATGTGATATGCCACATTTGGGGAAACTCAGCGTGGGTGGACGTTGGCCAGCGGGTACGTGGTATTGCTCCTTTGGGGAGGAACAGTTGCTATGAACTGTTAATTATTCTCTGTGAGGGGGTTGGTGCCTGGAGTTTGAGGTGCAGAGGTTTGGAACAGGCTGGAAGCTCTGGTCTGTATGTGGGAAGAGAAAGTGGAGGTAGGGGCTCTCAAATGTTTATGGAAGAGAAGGGAATTGTCAAATAAAAAAAGTTTGAGCATGGCTGACCTATAGGTCAGTTTACTTTCTGGTGGCTATATAAGATGTGAATATTCAATAATGCTTATTAGTGAGCCAGTAACAGTATAAATGTAATATTTTCCTAACTTTGGGACCTGGCAGCAGGTTTATAATAGCCCTGTTTAAAATATGTACGCTGCTTTCTCTGATGAATGCTCACAGACCTTTCTGTGCTGGGCTTGACTGATGTCCCTGTTGCACATACAAATAAATATTGTCGATATATGATAAGATTTATGTGTAACTCTTCTCTGTGTTGCCCAGTGACAGGACAAGAGGCAATGGGCACACATTGCAATATGGGAAATTCCACTTGAACATAAGAAAAGACTTTTTTTTTTAACACTGAGGTTGGTCAAATGCTGTAACATGTCTGTTGAGGTGTGGAGTCTCCATCCTTCAAAACAATCAAAACCCAACTGGCCACAGCCCTGAGCAATCTGCTCTAGTTGCCCCTGCTTTGAGGATGAGGCTTGGACTAGATGATCTCCAGAGGTCCCTTTCCACCTCAGCCACTCTGTGATTCTACAAAAAGCTGTAAGCTTCAGAAGCTATTCTAGATAAGGAGGAAGATGTTGGGGAGGGGAAAAAAGACTTTTTTCTCGTTATATGAAGTCAGCTCAGTTGCTGGCTGTTTTTCTTCTGGTTAACTTCTTACCAAAATTTTCTTTGGTGTTTCTGTCTATATTGTTTTTCTGTCTGTGGGTCTGCATTCAGGTTATTGGGGTTTGTCAAGGTGTCTTTACTTTTTGTGGAGGTGGGGGGAAGGTTTTCTTGCACTTGTGAGAAGTGCGGGAAGGCAGAGGAGAATTTCACATCACTTTCCTTTGTCCCATGGAAAGTGTTTTCTAACTCATTTTTAGGTAGTTCTTACAGAGGTGAATTCTGTGCAAATCTAGTGCTGCTGTCTTTATTGCTATCTTTTTTTTTTTTAATGAAACTGCCCAACTCCCAGTAATATTAAGGGGAAATGTCATTCTGTTACCATTTCCTATAATGGAAACTATGATCAAAACTTCAGAAATGACATAGCGGTTGGAAGAGTTGCTTCAATTTTTTCACTCTTTGAGTTCAGACCTCAGGTATTGATTATGTGTGAAATACTATCGAGGGATGAGAAGGAACTCAAAGTGAGTATAAAGTGCTTCTTACAAATATACTTTCAAGACTCTGAATGCAACACTTTATTAAACCAATTGATATTTCTTTTATACTGTTTTCAGTTTGTGAAGATTTTCCTCTTTTCCTGACATCCAATTTTTCCTTCTTGATATAGGGACCTTCACTTTTTATTGTCAGGGCTTAGTTATACTTCTATCGATTCTCATCTTGGTGGAATATTCTACTTTGCAGAAAGAGTTTCATATGTAAGGTTCTCCACACAGGACTTTGAAAGAAATTAATGGGACACTTGCTAGGTGGTAGAAGTTGCTGGCTTTTCTTGGATGTTGCAAGAAGAAGATAGAAAGAGCTTGTCTGTGTTGTAGAGGGTGTGTAGGAAATAGCTGCTGGTCTTATCCCTGTAAAAAGAGTAAGGTTGGATCAGGTGCAGAAAATGTGACCCAGAGAATCTAAGTGGGTACCTCTTCGTCATCTGAACAAGATGAATTATGGGGATGTATTTCTATATTTTGCTTATGATGGTGATTTAGCGTATTTTCTTCCTTATTTGTAGCATACCAGATGTTTGCTAATAACCCACTCTCCTTAGGATATAAAAAATATAAGTGCTTTAAATTATTGAGTTTCTGCTTAACTACATGTAAATACTTATGAATAAATTGGTGATTTAATTAACAGTGTTTTAATAATTCTTATACAATTAGATGGAGTGATAGAAAGCGTTTGCAAGCTGAATTAACTATGGAGTTATTTTACAGGGTGTGCCTACGTCATCTACTGCATGTGTTTCTTAATGCTTTCTTTTGCTATAATTTCATCTTCACTTAGTATTTCCTCATTACTTGAAATTCCATGCATTATGAACCAGTGGATTCTGTTTCATATAGATATGAAAACAATATTTCAGATCTGTCCTCTCTGGTCTGCTGCATTAAAACATTAAGTGCCAGAGGAAAATGTTGTGGGTCAGATGCAGATTTTTCTTTTTTTAATCTGATCTGCTATGGACTCTTAAGCTTTTGTAGTGGGTTTGAAAGTCTGTTTACCTGCAGTAGCATATGTTAGATGCTTGTTTCTTCTTAAACACATCTGTCCTAATTGCGTTGTGTTCTCTTCATGTTTTGAAACAAAATATTGAATGGTAATGTATTAGCCAAAACCTGCACTCAAGCTTCTGTCTGCTTTTTCTCACTCGAAGCAATAAAGTTAACCGTTCCAGGCATTATTTAATGTGTTGGAGATCTTTAAATAGTTTCAACATTGAATTCAGCTTTCTGTTTGCTCTTTTCCGCAGTTTCTGCAGTTCTGAGATTTGCTGCTTCAACTAACAAAACTAAGTAAAATTTGAAGAGTGTGGTTTTTGCTTTTACAACTGATTAATTTAGTTTCCATTGAAAATTAATTTCCAAAGGAATGCTATCTGTCAGCCTGTTCTATACCTGGAATATTCTGACAATCTAAGTTGTCTTCAAGATGAATCGTGTGTGTGAGGAAAAGCCATATGTCCTTGCCTGACCTGACCGGTGGAGAGGTGTACGAATAGAAGGGAATGTGGACTAACGGAGAAATAATCTTTAGGATGGCTCATTTTTTTAATATTCTTTCCCTTTTTAAGTCATCTTTTATTTGTGCTGACTTTAAAAATTTGTGTTTGCAAGATATCACAAAATGTTATTTATTGGCTTCTTTAATAAGACAGGCTAAAGAAGCTTTTATAGATAGAAAGAACAATTTTAAAGGAGTAATGATTATCAAACTGAAAACTCCTCTTATCATGAATTTTGATCTGCTTCAAAACTGGTTTAGGTTACTCAATTACTGTCTGCTGACATAAGTAGCATATCGAGAGCTTTGGCAATAGAGGAACAAAAATGAAAAAAATAGTGAAAATGTGCAGTCATGGACTTTCCTTCACTCCATTCCAAATCGTGGCCTTCTGATTTCTGCTGGTGGTGGACTGAAAGGAGGAGGTGATTGGCACACGGATCCTTTCTTTGTGGTAGCACAGCTGCAGTTCTCAGTACAAGTGCAGAGACTGGTGTGGACTGCTGAAGTGAGTGTTCAGGCATTAAGGGGACTGATTCTGGGTTGGCGGCAAGCAGCAGCAGCAGCGTAGTGGGGCAGGCAGCTTGCGCAGTACTGGGCTGGGCGTCAGCTATCGGGCGGCTGCTTGAGTGCTGTGCTTCTCCACTCCCTGGCCTTACGGGCAACCTGTTTGTGCATCAGCCCCTGAAAAGCTGGGAAGAAGTGCTTATTTTTAAACACTGGTCCTGAATCTTCAGCCTTCTTGGAATACAAAGAAAATATCTTGGAATCATATTCTTTTTCTGGAATGTAGGTCTCTGCTTCTGTGTTCTCTGAGGCAGATAGATCAACAGGGCACATGAGGTCCCATGACCTTGATTAAAACACATGGAAGCAGTTTTGCTATTCCTTTTAAGGCTCAAAGCAGCTTTTCCCATTTGGTTGTCTTTAACTTGGGAATTATAGAAGAGCTTTGGAACACATTGCTGGGGAATCTGGAAAACCATTTATCGTTTCTTTTTTGGGTTGTTTTTTTTTTTGTGTGTCTTAAATAGCAGTATAGAGAACATGATGAATCCTTTATCCACGGTCTACCACAGTGGGCAGTTTCCTAAAACAAAATTAAAAAATGTTTAACTACAAATTTTATTTTACATGTTTAAAAAAAAAAAAAAGAGGCGAAGAGGGATTCTTCTTTTCTTTGCTTCTGCAGGAACAGGAGGGTGAGGTTGGTAGGTGCTGTTCACAGTTGAAAATAGGGGGCAGCTCTGTACTGCTTGTCAGTTTGTGAGTGGACTATTTGGGGAGACAGCTGCCTCCATGTGGAGGAGAGGCAGGCAGACCCTGTATGTTGGGCAGTGGCAAATATCTGGGTTGGGGAATAGGAGGAAGCAGGGCGGGGGGGTGAAAGTGGCTGTGACTAGGGAATGGAAGAGTAGGATCTGGTGTTTGGTTTATGTAACTTGGAGTGCCCCAGTGCTGTCAGCCTCAGCACCTCTTGCACCAGCCCAGTTCTGCCAGTGCATGAGAACTTCACTTAAACCGTGAACTGCGTGGTGCCAAAAGCCATAGCTTTAGATACTACTTTTTGTTTCAGAGTGTACCAGTTCTTAAAGTGAGGCATAACTAATTTGTTCACGTTTTGAATGATACAAGATTTTAACAGTAATGACAGCATTGTGGTCTGGATCCTTCATTTCATGCCATATGTCACACTTGTAATTTAATTCTGAAAAGTGCTTGCATAATGATTTAAAAGTGCTTTAAGTACTTGACAGCACATCATCAGTGGGGGAGAAGTCAGTTACTGTCTGTGTGAATTCCCTTCTAGCCCTTTTGACTAGATTATTCAGCACCTTGTTTTAAAGACAGATGACATGCAAACGTCTTCTGAAAGTCAGTTGTATAACTTGAAATTAGAAAGTAGTACATGAGTATTAACGACAGTACCCGACAGACATTGGGATGCATGACGCAGCGTGAAAGGTTTGTGCCTCCTGCATACTCACCCTGCTACAGGGCCTTTGCAGTGTCACAACTCCATGGTTAATATCCATCATGTGCATCCAGTCTCACAATCTATAACCCCTGTAGCCTCAGCGGAGCTCCTAAGGCCAACACACAAAAAGCTCTTAGACATTGGCTTGGACTCTCCCAAGCTTACCAGCCATGCTGGGAGGGCAGAGGTGGTGACAACTTTAATTAAATGTGGTCTTCCTTTCTTTGTCTCCCTGAATGCTAAATAAAGGGCATGAAAAAAATTTATTTCTGTCATCTAATGAGGGGATTTCTTTCAATCACGAAGCTGTAGATTGCATACAGCTAAGCTTGCAGGGACCTATTTAAGCACTTTTTTGAAAGATAAGTATATATGCATCTTGCACACTTCTGTTTCTAACTCTTGACATCTGCCTCAGGTTTTTCTTCTGTACAGTATGAGCTCAGATTTGAAACCACTGTTACTGGAATCTGCGCTGGTAGGTTGGGATTTGAGATCTTCCTGGGACTGGCAGTTTCTGTGGGAGCTGAGCACTGTTTGAGGGGAGACTTCAGTTTTAGAGCTGTTACTTGTGTATATATATGACAAGTGTCTTCTGAAATTTCAGATTTTTTTATCAATTATGCACCAAACCTTAGATTATACCACAGGATTTGCTTCTTTCCACTTAGTGCCTTAGGCAGCTTAGTGGAGAGTCTGCCATGCAAAGGATTAAATGTATTTTTTAATAAATGTATACAATAAATTAACTTCCTTATTTGAAAAATACCATTACTTAAATAACAAAGCAGCATGGGTGGAACTTACCATTTTGGAGAGTTCATTTTTAGCACTTAGCTATTCAAAAGTTCAGACAAATAATGAATGGCTCTAAAAATCAGATGATGACTGTTATGAAAATTTCATTCTTGTAGTTTCCAGCTCTGAAAGCATTTGCTATTTAAGTTGTGTGAGTTTTGAACACATTTTCTAAGTTTTAATTAAATAAATCTTAATAGACTATTGAAAATCTGGTTTGCTAATGCACTAACAATTCAGGGAAAAATCATATTTCTAGTTTTTCAGTTGTGTCAAACTACTGAAGTTATTCATTACTGAAGAAATTCTGCCCATCCTCTGAATTTTGAAGCAAGTATTTATTGTTTTTTGGAGATGTGCATGTCTTTGGGATTTTCCTTGCCTAAATGGGTTTTCTTTGTTTACGTCAAGTAAAAGGACAGGGCTTTTCATTGCTAAATAGCTAATATTCTCAGATATTTTGAATGTTAACTGTTTACACTACAGATTTTACTGTGAGATGCTGTTCTGCAGAGGTTTGCACAAAACAGTTTTATATTGCTGTATTAAATTGTTAGAGTTCTAAAATAATGCATTTTTTTACCTTTAAAAAAATTCCACTGTTTGTTCTAACATAAGTAGATGGACTCTGTTTGCTGCTATTCATAATTTTTTTTGTTACTAAACAGAGTTGTTGTTTATCTGCAGGATTTCTCCTGCAAGGTATCCTAAGCACAAGAGAGTTTTACTGAATTTGTTTTCTTCTGGATTAATAAGCTCTGAGGTAACAGGGTAAAATATATCTTCTCTTCATAAGGGATCGAAATGCTAAGTATTAATAAGAAGAGAATAGTTGGCCCCCTTGCCTGCCATCTGTGATAGCCAGCTGCTGGATTGCAGTGCTTTGTATTGGAGGAAAGGCATGCATCTGACATGTTTTGAGATGAAAAGCTGGCATTGGGAACACTGCTCTCCAGGAACACGTGGCCTGCCTTGGTGTGCTTTGATGGGGCAGGTATCTTCTAATTTAATGTACAGAATGTGAGGGGTTAAATACATGGTGTTTACATTGACCTGCAGAGACGGGATAGACCGCCCAAGGCAGGACGCTGTAAGGGATTAGCACTTTCTGTCTCTATCCCCTTGGTTCTAGTGTTTAGAAGCAGGTAAGTGGCTGTCACTCACGCACATGTTAGGGCTTTTCCACGTGTGTTCATAGAACTCATGGGTGGCATGCAGAGACCAACGCTTGAATTCTTGTATCTTTGGGCAAGGTGGTCCAACGGTGGCCTTCAGGACCACCCACCAGGCCTGCGCGTTGCCTGAGCAGAGCTGTTCTGTTCCTGCCAGAGCTCTCTGCTCTGGCGGTGTATGAGCAGCGAGTAAGAGCACTGAAAGTCATCCACCAAAGGTGGCTTAGATTTCATTGTATTACTTCCCACAGTGCGGAGTAAAAACAAAAAGGTGGGGGGAATCACATGTGATACATTGGCTTTCTGTGAAGACTGGGATCTCCTGCTGAGGTACAGTAATGAATAGATGGAGGCAGTAATAATTTATTCTAGATAAATTCTCAAGAGAGTGAAGTTCTATGTTTTGTTTTGGGCTTTTGTTTTGTTTTTTGAAGCAAATGTTATTGTTGATGGATGGTTTCCTTAGTATATTCAGACAGAAGTTGCATAGGCAACATGTCAGGGCTTGCTTCAAAGGAAGTTATGGGATTGTTGGGGAGGCATAGAGGGAGGAGAGACAGGAGGAGCATGCTGAAGAGGGGTGTTTGCTTTGCACTGATCAAGAGTCTGAAAATGCTTCTTTTTGTGTGGAATATGTCTGTTTTGAAACATGGTGAAAGAAAAAGAGATAACCTTCTTGAAAGCTTCTTTTTTTGTTTGGTTGTTTTTTTTTTGTTTGTTTGGTTTTTTCCCCCTAATAGTATCACCAGGACCAGGATTACCAAAGTTACAAAGTTAGTTTTTCCTTCTCTTTAAAATAATGATAATAATGATAAAATCAGGTTTATCAGTATGGTGATTTTTATGTAGTCATTTGCATTTACAGTTTGGTTGTATTTTGTTATTTTCTGTTAGGGCATATGGCTCACTCTTGGTAAGGAGAAATGACTTAAGTCTTTTGTGGCGCTTTTGTGGTCCAAGGAATGCTCTCTTTTTTTTTTTTTTTAGTTTAAAGTGGTCCCTATTATTGAAGTGGTGGTATGAGCAGTGTTTTCTGAGTTACTGGACAGACACAGCTAATTAAGGGAGCTGTGAAAATGAAGTGGTTTAATGTAGAGATTGATCAGTGAGAAAATGAGGGTTTCACCTTGTACTATGGCAGAAACATTGGAAGGAGCATGACTTGTTATACAGTTGTGTTGCTACTGTTGTGGCAGGCAACGAAGATAAAACCACAAAAAGCTAACGTGTAAAATGCAATGCTTTTGTATGTGCTGTAAACTTTAGCTCCTGAAATTCATCACTGGAAGTATCTTCAGGGCCAAAGATTCAGGAACGAATTCCATGTTCATAAATAACAAAGCATTTTCCCACTTCATAAATTAGCTGAGGCATTATTACCTATGGGTCTGGAAGCAGCTTTTGTAACTCGCTTGCTCTTATGTTTCTGACATCCTTCTTCTAAAAAAAGTCTCTGTACGCCTCTGCTAAACTGCTAGACAAGAGACTGGCTGTGACCAGCCTGTCAGTGACAAAGAAATAGCTGAGTAAAAAGAGCTTATCCTACTCCCATTTTTTGCATCAGCTAACTGTCCATAGAGTGTGTGAAAGAAGTTGTAAGGACTATACTCGGTTAATATTCTTGTAATTTTTGCAGCTTTCAGTGTTAGAGAACAAAGAAATGGATATTTTGTCAATTCACTGGGTTTTAACAAACATCAATAATATAAGTAACAAAATACCATGTTTTCTTGTGTGAAAATTCGTAAGAAAATATATTTTCTTCATAGAGAGTAAGTACTTGTTGGACATTTCAGAATGATTTCTGTAACTTCCATAAATGTAATGCATGGCTGTTGAGAAGAAGTTAAAACTTTTTACTCATCAATAAAATGTTTGCAAGCTGTACACAAACCTCTGTTTTATACTGTACTGCTATTTCTTTCTTCATTCAACTAATAGGCATTGGACTAAAATTTTTGGCTTTTGTATTCCTGAAACACATAACTGTGTGTGAAACTCTGCCTGATCCCAAAGCCTGCTAGAGAGAGAGATTGGCGCATCTCTTTCATTGTATTCTTTGTACCTGTACCTATACCTCTTCAAATGACAATACTATTGGGTAAAGTTTAAGGCAGTGAATATGGTAAGAGTAGTCTATGTTTGGTGCAGAAGTAATGTCAAATTGACACGTGGTCTAGTGTAGAAATGGGACTGTGCTATCTAGCACGAAGACCCTAATGTCATGGATAGTTTCTGAACTTACTATTAAAAGTAAGTTGTTAGTGCCAAACAAGACTGCTGATACTTTTTGGTGGGCCAAAAGCTTCAGGAATGAAAGATGGTGACAACATCTGGGTAGGTCCTCTTCCTAGAACTGCTTGGGTGAAGGGAGGAGGAAGTGGAGGTTTTTCCATGCGTACTTCTGAGCGGCTTCCTTTGGTTTCCATCTGAAATACAGATTTATGTAAATGACAAATGAAAAGTTAACCATTAATTACTTGGTAAACAAAAATAGTTAGCAATGATTCTTAATGCATAAAAATGTGAAAATTAAAAATCTGCAAAAGTCTGTGTTGAAGTTGCACAACTATTTATGTATATGAAGTATATTTTGTGGTTAGCAAAGAAGGATTTTGGTGTAGAGGCTATAACTTCTTTTGAGACTGAAGTTTAAAGCAGGCTATTTTATTACATGAGTTAGAAGTTTGGTTTTAAGTTGTTCTTCTCCACTACAGGAAAATAGAAAAGCAAGTAGCTTTACATAACCATGCTTAACCTTGAATCCTTGCCGTCTTACTTTTCAAATCACGCTCATACTCAGAGCTGCCTCAAAGCAGCAGTTACCCTAAAGATAGCATTAAATGTTTGCAAGTGTTCCAGCAGTAACATGTTTTGTGGCTAGTGCTGTTGAAAGGCTGTAATGGCTGAGATTTTGCTACTGTTTCTGTGGTGGCATAAACTTCAGCATGTTACTTGATACTATTTTGTCAGGAGATACTGTTCACAATTAAAATTGTTTAAAGAAGAACTGATTTAATTTTTAGTATTCTTGCTCTGACTGAAATGTTCCCTTACGTCAAATGTTACAAGTTGTTTGGAAGAGAAATGCAGGCTTTGGTCAAAGGAGGAAAATATCCATTCTTCTTCAACGAAGTGTTAATTTAAGCTTTTAATATGTTTTGGGCCATTTTTCAGCTTCATCAAGCTGCTAGTCCCAAATTAATAGAACAATAAGATTGGAATGGGAGATAGTAAGGTTCATAGTTCCAGTTAGGAATGGTGTAGAAAAATTAAATTTTTCTTCAAAATAAAATAGTAACTTGAAACATTTCCACTGACATTTAGTGATAATTTTTTAAACATTTTGATTATAATGTGAAGTGCGGGGGAAAAAGTTCTATTTAAAAATCATTAAAAGTATAGTTCATAACACTGTAAGAATATTTTTCACTTTTTTGTGAAGTGATATTTAATGAAATTTTAAGTGTTTCAGTTGCTGTATTTTTTCAAGTGGAAGATAGATTTTCTGTTGAGCTTCCGTGTTGATGTGTCTGAAATATGTTAGCACTGAATTTGTAAATGAAACAATTTGAAACTTAAGTAGATTTTTTTTAAAGGGAAATTAAACGTACAGTACCGTGAGGTAAACAATTTGCTAGTGCAGACTTGATAGAAATTAATTTGAATGGCTTTTCCTGCCAGCAGATCGATGAGGTGGTTCTTGTACTCCAAAGTCTGCCAGAGTGACTGCGCTTTCATGGCTTGCTGTTGGAAGCTGAGCTGTGGTGATATGCCTGTGCATTTGCCTGCAGCAAACATATTTAAAACACTGGCTTGAACTGTAGTGGCACACTATCTACGGAATGTGTCCGTGCTGCCTGTTGACATACAGCTTTATTGCCAATAATCTATTTTTGCATATCAGTTTTTCTTTGTAAATAGCATTGAGGTGAGATGGCACCTTCAGTAAATCAGTTATCATAGGAGAGGGTGTATAGTAAGTTTGAAAAGTTTGAAGTGCAGGTTTGAGATTGCCTTTTGACATTAAGTTACAACAGATGTTGGATTTATTCCAAACCCTTAATAAGAGATGGGGGTTATAGTTTCCACTTGGCAAGTTACCAGCCTAAAGAAAAAGGCTTCTATTCATGCTGTTATAATGGAAACTATTCTCTTTACCTTAGACTTCCACAAATGCAGCTCGTTTAGTGGATAAAAATATATCCTCATATTCATAGATTTCAGTCTCCTGGTTATTCACAGCTAGACTGATTTGTTGCAGTTTCAGAGGTCTTGGGCAATGCAGGCAGATTTATACAATAGTGAGAAAGCCTCCTTTGAGGCTTGACTGATACCTTCTTGTGAAGTAAAAAGAGCTGAAGTGAAGAGGAATCTGGTAGTTGACTTAGTGGGTCATTTGTCCTTTAAGCAGGAGTATAAACTTAATCTTGCAGCATCACCTGCTGTTCTTGGCTAACAGGGACAGCTACATGATGGCAGCTCTCATGACTCTTAAGACTTCCGGGCTGCTCAGTTTGTGCAGTGAGGCCAGGTCACTGGAATGTTGAGAGCAGCGAGGTATACCATTCTTTTTGGCAACTTTGTTGACAACAATTGTTTTTAATTCTGTATGTCTGTTTTTATTTTTCAGAGGAAAGCCCTCTGAGGGCTAAACTAGGCTTGCTTGGTGCACCGGGATTTTTGAGAGAATGTTGTTGCCTCCTCAATAGGCAACGTAGCAGTGGCTGATGGAGATGTAGTTTTTTTATCACAATGTGAATAGCAGGCAGAGATATAGATCTTCTTCAAGCATGTTTTCCTTTATACTTCTCATGCCTTTTCTCAAGTCAGAAAAGTATTCAGCTAAGGTGAGGTGTAGGTGGCTCTAAGGGTATCTTGAAAATTTTGTTTGTTTTTGATGGCATTGTTTAGGCTTTGCTATTGAGACATGATGAAATTTTATCTGACTGGTGTGAAGGTAGGGTATTGATCTCTGGGCCTGCTTGTTGGGTGTCAAAAATAAAGAATGAAAGAAGTTCAAAACTTTGTTAGTCAATGATTTAAATTTATCTTAAGTGGGGGTTGGGACTCGATGCTGTCTAAGCTTTGTACTCCTCAGTAGCAGAAATGAAAAAAACCAAAACAAAACCCCAAAACCCCACCAAAAAAACCCCAACCACCAAACCAAACCCCAAAACCAAAACATTTAAGCATACATCAACTGTGTTCATGATAAAGTAAGAAAAACTTTACTAGTGTATTCCTAATTAGTTGGTACTAAACAGTAGGGATGCAGACAAACAAAAGTGTGTCCATGTAGCATCCTGAAAGCAAATTAAATTTGCTCGTTTCTGTTTTGGAAAAGCATGCATTAGCAGGAAGGAGATCATTAAAGATGAGATGCAGTTCTGAATCAGAGCCTTCTAACAGTAAGAGCTAAGCAAAATTCAATGAAGAATGACACAGAAAGCAGAAGAGCCTTTGAGCCATTGGTTACAGGACAGTAAAGTATCAGATCTTTATTTCAAACTTTACGGTCCAGTGCGCTTTTGCAGAGGCAGGAGTTAGCCTCAGCACTGAAACTTCACAGTACTATAGTTGATATTAGCTTTCGTGATCTTTACACCAGTGACTAGAAGTAGGTCATTATTTTAAAAACAATGATATGCTTGCAGCCTACATTATTTATAACTGCATCGCATTGCCTGCATAGCACATCTTGGCAAAACCAAAGTCAGTAATGACGGATATCTCATGACATGGAAGAAGACAGATGTGAAGTGAATTTGAAATGTGTAAGAAACCCTTAATAGAAAATGCATGACTTCAGTATTAATTGTAAAAAGTGGTCTAAATGATTCATATACAAATCTTTTTGATCTTTAAGTTTTCATCGCTTAACAAATTTTAAGCTTCATTCAGTCTGTTTGGTTTGTTCTATTAGATGTTAAACACACATGCTCTCACATTCTGACTTTTTAATAACACTGGAAGGCAATTGCATTATCCTTCTGAAGTAGATGAAAATGGGGCACAGCAAGTGCAAGGAAAAATTAGTAAAATCAAAGTCTGTAATTGTAATTTTCCCCTCTCCTCCTACTGAAAGCTAGTTAAAAGTAGTCCACCCTTTTCTTAGTCATAGCGTGATTATTCCTCTGTTGGTGAGAATGTTATTGTGTGTTGAGTTTCATTCCACACTTCTGCTTCAGTATGGTTCCATCCTTCTTTTTCAATATTTACTGAAGAAGTCTGTTACAAATTTGTAACTGCTTAAAACAGAAACAGTTTTTTTTTCATATTTGCTAACATATGGGGACTCTGATACTAAATGCCTAATAAAAATTGTAAATAGATTTAATTTATCTAAACAATCGTGGCATTTGAGAAAATTATTCTTTCTCTGATATTTCAGTAACTCTGTAATGCTACCTGGTGCCAAAGTAAGCCTGCTAATTTGAGGCCTCAATTGATGCTACATGTGCTTAATTTTGAGAAAAACGATGTCTTCCGTGAAAACAGTCTAACAAACTCTCTTAATTCCAACATTAGTACCTTCTCATGGAGGAAACATCCTTTCTGTGTTTCAGTTTGACCCAGCCCATGCAAACTTACGTTCATAGGCAAACAGTCTGTGTGTTATACAAATACGACCTCCTTTATTGTTATTTGATGTTTTTCAAGGCATTTTTTTAGAATTTGCCTAATCACTTGACTCACTTAATGTTTTGTATTATCAGGAGTGCAGATGTTATGGATATGAAAGATATTACAATGTGCACAAAACACAGAAAGGCAGTGTGACAGGCAGTGTTCCCAGGTTAAAATATTTCATAGATATTTGCATGCATTTTGAATGTTGAATATTCCCAGGTTGAAATCTTTCATAGATATTTGCATGGATTTTGCATACTGAAGCATTCATGTGCTTATTAGCCACACACTATACTTGCAGTTAAGAAATTTGCATATCATTTGCTTTCTATTCAGTGAAGTAAGCTTTAAACAGAATTCAGTGTATTAACTCTTTTTATACATGACCTATTACTGGGTAGAAGGCACTTGAAAAAATATCTGGTACTACTTAGCATTTTGTAACAAACACAAGATTTAAAAGGGGAACATGAGTATGAAGTGTTTCTGTCAATAGGACCTTTCAGTAACACATACATGTGCTGGATGGCATGTTTCCAGATTTAATGTCATTTGTACCCTACAAAGGACTTGAATTTGAAGCTTGCTTTTCATAGCAGATGCAGAAAAAGAGCTATAGGGGATAGATTGTTTTGTTGTGGGTTTTTTTTTTGTTCGTTCTTTTTTTTTTTCCTCTCGGTTCTTTTATTCATTTGTTGCAGAAGCACTGAGTTGTTGCCACTTTCATGACTGATAGCATGGGCTGTCAATTTGTTGTGTTCCTGGCAGTAAATTGCCATTTGTGTTCAGAATATTCCCTAGTATATTCATTTTGGCTTCCTTCTGAAGTATAATCGATAATTGTTGTTCTTTCAGATCTACAGGCTTGAATTGAGATTACTCAAATCCTTGAAGCTAATAAAATTCTATACTTCTTCAAAGACTAGAGGAAAGTAATTGTACTTAAAGCCTGACTGTCAGTAGCCACTAACATTTTACTGTGAGGTGCTCTGTAGTTCCACAGCATGTGTGTACAAATCCCACCTTCGTGTGTCAAAGTAATCCAACTGTGTGTGTATGAGTAGTCATCTTTTTTGAACGGGAATTGCTTTTAGTAAATTTTAAGTTGTTGTAACTTTATTTCTTTTGTAATTCCAAGTATTCTTGCTAAACAGTAACTAATTTATTACCTATTAATTTATTAAACTTATTAGCATATTCATGTATGACAATCAACTTTTTTTAAACATTTTTGTAGATCCTAATGGCCTCACCTGCATCTTCATGGCATTGGAAAGTGGTTTCCACTGCTTTGGCTGCTTGTCTTTTACCATGATCACAGCGGGTCAGCATAAGGGTGCTGTGCAAAGATAAAATCGATTTGTAATTTCTGAGAGCAGAAATGACAATACTCCCTCTTGATTATTTATGAAACAAAAAATTGGTACCCTGTTAGTTTTATGCCACCACTAAGTATCAAATGTTTCTTCAGCACTGTCTGATAGTTTTCTTCATCTGTAAAATGCAAGAATAAAAAACTGATCTAAGGTAGAAGTATTTAATGGTCTGAGAAATCCAGAACATCTGATTTGCACTGCAAGATGTGTTTGAATATGGATAGCAGCAGACCAGTGCTAAGAAAAAAGAACCTGCAGATCTTCCTTCTTCATCCTTGAAACTTGGAGATGGTCCCAGTCGTGTCACTTGCTGGTGTTACATTTCGGTCACTAAATACTGCGTGGTGCAGGCTGCAACACTGGTGTGAGCAGCCACCGTTGTGCTCCCCTTGGGTGCCTCATTGGGGCCAGTGCAGATGTGCTGCATGGAGCAGTTCAGTACCAAAACAGGTTGTCTTTTTGCCTGGTGTGTTGTTTTTTATCCCAGGTCTGTTATCTGGCTAATTTTGTAGCCACAAACGGTTGTATCATTCCAGTGAGAGGATTGTATGAGAAAGAGAAGAAAGCTGGTAAAGCTTGGAGTGCTGCTACAGGGAAGCTTTGTAAAACGATGCCATAAGACTGTTCCCTGTGTTAATTAGCTGTAACTTGTATCTGTGTGCCAGAACTGGCCTGCCGCTGTGCTACTAGGACAGGACTGAAGAACTTCTGTAATGAATGAAATTGCTGTTTTTTCATGATGATTTACTGCTGTTGGTGGTGGCTTCATAGTTCTTTAGCCTAACACACTGCACTAGGCAGAACAATAAGCTGTGTTCGTAAGCCTGTGTTTTGCCTGTGGTTTGCATATTTTGTCTTTGAAAGCGTACTTGGAGTTCATAAGACTAAAGTTCAAAGAAAGTAACTTCTATTTTTTTCCACAGGCTGATCTTGAAATATTAGGAATCTGTTTTCCCTATTTAGGTGATTAACAGGAAAAAATAATAACTTTTGGATTACATTGGTTGATGTCAACACTGTATAAGCATCATAAATTCAAAGTAGATCTGATTATGCAGGAAAAATTATATTATGTAGTCTATTGGTGTACCTTGAAGGGAAAATGTGTTTTGAATCTTATCACAAAACAGATAAATATGTATTTTCCCCAAGAAATATTCTTTAACTTTTGTAGCTAAAAGCCATTGTTAATGATTTTAGAATTGGGTTTCATATCTGTAGTAAAACTGCTTTGGGAGTAAGTCTGAAATTTAACTACTGAGATTTAAGAATTACTTTCGTACAGATTGATAGCCATTATTAGTGATTGGCTAGCAGTGTTTCTGGTCACATGAAGACAGGGTGTATAAAAGATGTTATTTGAAAGGGGGGGTTTAAAAATGTTTCATTGTCTTGATTGTACTGAAAATAATAGCAACAGTGAATGAGAAAGGTCACCAAAAATCATCAAAGCCCTTTTTTGTTCCATTTCTACTGATTTCCTCAGCTGACTCCTGTTAGTAACCATGGCCAGGCTGCTTTGCTTTCCATTCTGTGAGCGTGGGAGAAGTGCCATACCCAAAAGAGCTGGATTCTGTGCATTTGGTGGAATTACTTGTTTAGTTTGGGACAGCTACATTTACACAGTATCTTTAAATAGAGGCAGATTCAATGGTGTCGTAGAAGGCAAAATTTGACAACGGTAGGGTTAGCACAAACAGAAAACTCTGTCTTTTATAGTGAGGGTATTCTTCAGGATAGACTTTGCTTTAAATTTCTTCTCTTCAGCTGCCTGTACACTTTGTGTTTAGAGCCTCTGGACATCACACCTGTATTCAGGTAGTGTTTTGGGAGCTGGTTCGTGCTTTGCCTTCGCCGTATGCTGTCACCTTGGCATTCTTAAACTCATTCTACAGTGGTGCAAAGTGTCCAGAAAGTAATGGGTAAGGACCCTGTTCCAGTCTTCCCCATATACTTCCTTGTCTGAATACTGTCCTAGGAATCAAAAATTGTTGTCTTACCTTTTAGAAAATGTGGAAGGCTCTCTTTTATCCTCTTGCACTGTGTAAAATTTTAAATCTGCTTGGAAGAGAAGCTGAGTAGGGTTTTTAAGTTAATCACGTAGGTGACTTCATCTTCACCGCATAGACCAAACACGTATTTTAGTGTTACAGCTCATCTCTCTTCTGGAGTGAAAAAGATACAAATAATCATCTTCTGTTTCCTGCTGTGGCTGAGCATGTCTTTGTGAGCATTACAAACAGCTCTGTCTACTTAAGAGTGTCTGGTTTTTGGCTCATGGCTCTGGTGCAAGAGCAGGGACAACTTAAGTTCAGTTTGCAGATAGTTTTGTTTTAGAACATCGGGCTGTCTGGGATCTGTTTTACAAACAAGTTGGACATCCAGACTGTGGGAAGAGGGTAACAGTACCCTTGAAGGATGCCTCAGTTTAAGTTATCTGTGTGAGTCAGAGCCCTATGACAGATTAGTTTCTTCTGTGGTGTTTAGCATCTGCTCCTTGAGACTAGGTAGCTCTTCCATTTTTCATTATAGGTGTATGATTGCAACTCTCTTTTAATCAGTGCTATAGATTTTAAGGCTTGTTTTACATTGTAGTGGTGTAATTGAAAGTATTATTTAAGTATTGCTCTAACCAGTCACACTTCTAACCCTCTAATGTATAAGTAATGAACTTAATTTCAAAATAGGTAGCTTCTTAAGTGGATTTTAAGGTATGGCTTAAGTTAGCACAACTTCATCTATGGTCAAATGAGTCTCTGCAGCTTAAGTCTTTTACTGTTGGCTAATGCTGTAGTTGCACATTAATGTTCTGATGGTAGCAGGCTATATACTTATCTGTCTCCATCCTTTTCTGCTTGGGTTTATCATTTTGTTGGTTGGGCCACCTCATCTCTTTCTATATCTGCTTTCTAACTTGGATCTGCGACATGGTGTTCATAGAAAATTGAATGTCTCTAACAACCTAAGCCAATCTCAGTTTGGCAAACACTTGTCCCACATTCACCCAATAATCACTGAGCCTGCTGAGTTTACCAAGTGGGATTATGATCCCCTGGGGCAGGAAAGGTTGTTGTTGCTAGGAAGGAGGACTTACCTCTGGTGGAAAAGGATAGGATTAGAGAGTACTGAGACAAACTGGAAATAAGTCCATAGGCCCTGATGGGATGCACTCACCAGTGCTGAGGGAGCTAGCAGATGTCATTGTGAGGCCATTCTCAATCATCTTTGAAAGACTGGTGATTGGGAGAGGTGCCTGGAGGAAAGCAAATGTCACCCCAACCTTAAAGATGGGTAAGAAGGAGGACCCAGGGAACTACAGGCCAGTCAGCCTCACCTCAATCCGTGGGAAGGTGATGGAGCAGCTAATGCTGGAAGCCATTTTCAGGCACATGAAAGACAAAAAGGTGACTGGGAGTAGTCAGCAGGGCTTCACCAAGGTAAAAGTCATGCTTGAGCAACCTGATAACTTTATATGATTAAACAACTAGATTGGTTGATGAGGGGAGAGCAGCTGATATCGTCTACCTGGACTTGAGTAAAGCTTTTGACACTCCTTATAGAGAAGCTGATGAAGTATGGGCTAAACATGCGTGTGGTGAAGTGGATTTAAAAATGGTAAAATGGCTGAGCAAAGGATCTAGGGGTCCTTTGCTGCAATGCAGCCTAACAGCAAAGGTGGCTAATGGTGTCCTGGGCTGCATTAGACAAAGTTTTGTCAGCGGGTGGAGGGAGGGGATCCTGGTGAGTCCACACCTGGAGTGCTGTGTCCAGTTCTGGGCTCCCAGTACAGAACAGACATGGACATACTGGAGACAGTCCAGTGAAGGACCATGAAAATGGTTAAGGGACTGAAGCATCTCTCCTTTGAGGAGAGGCTGAGAGTGTTGGGACTGTTCAGCCTGGAGAAAAGAAGGCTCAGAGGAATCTCATCAGTGTATTAAATACCCAAAGGGAGGGAGCGAAGAGGACTGAGCCAGGCTCTTTTCAGTGGTGTCTGGTGACAGACCAGGAGGCAATGGACACAGACTGATACACAGGAGGTTCCCTCTGAACATCAGGAAACACTTTTTTTTTTTACTGTGAAGGTGACCGAGCACTGGCACAGGCTGCCCAGGGAGGTTGCTGAGTCTCCATCCCTGGAGATATTCAAAAGCCATCTGGACACGATCCTGGGCAGTTGGCTCTAGGTGGCCCTGCTTGATCAAGGGGATTGGACCAGATGACCTCCAGAGGTCCCTTCCAACTTCAACCCTCTGATTTTTAGCCATGGAGGGGGGGAAGCTCTTGTGCTGCTGCTTCCATGCATTGCTTCATAACATGGAATTCAGATTGGAGGATGTGCTTATGCTGTATCAAAGTAACCACCTTAAACCAGTCCAAGTATTATGCGGTAAATGAGCTCCTGGTGAGTTCTGTGGTGGTGTGGCTAGCATTTTCAAGTGTCTGAAGTAGTTGGTTTATTGGTAGTTCAGAGGTCTGTACAATTCTGTATTTGTAGTCTTACCCAGAGCAATACAAGATCTGGTGAGGTTCATTGTGAGCTCTGGTCATGCTTGTCATGAAAGCAATTTTCTCTGACTCTTTTAGCAGTGTATTATAATAAAGTGAAAATAATTCTGCAAAACATGTTGAAAACATCCTACAGCAGATATGTTCTGCAGCAGAAAGTAAATATTATTTATTTCAGCAAAACTTCCCATTTTGCCTTTTCCTTTCAAGCCTTAGCACCAATCAGTATTTTTTTATTAGGTTCCCCCATTACTATAACCTTAGTTTTCGATTTTCTTCTGTAGAGGTGTTTTAAGTGTGCTTTAAAAACCTACATGTTTTCATCAACTGATCTGAAGCATGCGTTTTGCAGTCCTTGTGCTATTTTAGAGCAGTTTGCACTACAGCAGTGCTTACCAGCCAGTGACAGTCTTTTGGTTTCCTATACTGATCAGTTTTTCCCTGACGTACAGTTGTTGGTTCATTAACCCCTTAGATGTTCTCACTGTGGTAGAACGCTGTCATGTCTGGGTAAAATGGTGATGTTTCTAATGGGGTGTGTGGGGAAGCATTTGTATATTTTTCCCACAACAATCTTAGTCAGCAGGGAGGCTCTTAACTAACTACCAAGTGGTTTGATGTATTGTTAGTGTGCTAAGCCTATCCTGGGATCTTTGATAAGTGTCTAAACCAGGAATGCACTGCCTCTATGTGATTGCTATGGGAAAGAAAGAAGATTGATGAAGAACATTTATCTAGCCAAAGGCAACTTAAAGCTACATTGAGTACTAGAATTTGGTCTGAATCTAAGAGTTTACCTTTTTGCAGTTTGCTATAGAGTTGGTATGCACTTACGTGGCAGAAGCTTGGTATATGTGACTTAGAAATCTTTTCATTTAAACCCAAGGATATGTTTCTTGTCTTATGTCTGTCAGCTATACTGTTTGTTGGGGGCAGAAAGGCAAATATTTGCTTTGGGACTCAAGAACCTATTTATGTTGTCAGAAGCACTATCAAGTTGAATTGTAATGTGTTACATCGCTTGTGCGTTCTTGACTTCCGTGACATAATATTCCGTGATGCATTATAACCTGATGTAATGTCAGATATTTGGGGGACAGGAGACAGATTACCTGGAGTAAATACCAACCTGTTCTTGACATTTGTGAACTGATTCATTAATCAACCAAACTGCATACTCATAGCTCAGCAACTCTCTAGCATCTTAAATTTTAATTTCAAATGACAAAAAAGCAATATGAATAGGAGTAAGGTTTTAAAATAATGTCTGAGGCAATTAATTGTTTTCAGGTAATAGTAGCTAAACACTGGTTTTAATCTGATCGTGTTTTGTACATTTTTAAAGGCTGGTGTACCTTTTTAGCATGCTTTCTGTCTTGGTGAATGTTCTCATTTGTGTTCACGCCCACCAGATTAAACTACTTCTTTTGTGAAGAGTCTTGGTGCTGTTCCTATTTTTATTTTGGTTCCAAGGTGGTTAATCACCTTTGAAGTGCTAACAGTAGATTTGGAAAGTACGCCCCATGAAAGTCTTTATAAGCTGTACAACAATTATGGGTAAGGTTGATATTGTTTTATTAGATAATCAAGTGTAGTTGAAGAAGTAGATGTGCTTTTGGATACACAGACATAAACTCTGGAATAGAAACAGCCAACTTCGAAGGTAAATACAGGTTGAGAGCTGCTGCTCAGTCACATATCCCTGAAGAAAAAGGACAGCTGGTACTTATGGTGTGGACAGTGATAAGGGTGATAAAATGGTTATCTTTAGGGGAAGGAGAGAAACTTTAGCTTGTTTCTCCTAGATGATGATTTGAAGCTCTTGTACGGAGTGAAAGGTGTGGTGGCACGGAGGCTCACTTTTCTGTGGGGTGGGTGGGAGCTGATCTGGCTTCCAAAGTGTCATGTTTTAACCCCAGCAGGCAACTAAGCCCCGCGCAGCCGCTCACTCACTCCCCCACAGTGGGATGGGGGAGAGAATCAGACGAGTAAAAGTGAGAAAACTCGTGCATTGAGGTAAAGACAGTTCAATAGGTAAAGCAAAAGCCGTGCATGCAAGCAAAGCAAAACAAGGAATTAATTCACTCCTTCCCATCAGCAGGCAGGTGTTCAGCCATTCCCAGGAAAGTAGGGCTCCATCATGTGTGATGGTTAATTGGGGAGGCAAATGCCATCACTCCGCATGTCCCCCCTTCCTTCCTTCCTTCTTCCCCCAGCTTTGTATGCTGAGCATGATGTCATGTGGTGTGGGAAATGCCTCTGGTCAGTTGGGGTCAGCTGTGCCAGCCGTGTCCCCTCCCAACTCCTTGTGCACCCCCAGCCTGCTCGCTGGTGGGGTGGGGTGAGAAGCAGCAAAGGCCTTGACTCTGTGTAAGCACTGCTCAGCGGTAATGAAAACATCCCTGAATTATCAACCCTGTTTCCAGCACAAATCCAAAACACAGCCCCATACGAGCTACTGTGAATAAAATTAACTCTGTCCCAGCCAAAACCAGCAGACAAAGCTGATGAGTTGTCTCACCGGGTGATTACAAGGTGCAGTGGGGTGGCTGTTTGGCTTTTCTGGTGTGTGCAAAGGTACTCTGTTAGGTAGGCATTCCTGGCCAATGGCTCTGTTTTAAATGTCTGGAAATATTGCTGGATGCTAGGTAGCTCAGGGTGCTGATGAAATAAAATTTTACGGCTTTTTGGAAGAGTCTGCTAGTCCTTAGGGTTCCTAAGAGTCCTTAGTTCTAAAAGATTTGTCAGAAACTTTGCTTGCTTCCTGAGGGAACTCCTGCAAATGCTGTGCTACTTGGAGTATGTTTTTTGTAACCTATATCTTGCCATTCCTCCATGTAATATTCCCCATAATAAGGTATTACTTATATTTGTGAAACCCATATGCTTTATATTAGTTGATGTTTATTCAATTTCTTGAGAGGTCTGGTGGGCAAAGAATTAGTTTCCCGTTTGCTTGCAGATCTTTCTGTACCTCTTACTATACCCCCAATGGCAGGACCATTTTTGCAAATACACATCTATTCATTCCTTAGGTCATATTCACTGCCAGGTCTTGCATAATTTAAACACTACCACTTTCAATTTTTCATCATTAGTTCTTAACCACAGTGAGAATGCATTTCTTGCAAGACTCCTAATTGCCCATATTTCTAGTGTAGGTCTGCAAAGTATTTATGGTAGTGCTTTGTGTTATGAGGCTGGGAACGCTAAACTTGACACTGCATGTTTGGATATACTTTGATCAAAACCAGTGTACCGAAAAATAAAGATTGCACATATTTTCAATCCTTTTACAGGATTATTTAATACATCAGAAAATAATACGAAATGAACTGAAGACAATACTCGGGTTAATGATTGTCACTGTTGTGGCAATAGATGCATAAAAAATAAGGAAGGATTTAAGGACTTCCTCTAGAATTTTTCTTCTTAAATGCAGTAGCATTTTCTTTGAGGGGATTAAAAAACAAACCAACCCAAACCAAAACAACCTTACAGCTCATATTGGAGTTTACCTCTAGACTGACATGTGTTGATTATTTGTTTGTAATTTGATATAGTGATCAAATTTTTTCCATATATGGGCAACAAATATCAAATAATTGCTGGCTAGGATTACTTATGCTAGTAAAATTCCTTTTCATAATTTGACACATGGTAAAAAGACATTGGATGTGCAACTACCAAATAAATAGGGAAACGAATGCAACTGGAAGACTTCGGTACCATGTTATTTGCAATGTATTATTAAAATGAAGTACTAAACATTCATGAATAGTGACTTTTTAGAAGAATGATATACACTCTGTTTTTTCAAAGGCATTGGTGTTAAGTATGCACCTGCTTGAAAGAGGTGTAATAATTTTTCCTATTAGAGGTAGCCACCCTAATAATATATATCAAAATTGCTTCTGTAGTACAATGTAGACCACTTAAATGCATATATTGAAACTGAAATCTTCCTGTGGAACTGAGGATGTGATGTACAGAGTATCTGCATTTGACAGATCTCATGGGTTTCAGTTTCCTAGCAAATACTCAACTCTTCATGCTACACAGAAGACTCCTGTGTGCCCATGGAAGGGGAATGTTATGCTTGGCTTTTACTTGCTTTAGTAAATGGATTTAAGTGGTTAAATTCTACCACTTAACAATCTGTTTCACTAATCACCTGTTTAAAATGGATCTGTCAGAAGCATGTGTGCTTATATATTCTTGTGGCACTTTTTCTAGTCATTAATTTTGTACAGGTTTTATTGTGGATAGTAGTATGTTGAAAGAACTGTACCCGTCTGTCGTTCTTATTGTGTGCTTCCCAAGTGTGGTCTTAAGCTGAGTCTTCTTCCTTCCTAATCTCAAACAGAGGCCCTGTGAAAATTCAGAAGCTGTTGTTTGTCATCTTTGATGTATTTTTGACATACAGTTACTGCCCATACTTAATTTAAATCTTCAGCCTGAGCGTAACAATGAAAGATCTGTACCTTTTTAGTGCATGCCTTAACTTTTTGACTAGTTTAAGCCTTTCAAGAATTTCTTGAAGTTATGGCCTGCCTGAAAGAAGAGAGTCCTTCAATAAACTTCCTCAAACAGCTAAATCTTTTGATTAGCCGTTAAGTGTCTAGAAATAATGTTTAAAAATGCAGAAGCACATCTGTAGTAATTACTGATAGGACTTCAAAAGATGCTGTGTGTCAGAAAGTGAGAAAGTGAGTCAGCTCTTTATTTTATGAGACCTAATAAGACTCTACCTTTTAATATTAATTTTTATTTTTAAGGAAAAAAAGTTAAGTATATATTATACTGTAAAAAGAGTAGGGAACAGAGAGAGAGAAAGTCAGTCAAGGTCTTGAACAGGGTCTAATAATTTGTTTGTCATAAGTGCTGAATACTGCTTTTGAAAGCAAGTGTAACACTGGATCTCAAGTTCCTCAGCAAAAATGGAGAATATTATAAGAATCTTGACTCTATTAGGAGCTGCAAACATTTGATTTTAAGTTATTTTTTTACAGTGTTCAAAAAAACTGATTTCTTCAATCTGCTGTAGAATGATCTTGTTTCTGCTTTATAACACGGGCTCAATTGTGAATAATTAATGTGCTTTCGGGCAGGACATCTTTCAGGAAATTGTGCCTTTTATCTTGAGTGTTTGCTTTGGTCCAAGGATTTAATTGTGCTTGATGTGTGTAAGTAATCACATTTGTTGGGGAGTTCGGACTGTGTGTGCAGGTTAAAATAAATTACAGCAACTGTAGTAATTATTTTGATGATCCTGTACTGATGGAGAATTTAAGGATGATACAGAATGTGACAAAGATACATGGCTCAGCATGAGGAATACAAATCAAATTCAGTTATTTTTAAACCAAAACGTAGCAATTCACTAAAATGAGCATTGGTAGTGCTGTGAAAATGGACCTGCTGTAGATCGTTCCCTGCTTGTAAGAAAGGTAAAAGAAAAATCCTACTTGGTTTGGACCCAGTTGGGGCAAAAGCTATATTTTCAATTTTTTTTTTTTTTTTTTTTTTTTTCCCCTGCAAGTAAAGCAGAAGCTAAGGCAACGTCGTTGTTCAGAAAACAGTACTATGGGGCGATTCTGAAATATGGGGTTACGTGGAACCGGCAGCTTTGGTGTGAAATTGGGGAATTGCTTTCATTGTCCATGTAGGGCTCCCTGTCAGTGGCCAGGCTGCATGGATGGTCCCAGGCTGTGCAGGGCTTCTGGATTCAAGGGCAGCTGGTGACTTTACCTGCCAGCGGTGGATACAGGCAGGGCAGAGTGCCAGGGCCAGAGAGTCCAGAAGAACTGAAGTCACCCTATCTGGGGCAGTGTCAGTGCTGCAAACATTTGGGGCTTATCTCAGGGCTCCCAAGATCTGAGTCTTGGAAATGAAGCTTGGGCTAGAAGTTCTCAAAGTCTGCTGACACTCTCGGAGCTGAAAGCGGGTTTTCTTATGGAGAGGTGCTGGGAGCCTTGGCATGGTTGGGTTGCTGTGGGGTGGGGGACCCTCAAAGCACCTGGGCTGCAGGCAGGGGACCTGATCAAGGAGCTTCGGAGTGGCGAGTACAGGAACCTCTGCAGTGAAGTGAATGGTTTTTCAGCTTTACAGCTAGTAAGTTTTGGCAAAATGTATCTGTTTAAAGCCACTTCCAGCATTGTTAAAGGCCAGATGATTAATGGAAAGTGCATTGTATGTGTTTGTAAGGCCCAGTGATGATTAAAAGCTGTGGCCCTATTTTGTGAATATACTATTAACATAACTTTGAATACAGGTCTCTTGCTTGGTGGAAACCAGGGAATTTCAAACAAAAACAAACAAGTGAAGTTTTTCGTGATAAAAGGTCTGTTACCTTTAACAAGAAACACTGACAGATTATATCCAGGATGTAACAAATACTGTGCTTTCCAAACAGGAAAAAGTACAGTTGGAAATTGTCCTGTGGTGGTAGTGCTTGTAGTGATTTTTATTTCCTGAATTTTCTGTCAGTCTGTATACTGCTTTTGCTCCCTCTCCATTACAGTTGCCTCTTCCCCACCGCTGTTACATGTATGTACCCTCTCTCTCCCTCATGGCATCAGTTTTAACTGTGGAGGTCAGTGCTTATACTGTTTGTTTGGTTTGTGAAATAAATTATCAAAAGTGACTCTAAACATCTGCTGATGGAAGACTGTGGTTAACATTTTAAAGTATCATCAAACACTTCTTTCTGTGTGGGTATTAGTCAATTTCCCATACGCTGCAGGTGGCTCACTCCAGCCTCTGCGATTCCACAGCCGGGAGAGGAGGAGCGTTCTCTTCACTGTGTCTATCTGAAAGCATCACAGTGTTTCCCAGAGTACGTGCTGTCAGATGAAATGCTATGGTAATTGTAAAGGTTTTTCACATAACAGTATTATGAATCTGAGTTAAAACAAAATGATGTTGTGAGGTGTCTCATTTCTGGCATTTGAAGACATTTAATTCTAAATTTTGTTTACATCAAGCACATACTTTTTTATTCTCCGCACTTAGCTTTAAAAGAAAGTAACGCCACAGCCATTTTTTTCCACAGTTAGAAGAAGGGTAGCTGCTGGATACTTGAAGTACTTGTAACTTTACAGTGATAACTTATTTTCAGTAAGAGAAGGACCACTGGAGCAGTAGGCAAGGTGCCATATATATTGCCATATGTACTAAACATTGAAAAGGAACATACCTGTATAGAGCTTCTGTATATAGAGCTTAATTCAACCAAAATTGTAGCCTTGGTGGCTAAATACCTATGTTGCCAGAGCTTTAAAGAGATGCTAGCAGATGGCTGGTGTGACTGAGGAAAAGGACAAGGTGAAGATATGAACTTATTGTTGTCTCATGGTGACTTTGTTTTCCTGGTTTTATAAGTGGAACAGTACTAAACACTTTCATCTGAGTTTGATCTTAGTTGGAGGAGCTTAGAGCAGGGCCTTTAGTTAAATGCAAGGGGGTAAGCACTTTGTGGCAGCTAACTTCTGTGCTTTATGCATGTTGAATGTGTGGATGAACCTGAAATGGAGGATGAGGTGCTTTCCAAGACAGGAAGCCATCCGCTCTGCCCATGCTTGTGGGGAACTTGATGTTTCCATGTTGTTTGTAGCTGGGACTCTCCAATGTGTGATCTGTGCTGTGTTGATAGGCTGAATTACCACCTGTATTTCAATTTAGAAAGATCCTGAGTGCTAAGCTGTGCTGGTGACCCTAAAGCTGAGTCAATACCTGTCTTGCTGGACACATCCTGATAAGGTGTCACTCACAGATGGTCTTTTTTTTTTTTTCTCCTTAGCTAGAGAAGGCTGTTAATGCACTTGTAGGTTGTACTGTTTTCTTAGGGCTATTGTTTCAAGGCCTGCTGAAATAATTAAAGACTAGTTACAAACCAGTACCATGTAACTTTTATGAATTGGAGGTAGGTAGTGTAGGCTTTCCATGTAGTCATGGACCTCGTGGTGTCCTCTGTTGCCACTGTACCACTTCCCTTTATATCTAGCAAGGTTTTATTCATTTCTGTTAGGGCGTGCTCTTCTGAAATGTTGGAAAGACAAAGGTGTGGTAACAGAAACAGGTTATGTCCTCTCCTACTGGAAATGAACATTACCCTTTAGCAAAGGCTGGTTATGACAATAAGCATTTTTACCTTTGTGTATTAAAATTATATATATAAAAAAATAGTTTGCTTTTGGTTTTGGCTTTTTTGGCTTGCTTTTGGCTTAAGGTGTACCACTAGGGTTCACCAAAAGCTTTCTAACAAGCAGTTAAGAGGATAATGTGCCAGAGTGGGGTGGGTTGTGCGACTTGCCGGAACTTGATATGCTATTTCTAAAATTCAGTTTTGAAAGCAAAGAAAAGGTAAATTAGAGAACATGCTAAATGAAAAGAGCTATAAAGATGGTGAAGGCATAGGATAGAAATATACAAAGGAAGATAATGATCATGGAAGATACCAGATTAAACTTCAGCTGTCAACATGGAAAAAGAGGAACTTGCATCCTTCTCACAATAGAAAATGTAAAATAAATTGTGTATAATTACAGGCCTTGAAGTCTTAAAAGTAAGAAAGTGAAGTATCTTCAGTCTGGAAGTAGAAAGGTGAAGATGGCTTCTGAAATATCTTGGCTACTTTGAGTGGTGTGGTGAAATGGAGGTTTTCTGTTGTTGGTCCTTACCTCACCTTCAAGAGTAGGAAAGACAGAGGTAAACCCAGCCAAAAGAAAGGCATGCCTAGTGTGGAGCCTGGGGCATGGGAGAAGACAACCCAAAAAAACTTTGACTCCTCATGTCATTGGCTTATGGGGCTCTTCCAGCAGATCTCCTGCCTTTTCCTCGAAGGAAACGGAGAACTGCTAGACAGCATCGTGCACTCTGAAAGTGCAGCTTACTCTGCTGTAATATCTCATCACTTCTTCTGACAGTGCTTAAAATCTTGAGTTGTTGCTTCCAAATAAGATGAGAAAATTGATCCTCACATATACACACATACACCCCTTCACTTGTTTGTCTAAATGATCTCCTTTTTATTTTTGGGAGCTGCTGCTTCATCAAATAATACCTGCATGGTGCCTCAAACTAGTATTTGACCGGTTTGTGCTTGATGAAATTGGACCATTCCAGGACCATAAAGCCACAATTCTCTATGCAAAACTGGCATACTTGAACTTTTGGCATTTGTAAATGCTGTTGAAAGTTTCAAAATAGGCTTCTCGTATTGTATGCAGCCTTACTAGTACTGGAAGAACATCTGCTTGTTTTTTTTCTTTTGTACAAATGACAGGAACCTAACAAAACTGGCTCTCACAAGAATATTGATTAAACCTGCAATCAAAATTGGGAAGAGACAGGATATAAAAATCATGGGTGAGGCTGTAATGGATATCTCTGTATTGGTACAGAAATATTTAACCTGTTTAAGGGACTGCTTTGAGCAACCAGTGTTTTGTTTTTCTTCTGTCCTCACCTATTTGTTTAGTTAGATGCTGTTAGATACTTCAGTTGCACAGGCAAGTAAATTGTTGGAGAACTGGAGTGAATGGATAGCGAGACCGTGGAGGGGCTTGTAACTACTATAGTAGCTGCGTGGGTTGGTGTGCCTGTTCAGTATGAGTCAGTGCATGGAGAAAGGGCAGGTGGGGCTGGAATGCATGTTTGCCCATCTGCCTGTGCTCAGTCATTGTTTTTCTTTCCCAGTTCATCTTTGCTCTCCCTTCTCCCATGAATAGGCTTCCTTCCTATTTGGGGCAAATGGGCAGAGAGGTCGAACTGTTATTTTGTCCTACAGGTTTGTGGGCAAAGCATAATCAAAACCTGTTGGTGGGATTTTGTGAAGAAGCTTGCACTGCCGATTGCTGCGCTGCATCTGTCTGTGGGGTGTGTAAAGAGTGAACTTTAATTTCCAGTGTGCCCAGTGTGGAGCTTTCACAAGCTCTAAATTCTGCTGACAATCTGGACCGGGGATGATGGCTGGGAATTAACCACAGCAAAGACTTATCTGGCTGCTGGGTATGGTACCTTAAGCCCATATCTCCTGCTTTTCAGAAAACTGATGAAGTAGCAAATAGATGAGGTGTGAAGGTAGTTCTGAGAAAGTCAATAAATAGCCAGAAGCTACAATTTAATAAGTGTTTGGACATATCTGGCTCAAATAGCTTATATATTTTAACTCTCTTAAAAGTGATAGATGGAACCTAAATCCATATTCCCTGTGGTGTTAGGTATCAGGAGAAATAAGTGGAAACAAGGCATTTGAAATCAATAAATTGCTTCTAGGTGCACCTTAATGCAGACAGAATTTAGAGAGAAAAGATTGTGAAGCAGATACAGGAGTAAAATTTAGCTTTAATTTGCAGACTACAGCAAAACCCTAATCCTGGCTCTTGTGAAAATGAATGGAGATTACGAAGTTATGGGAGTGAGGAATTTCAGTGCCATGGGCCAACTTGAACAGAGATAGGTGTACTGAAAAAGTAAAAAATCTGTGGAGTAAAGCTGCTCTCTAGGTTAACATTATGCATTTATGGTCTCATTTAAAGAATTTAATTTTATAGGATCTGTTTTATATTACACTAGAAGTGAAGCAAAGATTCTTTCTCATTTGCATGGGATTTTTGCTGTACTTGAGTATCTTCTACTTCACTGCTTTGAGCTTCCTTTTGTTGGACCTGCTTGTGGCTTGCACGGGCTAGAAGTGCAAGAGGCTTCACCAAGTAGGTAATTAGTGATGCCACTGCATTTTATAAAGGCCTTTGGTTTCTGTCTGCTGAGCCTAGCACAGCAGGTTGTTACCTGGGTGCATGATAGGGCTGAAGCAACCCTGAATTTATATATTCTTCTCTCTCCCCCACAGACATAGTGGGGGAGAGCCATTAACATTTCATTAGCTCTGCAGATAGAGGCATTTGTTAAAGTGAGGCTTGTGAGAGTGTTATACCTAAGGGACATTAAAATGATCTTCCTGGGGCAGATTCCAGTCAGTCTTTCTTGATTCTGAAATATTTATTACTGTTTACAGGAAATTCATGTGGAATCATATGACATGTACAGAAAACCATAAAACTTTTATTTTTCATTCACCTGTGGCTTTGCTGTCAGCATATGGAATTAGCTGCTTATGCTTGACTACCATGTTTTTTTTGTACCTTAACATGGATCACAGTATGCGATTTTTCCAAATAAAGAGTTTAGAAAACATTTCTGATTTACACTGTCATGCAAATCTCAACATCAGGAGTTTCGCTTAAATTTTACCAGTTGTTTAGAAACTCTGGTTTGTAAAACATAATAAAATCCTCTTAATCACTTTTACTTCTGAGACTATAGATAAAGCGAGTGAAGATATGTGAAGTGTTATACCAAAAATGAGAACGCAGTTTTTCAGTGAGCCCTGTGAAAGCTAGAGATTCTTCTGAAGCTCACACATCAGCTGTCATCCTTCTAAGGAAGTAGGTAGACTGCAGTAGATGCTCTAAGACAGTCAGTTACACATCTGCAAGAGTTGTGTTTGAGCACTCATGGTGAGTTAGGAGAACTATTGTAATCTGGTTTTTTTTTTTTTTTTTTTTTTTTTTTTTTTTTTCCTGGGTGTTGGGGTGATTTGGTGGTGTTTGGGTTTTTTTTGTGTGTGTAGTTGTTTGGTGGTTTGTTTTTTTGTGTGGTGTTTTTTTTTTTTTTTAAACTTTGTCCCATAGAAAATATTCAGCTTAATCTGTGGTTCGGTGTTTTCTGTTGGTTTGCTATGCTACCTAAATTACTTAAGGGCTGTTTTTTGGGGGTGCCTTAAAAGTTGTCAAAGAGTTATTGGGTATCACTGATCTGGCCTATAAATGATGTAGACTGAAATAGCTTGTGCATATGAATCTAGGCAATGGCTTTGTGTTTAGGAACAGGCCTGAAGTTAGGGACAACTTGGCTAAGACCTTAGCTTATTTACATAGACATCCTGTGTGGGTTGATCAAATTATAGAAACTCTGAAACTACTTGTCTACATTTATAAGATGAAAAGGAATTGGTGTGGGACTGGGTGCATATTTAATATGTGGGTGTTTAAAGTAAATCAGTATTTGCAATGTGTTTTGAAACTTTATTTGCATGATATTGTGCAAGACTTTTTTTGTTGATGGTTGACTTCAGACTGTTAGTGACTAAGATATAAGCAATCAGTCTGTATTTGCTCATTTGAATAACTTGTGTTTTGCGTATGAAGCTGTATGTAGGGAGTACAAAAGGACAAAAAAGCACTGAATCATACTGTGTGTGCTATTTCTGGAAGATCAAGCAGGCTTAAGACTTAGAGGAGGAGGGGTTACTGGGATTTTTTCAGAATCTATCAAGAAAACAAATTCTACTCGCATTAATCATCAGAATGAGTTGTTGAAGTTATGTCGTTGTAGTGTGTAGCCTGGCTGAAACAGGCTACTTAACCTTGTTTCTAATGTAGTGGGACTTTCCCTGTGAGACTGAGAAGTCACTCATTAGTACTCTTCATACTGAAATTCACACTGGTCATAAGTCCTCAATGAAGTGCAAGGAGCAGTTGACTCTCAGAATGCATCAAGATTATACTTGTGCTCAAGAGCAGGATGAAATGTGCACCTTAGAACACTGTGCTACGCTCACTGCATCTGCTGCTGCCCAGGATAATTTGGGTGCCTTAACTTTAGGTGGTGCTGTGTTGAACAGACCCTGGGTATGCTTAGGCCTTCTGCCAACACACCTCTTAAAGAGCAATGAGATTTCTCCTCTCTTGTTTTAAGGTCTTGTTTTGTTCAAGGAATAGTTGTGTGATCCACTTTTCTCAAAGTAGTGAAGTCTTTATTTTGAAGGAATGAGCTAAATTCAGGCTGCCTTTTCCACCTTTGGCATATACCACGGTCTGCAGAGAGACCTTTGACTATTTGATGTCAGCGGAGAGCCATGAGAAAAAGGTAGCCCATAAGCTCATGTCATGTTGGAAGAAGCTTCATTTAGAACGCGGTCATGGGTCTATACTCATAAATGGGGTACCTTTCCTTTAAGATGTCTGTCTGGGAGCTGTTTGGCAAGACAAGTGGAACTGTAGAATCTAGAGTAAAATCCAGCACAAATCCAAATTTTTATGGCACACAACACTGTACCCAGAGTTGAAGAGGGGCAGAACTGAACTTTGTATTTTATTCTGATCAACAAAGATAGCAAGCAGATAAGATGTAGAAATGATCAGTCCTTTTCTTGATTGGAAGAAGCATGAGATGTTCAGTGCCTGCAGATGTGGTGGTAGTTGTGGACTTGGAAAGGTTAACATTCAAATGGGGAAAAAATTGAAAGGAAGTTACTGAAACGCCCGATGGGTACTGTAATTTTAGAATGTAATTTCCTGCTGCTCTTCAAAAAGAAACATTTCTAGGTTTAGGCTTTTTAAACCTAAAACTTCTTAAAGCCTCAGGTATCCTTAGGTGCCTTAATGCATGGAAAATTTAGTGAGTTAGAGAAGGTGAACAAAATAGCAAAGTAACTGTCAATTCCTGTTGTGTGTGCTGGGTAAACAGGCAGAAAAATCAGCTGGACATAGCAGAAGTTGAAATGAAAGTTAATGTATTTTCATCATTAGAAAAATAATGAAAGTATAATCTAATTGTACTCTTGATATTGTTACAAGATAAATCTTTAAAGTATAGTTAATTCTCCTGTTCATGACTTTGTGCGGCTTAGGTGTCGCTAAGGGTGGGCGGGCTGAAGCCTTCCTGCCCAGCTCTGTGTGTCTGGGTGCTGCAGAGCAGACCATAGGCTGCTCGGAGCAGGAGTACGGCTGGAGTAGCCTTTAAGTCTGTCATAAGTGTGTAGAAAGTGGGAGAAAAAGGTGGCTTACTCCAAGGATCATCTAGGACCCAGGCTGCAGCCTGTGCTGTATCTAGAACAGAGATGGAAGGTATTTAGAGAATGGATTACTCACTTCAAAATCCCAATGTAAATAAGACTACTGATAGTCAGACAGTGGAAGGGTAATGTAAAGTTTATCATAATTGATGTTTTGAAGCAAAATTTGTTCTTTCACTTGCCTTTTCTGGGCTGTGTCCTGTGTTCAGTACACCTCTGCCAGGCCTGAAGGATTCCATTAGCATGCATGCTCTGAAATACCGATTATTTTGTCTACACTATTTATAAATATATTAATGTTAGGTCGAGTGTTCACGTATTGTATTTTTTCAAGTTCTAGTTAAAAGATGTCTTCTGAGGAACCTCAAAGTTGCCTTTAGTTTTAGTGATAGCAGCAGACTCCATAAGCTGTTCTGCTGGCCTTGGCTAACTCCAGCCACAAACTTACTATATTTTGAAGGAGCTTGTTGTTTGGAAGGAGTGATAAGGCGAGGTTCCTGGTCATGAATAGGTTGAACAGGACACCAACTAGTAGTTCAGTAGTTTGTCCCAGCAGCCGCACGCTACCACCTAAACAGCTGAAAAGAGAGAGGTGTGTTACAGTACACATCGTATTTGGGAGTGGGCTTTCAGAGGTGACTGGAAATGCAACAGTATTTTTTTTAGAAACGTGACAGACAGAGCTGAAAGTATGTTCGGTAAATAAAATTGAGTTATTTGTCTATCACACTGAAATGAAGATAGGCAAGGATTTAACAGGTAGTATTTTGAATCCAGTAAATAGTGTATTATTGGTTGGGTTCCTCCTGCCTCGCCTTAGTTGAACTAGCTAGATCTCATATGTTCAAACATGCTCAGTTCCTACTCATTTGATGTCTTCAGTGGACAGTCCCTGTGCACCTCTGTTTTGGTGCTGGACAGAGCGAAATGTCCTGTGATAGCAGACACAGCATCCTGATATGGAAGGCTCTCTGTAGTCCAGCAGTAGCTGCTGTTGAGATGTCTACCCACTCAATGGATTTACTAAAAATACTCAATTTCTTAAAAACAGGAGGAAACAGAAAAGCTTACTTGCGCAATTAGCTCAGTAATGGAAATATTAATGGAGAATAAAAATAGCAACTTTGCATATTTGCAGTTTAAATTAGGGCAAGAGGCATGATGGGAGAATTATTTCTTTTTAATGAAGACCTGTCCGCATTACCTGATTTGGTAAGCAGCCTGTCTTTCCTTGTGGAGCTTTAAATAACATATTTGCATGGTGAACCAAGTTGTTGTATTTTCATTGATTGTGGATGAAGTGATTTGTTATGACCAAAATATCTCAGAAATTCAATGAGAAAACAGACGTCATATTGCAGTCAAGTTGACTCTCTTATATTTTACATCCTAATACTGCTGATGAGAGATGAGTGGGACTGTTTTGAAAGACACTTGCAGTCTGCAAAGTTAGTACTTTCAGCATGCATTTGAGTGTTTTTTATTGTTAGTAAATGCATGGTAGGTCTTTGGAGGTAGGAACTGATAATGTGGCTCTGAGATGTCAAACAAATGCCACCTGGAAGTTCATGATAACTTGTGGTTTTGATTTGTAGCTGCTGTTGAGGGAGCAGACAAAAGGGAAGTGCTTGTTTGTTTGGAATCTTTTCTGTAAGACATGTTATATGAAAGTTGATAGTTAACTATATCTGATCGGAAATATTGAGATCTAGCAAATGGTAACTAAATATTTTGTGTGCCAAGGAAAGGTCTGGAAAGCAAAAAGCAAACAAACAAACCAACCCGCCCCTCTCATTTGCTTTCTCCTGTTCTTCTCAACCTCGTGTATTTTTCCTTTGCCAATCAAAGCCTATTGCCTAGAAACAAATAATCGAACTTAATGTCCTCAAAGGAAGATGTACCTTCCTTCTGCACTGATGACTCGCAGCATTTCTGAACTAATATTTATGAAAGAGATTATTTCCCAATACTTGCTGAGGTCCCACGGTGCCCAGAGGCCCAAGAAATCATTAAATTAACCAGCACCTAATTTCAGTAACCCAGGGCATAAGAGTGGGTTTCTGTGACACAGGAATGTGGAAAGAAAATAAGAAGTTTGGTAACTTTGTTCCACTCAAGATTATGGATGACTTTTATTATTGGCTGTGAGATGTCCTCATGCTTAGATTTTTGTGTCTTTTGGGGCAAGATGATTCACATGGAGTCCAGTTGTGAGCACATGCTCCAGATACATAACTTGGGTGTTACTGGGTCTGGCTCCAGAGCATAAAATGCCAAGCAGGCGACCAAGGGAACGGGGCAGAGCTGTTTTGGAAGTGAGAATGCACAGGACAAAGCATTACTGGGGAGGTCCATAAATGGGAACAGAGGCAAGAATACAGCACATGAAAACAGAGAAACTGGAGGTATATCTGTTGTGCCAGGGAGTTGGAAGTAAGGGAAAATCAGAAAGGGTGAGAAGGAAGATTCGCAGAGAACTTAGGAACAGGATAAAGAGGGCTGGAGGAAAAAGCCATGGGAGAGCCTTCTGTGATTGTAGAGAAAGATCTTCTTTCAGAGTGAAGTTACACAGATTGATGTACAGGATTTAAAAGGATGTCATACAAATTATGAGTCACATTTTTTGAGCAAGCAGTGCTGAGCAAATCTGGTAGCGGTTTCAGTGCAGAGAGGAGTGATGTGCTGAGGAAAGTAAAGAAGGGCTATTCTTTTAGGGCTTCACTTCCTAGTAGACACATTTCATTGCTCTGTGTGTTTTTTTTTCAAGGAGACGTGGTTTGGGGGGAATTGGAAGAAAACAAAGTTTTGGAAAAAGAATTGGAAGAAGAGACTTAAGTTAAAACACCAGGGCAAAACCAAGTTAATTGTTTAATTTTCAACTGATAGTATTACTACAGTCTTCATAAGAAGTTCTGCTGTCTTATGATTTCTAAAATGATAACAAACCCAAAAATGCTAGTTAGAAGAGAATTGTAAATATTGTTTTCCTCTGTAGGTATACTGATGTTTCAGACTCTTTGCCATTTTATCCTCTTAGTATTGCCTAATGCAGCCAGTTCATGTTTTCCAGAGCTTCCCAATTAAGTTAAGTGTTCAGAAGTTTCCATGACCTTTAGGTTTCTTTGTACTCTATGTTGTTTTGCAGAGAGTATGATAGACTTTGTGGTTTACTTCCAGTGTAGCCTTTCTTTTATGGAAAAGATGTCACAATGCAAAAAGGCCATGGTTTTGAGTTGTGTTTTTGAGCATTTAATACAATGCTGATTTGACGTAACTTTGTTCTAAAAATGTCTTAACATACAGGAAACTGTTTAAGTAGCTCATCAAAAAAATGGTCAGCAGCAAAATGTCATAATTTAAAAAGTATCATTAGGCTGAATATATGGAATAAACAAGTTGAAGAAAGAAGATCTCCCTAGAGGAGTTTGTTACAGGCTATAGAAAAGTGCACCTATATCCCATATTCACTACTGTGATTGGTGTTCACTGTGCTTATGGTTCTTGCTTCAGTTTTGCCTGTCGCGGTATGTATGACTTGCTGGAAAACCTTCTGTAAAGGTTAGATTGTCCTCTTCAGTCAGATCTGTGAGAGTTCCCAAACACAAGCCTCTGTTCTTCAGTGAAATTTTGGAGGTTTCTCCGAAACCTTATGGTCTAATGGATATTTTTGAGGATGATGGGCATCAACCTGCTGAATGAATGAATCCCAGCTTCATTGTGACCTTACAAGGTGGAAGCTGGAGCTGGTAAGGTGGCAGGTGGAGACCTTCCGAGGGAGGGTGCACGGGCTGCCTTAGTAGGCACAGCGCTGCATTCATATGCTGTTTCCCATCCAGGCCTAAATGCTTCACATCTGTCTTCTGGAGTATAAAGAGAAACCTCAGGTTTGCCTGCCCCTGCCTGTGTAGGCATGTATTTAGAATCCTGAGCTTATTTGTCAGAGCTATTTTACTCTTTCTTTGGGCACACACTGAACACTAACAATCACTCATGTCAGAACACAGATTTAATATACATATATATATATAGGTATATATACATATAGCCAGTCTCTCCAATCCCCCTGCCCTGAATAAACAACCCTTACCGACAGTGTCGCTTAATATTTAGTAATTATGAAGCCTCAAGATCTTATTTATACATGCCAAATCCGATCTGGTGTTTTGGTCCATGTTTGTTGCAGCATATCCATCAAAGCCTTGCATTTAGTCTAAGTGCATCAAAAGTTCTGAAAGCAAAACATGAATGCTGACAAGTTGCCCCTGCAATGTTGTAAAAGTGCATATTTTCCTCCAGCCTGATGCAGAAATGCACTATTAGTAAATATTTTTTTTTAAACTGAAATTTGCAGAGTTGTGGTATGAACTCTTATTAATAAATACATATAACTCATAAATGTATGTATGTGTATATATATACATAACTTGTATGTAAATGTATCCATGTGAGAGAGAATGAGTGTTAATAAGAAAAAAAGATTAAAAAATAAATACAGAAATAGAACAACTAAATGTGATAAAATAATACTATTGCTGTAAGGAGAGGACAAGCCTCTGCTACACTTACGTTTTTCTTAAATGATTTTTAGATGTATACGTTAATGAGAGCCCTTTTCTTAAAATGGCTCAGAAGATTCTATTCTGCAGAAGCCTTTATTCTGCACCCTCTGTTCTGCAGAGGGTGGAACCTGTGAAGGAATGAATTTGAACGGGAGGTTTTCTTTTTTCCTGTGTGTAAAATATATGCAAGTGTTGCCGTTGTCCCTCAGACTCCCAATCAAGGAACTAATATATCAATAGCTTGGAATCCACATTGCTGTATGAAATTATTCCTGTTGGGTTAGTGTGTAAGGTCTTTCTAAACTTAAATGTGTTAGTTTTTCCAATGCTATTTTGAAGAAAAGGGTTTTATTTTAGCTTTAGGGGAGAAGTATTGTCACAGTGAGGCTACCTCTTCCTTTACACGTGGAGACCATGATACAAGGAGGAACTGAAACCAAGCCCAGAATTGGTGTTCTCTGCATGAAGGTGTCTCTCCTGAGTAAAGACATGTTTTGAAAATTGTTATGCTCTACAGTGATTTATGACTGCTACTGGAACTATTGTCTGTTAAATGTATTGCCAGCCTCCTATCTGACTTACAGCATTGGCCTCTTGTTATTTCGTCCCCCAGCTCTGATTCTCAGGTGGGTGTGTTATGGGTGTGGACCTGAATTTATAAACATTTTATGCTGCTGAAAAGAATAAGACAGACAAAGTTTCGGCAGTGTTATTGGAAAACTGTTTTAAAAATGTATTTGTTTTCATACTTGGTGAATTTGACTAGGCCAAGAGTTCACCCTTTTTCTCATTTTGAAACTGTACCTTTCTTTGCTTTTCTGTACGTCCTTCCTAGTCAATTTTTTACCTATTATTATCTTTCTAACAGTAATAGTATGTTCATTAGTCTGAAAACATGTTCCATTTTTTGTTTCGACTTCTGTATGGACTAAAATTGAACTTGGTCCTCTTTCCCAACCTGTCAAGACAGGGTCGGATCTTGGTACATTTGCTTTATGTTTAAAATAGCTAAAGCTAAATAGCTGAATGTTATTTCTGATGACTCATAGCCTTTCCCTGTCATAGAAGAGGCCAGTGTTTGATCCAAGTTAATGGTGTAAACTCTATCAACAAAGGTGAGAAACCTTCTGAAGGTTTTCTCTTATTTAACATAAGTATGTCCTTCGGTTGCTATTTTATGTGTTATTTTCATTTTACCTGCTTCCTAAGTTAAGTGACTGATAGTTAATTGTAAAGGATCATTTCTTTGGAGAAAATGGCAGTGAGACAGGAGGAAAGGTTTTTTGCTTTTATCATTTAGAGTCATAAGTATGTGTGTGGGGGAAAAGGATGTTCACGCCTGTGCGGATACATTCATGACGAGGGTCTGTGTAAGCATGCTTAAATCTTTGCAAGCTTTCTTCTGCTTTAGCAGGATGTTAATTCAAATAAGGCATCCTAGAAATTATGTTTTAGCTCTATGCATTGTTCATTGGCTTATGGTAATTAAAGATACCTCAGTCAGTACTTCAATACTCAGGATGTACTGAATAGTAGCAAGAGTGGCACCAATATTCTTCTCCAAACTGATACAAGCTATTCTGATGAATGCTAGAGCACTTCAATATTTGAGATGGATTATCTTCATTCTTTTATTTGAAAAAAGAAGCTCTAACTTCTCAAGAAAAATAACTGTGCTAGTAGTTCTGTACTACAGGTCATGTTTTACAGGATTAGAGTTTATATATGTGCTTCCACAGATAATTCTGGGATTCAGTTCTGTTAATGCACTTAGATATCAGTAGGTTGTGAACATACAGAAAGGTTTGGTTCTTGAAGAAAATTATATGCTTATCTGAACGGAGGCAGATATTCGTTTCATGAATATCTTTTGTCTGAAAACTGCTGAACTAGAATTATACTGTAACTAAGACATAGTCTAAACTAGAAATATGCATACTTCTTTCCAAATTAGCTACATGACTTTTCTCTTCAGTAGAGATTAATGTTTTATAAATTCTGCTTTGTCTCTTTTGTAGTACTAATTCACAGTAGAGCTGAAGCAGGGATTTTGTTTTGTTAGTGAAACCTGCTTTTGTTGACCACTTAATTTAAAGAGCACCTTTATGCATTTTGATGATCTTTTTTGCCTTTGTGTAGGCCAGATCTTTCCGGGGAGTATGCATTTTTGGGAGTAGTGACCATTTTTCTTAAGTTTGTTTTCCATGGTGTGCAACCTAGCGGCATCTCGGCTGGTAAATGAGAACTGTTTTTATTTCCTTGGCAAAAAAACCCCAAAAAGTACAATGGAAATGTGTGGTTTTTGTTTTTGTTTCTAAAACACAAAGCAACAAACAATGAACAAACAAAAAAAACCCCTTCCAAGAATGTAATTGTTTTAAATGTTGAATATAAAGTCATTTTGCAAATAGTCAACTTATTGATAATGGCTAAGTTTGGACCCTTTTTACATCATATAAAGTAGGAGTTGACAGTTTGAATAATTCTTAACACAGATTTGTATCTTTCTGTCATCTAGACAACTCTGCTGAAGCAGATTTATGGTTGCTGAACAGTTGTACAGTAAAAAATCCTGCTGAGGACCACTTCAGAAACTCAATCAAGTAAGTTGTTTCCCTAAAAAGATACTTAATTATCAATGACTGTTGCATGTTTTAATTTTAAAAGCTTCATATTTTCAATACAGAAGTAATTTTGTTTTTTAAAGCAAGAAGTGTGCTGAGTTTGAGTCTTACAATGGTGAGTTCTCTAGAATCCATTTGTAAGGTGCGGTGTATTTTTTTTAATTAGCCCTAACTAGCAAGTAATTATCAATACACTTATTTAGAAGAACTGCTGACCTATTTAGATAGGGGCTTCTATGTCACTTTTCAAGACAATGTTGTAATATTCTTCTGAAGAGTTGAATATTTGTTTTTTCAAAAGTGTGAATTGTTAGGCTGTTTCTTTTTCCCTCTACTTATATTTTACATAATCAGGCTCTTCTGATTAAAAGGGTATCAGGTACATACTTAAAACTATTTCACTATACATTTTCTTAAAAGGTGAACTGATTAGCCTATAACAGAAGTCTTGTGAAGAATGTGTTTTATTTCTCTGTAACATTTTGATGATGTTGGAAAATATGACTTGGTAGCGACTTCTGCCTCTGACTTCTGCAGAAGCAGAGTTGTGATGAGAGTAGCTGGAAAACCTGTACACTTAGAGCTGTCACTGCCCGGCTATAAATATTGTGATATGTTTCTTGTAGATTTTACCTTTAGTAAACAAGCGTGGCTATTTATGCAGTCATTTTAGTGTGGTGCACTGTGGATGGACTGTTTGTTGAAATCCATTTTGGTTAGAAAAACATAGTAAGTGGTTGGCATGCTCAGGAGGGTATAGAGGAGAGAGAAGCTGGATATAAACTATCTGCTTGCAGTGCTGGAGTTAATAACAGCATCCTGGGGCTGTAACCCGGAACAGAAACCATTTGCCCACAGTAGCTGGCACAGCAGAAGCTGCCTCCAGCCCTCAGAGGGCTTCCCTTCCTGACTGCTGGTGTTGCGCTTGGTGATGAGACTGGCTTTTTGGCTTTTTTTTTTTATGTTACCAAAAAAAAAAAAAAAAAAGCTATTCCCAGAATACTTCTAGTTAGTGTGTGTTGGCCAACAGAACTGATGACGAGATCTTTTCCAGTTCAGTTGTGGCCATCTTTCTATTTTACTAATCCTATGCCAGAATTGATGTGGTATGGTGTGTGTCCTTTAACCAGTAGAATAGAGCTGGTTAAGAAAGAGGGTCTAACTAAAAGCAAATGACCAAAAATATTTCTTTGAACTTCATGTTTCTGTTGCCACTCTGTTAATGAGCCTGTTATTTGTAGCCTGGGTTTATTCCTCTTTTTCCTTACTTCTCCCTATATTCTTTCTGTTCTGACACATGGATACTCTGGTGGTTCTCCATTTCTTCTCTTTACTGAGAGCCGCTCCTTTCCTGAAGCATGTATCGTTTTTTCTCTGCTCTCAGATCCTGGCAGTTGCTAATTATGGAGAAGGACAGCTTGTTGTTTCTCACCAGTTTTTATAATGTTCATTAAATGTAGGGGAGAAAACCATATGTGGGTGCTCTTTCATGGGACTTTGAATTGAAAGATTAAAAATCCTCCATCTTAGAAAAGAGCTACTACTGTATGTGGGTTTTACAATAGTGAGGAAAACTTGTATCTCTAAAGAACACATCTTCTCCCAAATACATCTTAATTTGTTGCAGCAACAAACCCCATGTAGGAAATTTGGGTGATACAAAAGTAACTGCCATTATATCCTATCATAACAGCTTGTTGGTAGCTATGGAGATCTTTGTTTTTCTCGGTTGAGTAACAAACTAAGCATTTAGTATGTGGATTGTCAAAGCAAGCATACTTTGAGTAGAAAAATTAATACTTAGCACAGTAAGATTCTTCTTTCAAATTAAAAAAAAAAACAGGCTGAAAATGTTATATAGCATTATGAATGTCACGGAGAAGTATTTCAGTTTTGTTATTCTCTGCCCTCTGCAACAGTTTCTGCCACGTAACTTTCCTTGCATATATGACTTTAAAATGCACTGATTCAAACCGGCGTTAGTGTGTTCACACTGGTGGTTGAAGAATGACTGTGTGAGAAGCTGATCCCTCACTAATACCGTGTGATAAAGGATGTGTCAGAACCCAACAAGTCTTACAGTTTCAGTCTTTTTTGATCTGATGTTCTTTTAAAAACAAAACAAAACCACTCCCAAACTCTCTGAACCTTTGCATTGGATGTGCAGATGTGTATATAGCTGATACAAGCCAACTGACAGTATAATCTCTGTATAGCTCTTAGAAGTAGTCTGCTGCTCTTCAGTATCAATAAAGTTGAAGCTACTGAGCCAGAGTGACAATGTGGAAGGCAAAGAGTTGCTTAGAGACCCCATTAGCTTATGGATAGAAATTGAGAGCTTTTCCTGTGCAGATTTTATTCTCAGTTGGTTAATCATAAAACAAGATTAAAGGCAGAGGTAGGCAATAGTAATAAAGAATTCCCAGTATAATTAAGTAGATGCAGTTTAAAAAATAGTAATTTGTATCCTTCAAAAAAAGAAGGTTAATTCAAGGAAAAGTAGGAAATAAAGAGAATAAACTAAAGCAGATAACTTCCATCAAGCAAGTTTATGAAGACTAAGATGATTGTGTAAAGCAAATAGCTAGGCAAAGAAAAAGAATCCTTTGAACAAGTAAAAAGAAGCAAAAGAAGGAAGAAACTAACATTAAGAAGTGAGGCAAAGATGACCACAGAGAAACAGTCCGCATTTGGTAGAGGGTGGCTCAATTACGTTGCAGTAACTTTCTTCTTCTGTTTTAAGACTTTGCTAAATGTAACAGAATATGCATTATCCCCAGTCCTAGCTTCCCAGAATTCACAAGTGCTTGTATCCCCGTGGCTGAAAACGCTTATGATGGAAGATTTGCTAGTAGCTGGTTTTGGTAGGATCCTACCTTAGGATAGGAGGAGCAGGAGATGGTCTGTTGTATAAATGGCTCCAGTTTGCAGCTGTTAGGAAGTGAGAACATGCGCTTCTTGGAAGGGGGAAGAGAGAGCATGGATTATGGGGCGGGGGGGAGGGAGGCAAGGGCACAGGAGCTTATGTGGGTGTATTACTTGCACAGTTGATAAGCAATCATCACATGGTATATGTAGAGATGAATGAATTATGTCCCTTTGTCTATCCCTATGATGTAACAGTGTAATATAGATAGTACTACATACACAGCATCACAGAACGGCTGAAGTTGTTGGGGACCTCTGGAGACTGTCTTGTTCAACCCTGCTCAGAGCAGGGACAACTAGAGCCGGTCACTGAGGGCTGTGTGCAGGCAGGTTTTGAGTTTCTTCAAGAGACTGCAAATGCTCTGGGCGACCTGTTCCAGTGTTTGACCATCCTTATAGTAAAAAAGGATTGTCTTAGGTTTAAACTTTGTATCTTGTATTTCAATTTTTTTGCTTCCTTTTGTCCTGTCACTGGGCACCACTGTGAAATGCCAGGCTCTCTCATCCCCTCTCTCTTCCATTCTCCCTCCCGATCAGGTGTTTGTACACAGTGATGGGATTCCCTTGACCCTTCTGTTCTCCAGGCTGAACAGTCCCAGCTCTCAGCCTCTGCCTGTATGTCAGATACTCCAAACCTTTGACTACCTTTGTGGCCCTTCCCTGGATGCCTTCCAGTTTGTCCTACATAGGCTGATTTAAGCAGAAGGATTTTTGAATTTTAAGTTACCATTCAGAAAACCCTGATAAACCTAAAACACAACCATTAGTATCTTTGTTATACTATTTATACAGAAAATGCCCCCCAAAACACGTTGTTCAAGGTGTCACGTTGAACAGAATGACGGTGATGTGTTCAAAGCCTGTAACGACATGGTACCTCAAATACAGTTTTGTGGAATCAAATGCGTTGGGGTGGGTTGGATTCAAGGATCTTCACCTTACCTGGTGATAGTTTTTGTCTGCTACCACAGCTGGTTCTCTCAGTGCTGGGATTTTTTTATCCTGTAGCTCAGTTAATCAGAAGTTAAAGATATTTTACGGAATGGGATATGTTTTTCCTTTCACCTTATTTCTTTTAACAGTGGCAGATTCTTTCTCCAGTTACTAGTCAGTTACAATACAGCAAGTTTCCTTTGGAGAATGCATTCCTGCACGGAAGACGGCAAAGTGCTTGGGATATTTCATTGAGAGAATTTGTCTTTGTGGGACAGCTGTGCCTCGAACTCCTCACCCCGTCCTATGCTCTGAGCTAGCTTTACCTTGAGGTGGACAGAGCTAGGGTATTACTCTGTTTTGAAGTCCTGTAGGATAACATATAATAACATTAAATTACTTAAGAAAACCTGCTTAAATATTTGCTTATAACATTTTGTGAAGTTGATTTTATTTTGTCTTAGAATTTAGAATGAGGTAATACTTTTTTAAAGGTAGCCTACAACCTGTATTTAAGTCAATCACATCCTTTTTTTTTTTTTTTTTTTGGCTGATGATGTTTCAGTATATCTTTGCTCTGGACCTGATCATCTGTCACTGTGACCAACTTATATGACTTAAGTGTATATGCATATAGGTGTTTTATGAACAGTATAAATAATAAAGAATAAGTAAAATATCATTAATGTCCTTCCAGAAGGATGTTACTGTATTTATTTATTTTTGGGGATGTTGGGTAGTTCTGTGATGGTTAGTTTCAGTGTCCCTCTGTAGTCTGGTGGTTCTTTTTTTTTTTTCCCAATGGCAGAAGGTTGTCAGCTAACATTTTCTGCTACCATTTATTTTATTCAAAAGTAGCTTTCTTAAACCTTAGCTGTTAGCAGCAGCAAGAATAAGCATTCAATAAATAAGTTGCTAACCTTAACTTCTGTAAACAACAGTAAATCTGTGAAGGCTGTTTGAAGAGAATTTAGCATAAGAACATGTTCTAGAGGAGCTCACTTCCTTTCAGATAAAATTACTTTGCTCTTAGGTCTCATGCTTCATTGATTTCTATGTGCTCTGATACTCTTTCTTGGCTGTTTACATCTCACGCAATTTTCCTAATGACCTCTGAAAATTCAGAGACTGTTGTGTGTTTCTAGCTAGCCATCTTCTCCCTTTCTTGATCCTTTCCTGAGTGCTGTTATAACGTTACTCATGTGTTCAGGGACTTTGGCTTTTCCTAAGGAGTTCTCTTGCTGGTTCAAGTATTACGGATAGGATTCGGGGATCTGTCTTATCCAGATAACCAGGATGATGTCATTTGGGAAGTATGATATGGTTGTGCTGTTGAGGTGTTCATGGCTTGTCTCATGGTATGGAATAAGTTTGACCACTATAATCATCTTTGTTACTATATATAATTCATACATAACATTAATATATATTCTCTTACATATATGTTGCTGCATTCCCTTTAAGGCACGCTCCAGTGTGTAGTCAGCCCTTTTCTTTCCGATAGATATGAATTGTGGCAGAAACGTGAGGGCTTTTAGCACTGAAGTAGCACTGTGTGGCTTCCAGTTCTGTCCGTGCTTCAGTTTTCACCAGTTCATGAATAAACACTATGTGTGGGATCTCACTTTATGCTAGAAGGAGCATCAAAAACTGAAGAATTTGTTGAAATGGTAGTTTAACAGGACTTTGATCTTAGACCATGCAAATTGTTTAAGGCTCTCAGGTCCAAGTGGACTAAGTTGAAGAGTGAAAGGCATGACTGCCTCTGGATGCTACAGAATTTCTGTTCACCAAATGCAATTGTGTTTATGTTAATTAAGTAAGGAAGGAGGTTATTCTTTAAGAAATAGAAAACCTTGTTCAGAGATAGGAGGTAAGAATAACTTTCTGCTGCTTGTCATCTTTGCAAGTGAAAATAACCCTGGAAGAAGGTTTTATTTTCTTTGTTAACATTTGTGAATGTAATTTATATGACGCATTTTGCAAATTGAGCAAAACTAAAAATGGCACACTGAATTAGAACAGTGTTAACGCTTTCTTTAAAGCAGCATTAAGCCTTTTGCTTTTACTAATGCATTTCCAGTGTAAAAGTAGACTTTACACTGGAAATGTGATTTACACTTGTTTATACTGTTCATGCAGTGAAGTTTAAGCTGCGAAGTACCTCTGGAAGAGGAAACATAAGTATTTCAAAGCTCTTTATTGTATAGATCCTGTTAGCATAAGAAGATCACTTCCACTGTGTTTCTGAGATGAGTGTCATAGCCTTGCAGTTTATTGCGTTTGACAGAAATAGTATGTTGCCATGACTTTCAGTGTTTGTGTCGGAGTACTTAAGGTAACAGGACAGCACTGAGAACTGTAACTAGGAGTGCTGCTATTTTCCGCTCTTCTTCTGTTGAAGAAATCTGGAGAAGAGCTGTATTCTCTGAAGTAAAAATGCCTGTGGAACAAGCTGCATTGGGTGGGAGGAAACTTGGCACTTGAGATTTTTAAGAGAAGTTGCCAATAATATTCATTCTCGCTCAGACCCTCGAAATTAGTCCAGATAACGTTGATGAAAATCCTGCCATTTTGCCATGATGAAAGACTCACACACTGACAGATTGAGGAAATGCTTGTATTCAAAATATGTGCTATATTAGCTGTGGAAGAGAAACATCTTCCCCAGATAATAGGAGTTACTTAGTTTTAAATGTAGGGAGATACATATTTAAAATATAAATCTGTTAAATAGAATTTAAAATCATAGTTCTTTTCTAAGAACAACTGGGGAAGCTTATGTGACTGCTGCACTCTGGCTTCAGGAAAGCCTTGATTGGGATAGATTTATGCACAATGCTTACATATTTACAGTCACAGGAGGTCTGTAAAGATCTCAGCAATCACACACCATTAACCAAAATTAGTTTTAAAAATAGTTTTGTAGCGTAACATAGCTCATTCTGTTTAATAAAGAAATAAATATTTTTTTTAGAAAAAGCACTCTAATCTTTGATATAAAGTATACAAATTAACTAGTTGAGAACACTGAATACTACTTGTGTTTGACAGATGATTTTTTTTCTGAGATTCAGCATTTTTTCTGGCAAAAATTTCTAAAAGGGTTTTTTACTTCAGCATTTGAGATTTTGTTTTTCATATAGCTATGCTCATCCATGTTACAAAACACTTCATTGAAGTTTATTTTTATGTTAATTTTACTAGTTAACGTTTCTCAGTTTAAGCAATACCAGCTTCACTGTTACATGGTTGGTTAAGCCTTACCGTGGAGCATAGTGTTCTACTTCCTGGCTTTCAAATGCTGCAGAAGGATTTTATATGCTTAGGACCAAAATTTTATTGAACTGGAAGCCTTCATTTAAAAACTTACCAATCTGGTAAGGTTTTTTTTCCCCTTCTTTTTAAACTTACTGAATATTGTCATCCATGCTTTTATTGTCTTAGGCTGATGGAAGACATAGCTGTTGGTCAAGGAGTCTGTCGTTTAAATGGTGTTTGTTAGCGGAAGGCTTTTTCTACATTTCAGTGCATTCCTTTTCTTGCCTCCATCTCTGCCGTAAAACAGAATGTTAAAAGCTGTTTGACATGATGTTATAAAATGCAGAGAAAAAGCAGACTATAGAACTGAGTGTTTTCCATTGTAGAGTGTTTAGAAGATAAAAGGATTATGGACTGCTTGTGATTTACATGTGTTACATGGCCGCATTTTGCAGAGATTTGCAAAAGCCTGGGTTATAAACTTCTGCGTGCATTTTAGTTCAATAGTTAATAAGAACAGGGCCTGTTAAAACCAACTTTTAAACACTATTCTGGAAATCTTTTTGACTTTAATATGAACACATTTGGGACTGTTTTAAGTACTCCATGATATTGATGCTTTGGGAGGTTAGACAGTGCAGTGGCTTTAGTTCTACACTGCTTATTAAGCCTTGGATGCTTTAGGGGGCTAATTAGCTTTTAGATACTCTTTAAGCCTTGAGCCAGATCATTAGGGACTGATGTATATTTGATTGCCATTTTAAAGAAGAAAATATTACCAGGGCATTAGAGGCCAACTCTGTTCCATAACTTCATATATCTATATTTGAACTTTTTGATTGGGCTGCAGTCACAGGTCCCCAGCTATCTAGGCTCCTGGAGCACTGGTGTGTTACAAGCAGTGTTTATAGACATTGAAAATCAGTTAAGTCCGTTGCTAAACATACAAGATACGCTTTTCTTTGCAGACAAATGCAAATCCATTACACTTCAGTGATACGGGTAAACAAGGAAGCTGCCTGATTTGGAATGTATAGCTCCCCTGGTAGTTTATGGAGTAAGACTTCCACCTTTCTCCTCACCAACCAAAATGGGGACACAGCTATACTCGGTCTTTTTGCAGCATTTCACAAGAACTCGCATGCATGTATAACCATCTGAAACCTGTTTTAAGAAAATGAGCAACATTAAAAGGGGGATCTAAATTCTCTTTAGACTGCATTGCTGATGTTATCTTTAGTTGAAAGACAAACCAGTTGTTTTTCCCCCTCCTCTCAGACTCAGTCAAACTGCGTAATTCTAGGAAGCCTCTCCAACCAAACAGATTTAATAAAACTAGTAAAAGTATTGGACTTTCTCGGTGTTTCTCATGCTGTTCTGCCATATGCTTGCTTCAGGGATGTGATGTTCCTATTGGGCTCTTAGTGCTGGCTGCCCACTCTTTGCCCAGACCAGGGTCAAATACAAGAAAAATGGTCAGGAAGATGGAGGCACTGTTTTGGGCTGGAAGTTTCAGGTTTGTTTTGTTACTTAATAAAAGGCTTTAAAGAAGAGGCTTTTTGAGGGATAGGAAAAATTTGGACAAAACTATGCTTGGTCTTACTTTATGGGCATTTGCATGAAAAGCATACTAAAACTTATTTGAAAATGCCTCACCTGCTTTAGCAGAATGAGGACAATGAGTTCTCTTCACCAAAGGAGGCCTCATTCTGAATACACTAGTGCTAAATTTCTAATGCATTGGTTAAAGTCCCTCCCATGATTAAACTCACACTTCAGATTAGCAGGTTAACCTCTCGCTTGTCCTTACTAGTCAGTGTTTTCTGTTTGTTTGCTGTTCAAAAAATAGGCTACTAAATAAAGATTTTTAAAATCTAGTTTGGGTTATGGTGTGGAAAAGAATAAAAACCACTTCTGCGTATATGAATTAAAGGAATGTGAATGGTGGAGTGGAATTAGAATGTTAACGGTTTGTAATTCAGCATGGCTGCAGGTGGAAAAGGCTCCTACTGAATTTGCTGAAGGAAAGAGCTGGTGACAACTCATTAAGAGCTTGTGGTTTGCACGGTGGTGAGATAGTGGATGACGGCTGGAAATGGAAGCAGTCTGAGACATTGTAGTAGGCTTTTTCTTATTACTTCAAACTGTAGGCTAGGTGTACCTTCTTTTCCTTGGAAAAATATCTGACTTGCCCAAGCAGACTGTGACCAGTAGTGGACTACTTTAGCTGAACTTTGTGGATTGCAATTAATTTTGGGGTGTACAGTCAGGGTTCTTGCTGCCTCTGCCACCTGACATTCATATCCCTTCTGTTGGGAGATTTCTTTTTTCTTTCTCGTGGGAGGAAACCAAATTAATTGCTCCAGGACTAAAAAGTACTAAGACTAAGGTATTTTAGATTTGCCTCAAATACGTAATAGCATTACTGAGAGAGGACATAATATTAATTGAGGTCCCTGGAAATGATGTGGGATAGAATTCTGGTGTACCAGCCACTCCTCCCAGTTTCGTGTCATCAGCAAACTTGCTGAGGGTATGCTCTGTTTCTTTGTCCCAGTCATTGATGAATATGTTGAACAGGACTGGACCCAGCACAGACCCCTGGGGAACACCGCTAGTTACAGGCCTCCAACCAGATTCTGTGCCATTGAACACGACCCTCTGAGCTCTGCCATTCAGCCAGTTCTCAATCCACCTCACTGTCCACTCATCTAACCCACACTTCCTAAGCTTACCTATGAGCATGTTTTGGGAGACAGTGTCAAAAGACTTGCTGAAGTTGAGGTAAGCAACATCCACTGCTCTCCCTTCATCTACCCAGCCAGTCATGCCATCATAGAAGGCTATCAGGTTGGTCAAGCATGATGTCCCCTTGGTGAATCCATGTTGACTACTTCTGATAACCTTCTTTTCCTCTGCATGCCTGGAGATGACCTCCAGGATGAACTGTTCCACCACCCTTCTGGGGATAGAGGTGAGGCTGACTGGCCTAGAGCCTGTAGTTGGCTACCCTCCAGTTCTCGGGCACCTCTCCTGTCCTCCATGACCTTCCAAAGATGATGGAGAGTGGCTTAGCAACAGCGTCTGCCAGCTCCCTCAGTACTCGTGGGTGCATCCCATCAGGGCCCATGGATTTGTGAGGATCTAGTTTGCCTAAATGATCTCAAACCCAATCCTCCTCAACCAAGGGGAATTCTTCCTTTCTCCAGATTTTCTCTCTTACCTCTGGAGGCTGGGATCCCTGAGGGCCAGCCTTACTAGTAAAGACTGAAGCAAAGAAGGCATTCAGTAATTCTGCCTTCTCTGCACCTTTCATCACCAGGGCCCCCACCTCGTTCAGCAGCAGGCCCACAGTGTCCCCAGTCTTTTACTACTGATGTATTTGAAGAAGCCCTTCTTGCTACCCTTGACATCCCTTGCCAGATTTAGTTCCAGGAGGTCCTTGGCCTTCCTCATTGCATCTCTGCATACCCTGACAACATTCCTATATTCCTTCCAAGTGGCCAGTGCCTTTTTCCACATACTGTAAACCTTCTTCCATTTGAATTTTTCTAGAAGCTCTTTGCTCATCCATGCAGGTCTCCTGGCTCCTCTGCTTGACTTCTTCCTCACAGTGGTGCACTGACCTTGAGCTTGGAGGAAGTGGTATTTGAATATTGACCAGCTCTCTCGGACCCCCCTACCTTCTAGAGCCCTAACCCATGGGATTCCTCCAAGGAGGTCTTTGAAGAGGCCGAAGCTAGGTCTCCTGAAGTCCAGGGTTGTAATCCTACTTGTTGCCCTGCTTCTACCATGCAGGATCCTGAACTCCACCATCTCATGGTTGCTACAGCCAAGGCTACCCCCAACCCGCATATCCTCAACCAGACCTTCTTTGTGAAGGTGAATATTAAAGTGATAAAAGGGTATGGTTCAGTAATATGAAGAGGAGTTCTTGTTAGCTGGTTTTGAGATGGGGTATATGAGCTTTACAGAATCAGTGTTTTGCATATTATATGACCCCCTGTGTTAACAGGTGTTTTATTTTACCATTTCAGGGCAGATGAATTGAGCAGAAAAGGTTAATGCCTTGAGTGCTGGAAGCAGGTGGTTGATAGCTTTGAATATTTATCTGATTAACTGCATGTTGGCTGTTGTCCTAGCAGGCCTGACTTTTCCTACGGAGGGAGCATAGGAAAGCATGCAGAAACCTGCTGTAGCAGGATTAATGCAGAAGTCAACATGATCTAAACTTGTCCTTACTGACAAGTGTGATTTTTATTTATTTTTGGTTCAAAAGACTATCTACTAATACTTAACGTGTGTTTGTCCTAGAACAGAGAATGCCTGCTTGTCTGGGTGAGCTTGAGTGGAAAAAGCATCTTCTTTCACACTTCTGAAGGAGTGGTGTCACGTGGTTATGTTAGTTGCTAACTCAGAAGGGGCAAAAATAATGTTGGGGATTTTTCTGTTTTGTCTGTATTCAGTAAAGCTCTCGCTTTTTATATGGAATTTTGTTGTAACTTGTGTCTCTGTCTAATGCACATCTGTAAATACTGTGATGGTATACTGCGATTTTTAATTTGGTGTATTTAGTCAAGGCAATTTGGGATATTGCCAGTGCAATACAGCAGTTCACATTTGGCATTGAACACCTCAGTTGCTATCTTGACCCTTGGTGTTCCACTCTTGTGAGGGACATGAACATGGACAACTATTTCTTTTGAATTTAACTTTGTAGCCAATGTTTCTTCTTACTTGTAAGCTTTTTTTAACTTTTGTGAAGAAACAGCAGAAGCACAGGCCAACAGCAAGAAACAGTGGCCACAGCATTGTTTAACTCCAAGTATGTGTTTGAATTTGAAACTTCCGAAGAGATGATGTCTGATAACTGCTTTTAACAGGATAAATGATCAACTTTTTTCATGTACTGGTTTTACAGCTCACAGCACAATGGAAACTGTCCCTCGTTAGTGCCTCCAGCTACCAACATAACACAAATACTAACCAACAAGCTATACACACGTTTGCTCCAAATAGGAAAAAAGCCTATTGTTTTTCTTGGGTGTATTGTAGTTTATTCGCATGATCTCAAGGGAAATTTAGTAATGAAGATGCAGAGGCTCATTTTTTACAAAAGAACAATGTTAAATAAAATTGTCTAAAATATAGCTCATTGTAGAAGCAATTTGTGAATACCTCTTATCATACTGGGTAGCATGGATTTTTCTCATAAAAATTTAATATGCCTCCAGTTTTTATTTTGTCTTTCCCTGTGCTTTTCTTGTGAAAACAGTACCATTGAAGTAGCCCATTTCTGTAATAGGCTTCTAGTTTGTTTGCTTTTACTTTATACCAGTTGTCAAGTAAGAAATTTTTCTCTGTGGAGCTGTTGATTGATACCTGTAACTCCAAAAAATGAAAGAGTGTCAGAAATGTTATTTAGAGTCAGAAAAGATGCAACCATGGTTGTATCCTAAGTACAATGAAAACTTCACTTTCACATCGTTTCAGAAAATAAATACCGTGTTTAACTTGAAATATGAATTGAGGTTGTTTCACTTCTTATACAAGGAAAGCAGCAGAAAATGGAATTTTTACATCAGATTGTCCTTAGCTTCAGATGTTGCCCCTTTGAGATATAATACCTGAACTTGAAATGGTTCTTCAGATATTTCCTCTTTTTGTGTTTTCTTTCTTGCTATTAGTAGGAGGTCTCTTGTTTAGCTGGTATTGGACACATTTGCTAGCTTAGACACGTGAACTGTCTTGGACTGAACCAGCAAAGACATTTGATACAGGAAGCTCTTTCAAGATAAAGACTACAAAATTTAAGAATTTGTGAAATGCAAATTGAAATTGCTGATCTTTTACCTGAGAAGTGGAAGCTATGGCTATTTTTTTTCTATACATATGAAAGTTATATGGCCTCTTTTGGTCCTATTGCATGTAATTGCATTTGTGGCCTGTGGATTTGACTGTATATGTATGCATGCATGGAACATACCTATACTCAAACGTTCTAGAAATCAGGCTAAATATGTGCTTTTGCACAGGCTTTGTTTTGACCTTTCCTCTATGGTTCAGCAGAGTTGCTTCTGATTTAGTCCTGAACTAATATAAATCCATCATATGGTAAACCTGGAGCTTCAGAATTTGGTAACTTTGTAGTATTCACTATGTACTGAGATGCTGCAATTTATCTTTTGAAACGTGAATAAATGCAGTCTCAGTTTGGATGGTACAAAATGGTGTGGGTGAGGTGCTCATTGCTGATGCACAAATACAGGCAGCCAATCAAGACAAGCCTGATTCACCTTGCGGGCGGTGGTATGGAACGCTTGGTTTTGTTACAGTGTTTGGTAATTCATGAACATACCTTGAAATGGAGCTTGGATGAGGGGTTGAGGGGCAAAATGAACATAATTTCTAAATGGTTTTGCAATGAGAAAAGAATTTCTAGTATTTACTGTGGAAATGACTACTGTGTAGTCATGAAGGTAGCAGCTCCCCAGTGTAACTTAACTACAGATCTCTAAGGACCCAGAAGACTAGAAGATGACACTGCTAGTGGTCCTGGCCTATTGTAGATATTAAGAAAGAAACCCCCAAATTTGCCAGTCTTTTCTCTAATGATTTTAACGTTTCTTTTTTTTTATAATGTAGAAATTGAAATGGCAGCTCAATTTTTACTGGCTTTATTCCTTTGTTCCGCTAACTGATGTGCTCATGAGGAAGGGGATTATTTGCTTCATATTTGAAATACATTGGTTTTCAGTGTTAATGGCATAATATGAATTAAATGCAGTGTTAAAATATCTCTTGAGCAACATGTTTTTTTAAGTCAACAGTTCATAGTTTTTACAGCAAGCAGTGCATGCTCTTCAGTTTGTGGTTTCCAATTCTGTTTCACAAAAGATACCAGTTAAGCATGTTTGTTGCAAAATTTTTAAGTTAAGCTGTTGTGAAATGCTACTCAACATTTTACGATTATTGGAGGAAGGACATTGAATTAGAATAAGCCAGGTATTGCGCACTCTGTTGTCATTCTTTACAGATGCTGTGGTTGAGATGCAGTGTGCCTTGCTTGAATTTCTTGTGACTTTTGCTCAGAAACCACATGCTAAGATGACGTTGACATATTCTAAGAAAATTGTCAGGGAGTATGTTTTTATTGAGGAGATGGGCCGTAACTGACTTTCTCTAACATCCTAAATTGTATTACTTACATAATCAGGCTTCCAGCTGGAGTTCATTGCGTGGTGCAATATTTCCATGTGAAGAGAGGAAAACAGATCGAGTTGCCCCATTTCTCTTCTCTTTCCCCTGCTCCCTGCTGGAAATGTCCTGGTGGCACAGCTGCTACCAGCTTCACCCCCTGCCAAAGATGCAGCGTTGCTTTGTGGCTTCAGGAGCAAATGGCAGGTGGCGGGATAGAGGGTGCAGCTTTATTTTGTCTTCTCAAAACATACTTCAAGTAGCTTTAGTTGTGGCTGATGCTGTGTGTTCCTTTCCTGCCTTTATCTTCCCCGATAGGGACAAGCTGTTGAAGTAACACAGCTTTGGTGCTCTTCTATTAACCTTTGCCGACTGTCCTGAGGATTTGGGGTATCCAGATGTTTGAAATAGAATTAGAAAATCATTACAGCAGTGTGTGAGGGTTTTGTTTCCTTCTCCAATGCTGATTTGTGATGCTTTTCTCTGTATTTTTCTTTCGTTTCTAATTTTAATCTGTTTACAATAGGGAGAGACAAACCTTTTCAGTATGACAATTTTCTTCCTACTTTGCCTGACTTGAATGATAATGAGAAGCTTCTAGTATGTTTTAATGAGGTTACCTTTTTCTCAGCATTGAGAAGTAGCATAATAGGATGTTTTGTTACTGACCCACAGTAAATCTGGATTTTTTTTGTTGTTGTTTTTAATTGGTTGGCTTTATTTTTTTTATAGGAAACTTCTCTGTTGCAATGATGTGGACACACTAAGCCATTGATCCAACCATCGTTATTCAACTGCACAGGGATTCAGTTTCATTTCTCTGCGAGAATAGGCAGTGCTTGTGTGTTTTTCCTTTTAAAAAACGTGTTCATTCACTTTGCACTGTGGGAAAATGCATGCTGCCTTTAGATGCTAAAACATGCAACTTATCCGTGGACTAGAGCCTGTATGTATAAGAATTGTAGACTTATGCTGATAGAAGGAAAAATATATATTGATATGTGAATGCATATAGAAGAGGGGCATGGCTAGTCAATATTACAAGCGGATCTGTTAGAGCGGTAGATATTTCTCTCTGTGTTTGCTTTTAAGAGGCAGGAGAGATTGCTTCTGAATTGGAACCTGAAACCCAGGTTGAGGATATTTGCAGAACCTCTCATTAGATGAGTAATTCCACTCTATCTTTGACTAATACACTGGACCCTCCGCAGGAATTAATGGTGTGGTATTGTAGCAGCAGTGCAGCAAAACTTAATGAAAGAACTTATGGGGAAAGTGATTGTATTTTGAAAAAACTCAGACAGTTTTAGAGCTCCATACTCACAAGCAATAAGACATGGCCATGTGTTGTGTCCAGCAATCAGGTGCCGTGATGTATGTGTTGCACTGATGTAGTCATGGGATGACAAGAGGAGCATGTCCTTCGTTCTTAGGTTGGCTTTTGATGTGCCTTTTGTATTCTTTACAGTACCTAACCGGTTACAATATTTTTTTTTTTTTTTTTTTTCCTTTCCTGTGCCATGCCTGCAAGTGTTAGGGTTTGCTCAGTCTACTTCTGTCTACTTATCTGGGCTATCTTACTTAAAGCTTCAGTGCTTCTCTTCATCTTCCTGCCATCGTCTGTTAGTGGCTCGAGTTTTTGGTGTGGGTGTAGACTCTACCTTATTCTAGGCTGCCACTTGTTTTCCTGCCATGGTGTCCTGAGAAAGCTGCATACGGTTACTGTGATCTGGTTCACCTGCTAATTCATGTGCTGTCAACACATGCCTTTTTATGTCCCTTCCTCTTCTGTCCCTTCTGATGCTTCCACACCTGTGCAGCCCCATTCATTCGCTAATCATACCAGTCAGAACATTCTCAGTACAAATCTCAACAACAGACTGCAGTAAAAAGATACTTGACTAAGAATGGGTGTATCTTAATATTATTTTTAATGAGCTTTCCATTGTAACATTTGAAACTTGTGCATTTAATTCTTTTAAATACATATTTTGTGAATTAAATAGACATTTTGTATAATACAGGCTGCTGCTGAGGTATAAAAAAATCACCAAATAGAAATCAAGTAATTCACTGCAGTTACCTAGTCAGGACCCTTGTTGTTATTTGTGCAATATCTCCATTTCTGAAATCTACTGTGATTGATGCACCAAGTTCCTGGAATTGAGGCGAGATGAGAGAGAGTTTTCTTTCAGCTGAGTTGGTACTGACTGAAGGCATGTCTCTTGCAAATCACGCTGCTCAGATCAGAGCTCTGCACATCACGTGTAAGTTTTTGAAGAGTCAGTGGAAGGTTACATTCTGTCTTCCCTGTCATCCTACTTACCTTTAATGACAGGCTACTGCTACTGCCATGAGATGAATTTCAGAATAACAATCTGGTATTTTTTCATTCTTTTAAAAAATGTCAACAAGCAAAACTTGTTATTTTTGTTTGGGAGTAATGAGTAATGCCTTCAATCAAATCCCATTGGGTTTGCCTCTAAGGCATATGTTGTTAAACTTCATTTTCCATCTTCCCCATGTAACACTTAGAAGCCCAGGGAAAAGAAATAAATTTTAGCTTTATTTTTGTTGGAATTATGAAGTTTAATTGCCTGTTTTTACTAGAAGTATTGTGTCTGCTGAAAACTGTTATAGCGCCAACATTAAAGGCACCTTTGGGACTTCTGTGAGGTCTCTTGCTGATCTAGGGTCACTAGGTGGTATCTCTTCTGCTTAGGCGTGGTTTTAAGCATCTATCCTGTTTTTCTAAGCTGTGGTTCAAATCAACATCAGCAGGGCTAATGGTGCTATGCTGCAAAATCCAGCAGCAGGGTGTCCCTGCAGGTGGGGGGAAAAAAAAAAATTTATTATTATTAACTGGGGTTGGCGAACTTGAGTTACAGCAGCAGTGAAGACGAGCGTGCTTGTGTTTGTACATCCCAGTAACTGTTCAAGAACTCCGAGACAGCTATTGCAATAAAGCAGCTATCTTCAGTTAAAACAGCTCTCCATGCCCACAGATGAACAGCTCAACTTCTGCTTCTGGACCTCTTACTGAGCTGTTTTACAAGGCCACGCTCTCTGTCATCCTGTATAACCTGTCCTTATGATTGAAAGGAGAGCTGGGAGCATATGAAGCTCAAAGACAGCTGTACTTAGATGATATGCATTATTAAATACCCTAACATTGTTTCTAATACTTTGTTTTCTAGGATTCCCAAGGCTTTAGAAGATGAATACCTGGCTATTAGGAAGGCTTAGGTTAAATCTGGACTGTAGGGAATTTGTATCATAGATGGAAAACAAGAGAATACTCAAAAATAGCATAGGACTGTTGCTTTCTGACTGTGTTTAACCAAAGTGATTTAATTAAATTCCTGAAGCTGTTTAGATGCTTCTTTGGAATTAACTGAAAACAAACGTGTTTGTCTATAGTTTTTGACAGTTGATATAATTATGTTAAATTATTTTGTTTATAGATTTTAGCATCCATGCAGTTTGAGAAGTTAAATAAATAGAACTGGAACATACAAGTGGGGATCTTTATCAGCCACTCCTAAGGTCTTGTGTCTGTTTTCCTTATCTGAATTAGTTATGTTCTGAGCAGTCCCCTGTAGCTAGGCAGTGGCTAACACAAATAGTCCCTCTCCATCGTGATCTGTATCAGCCACCTATAGCACACCTCTAGGTAGTACTGGACCTTGTGGATTACCCAAATTCCCTGTTGCTATTGCATGTGCAGAAAATGGTAGTTCCTCATGTAGTTTAAGTAGCCTTATTTATTCATTGCTTTACTCTGCACATAAGCACAGGCTGGTTGTGATGACCTGTGCATTTGTAATGTCCATAGTTGTCTGTGGAGAGGTACAGCATTTAGCGGTTGGGGGAAAAAAACCTGCACCTAACAAACCAAAAAACTACCCCCCCACCCCCCAAAAAAAAAAAAAACCCAAAACAAACCCCAAAAAAGCCCAAGCAACAAACAAATCACCCCTTCTTCTGGACCTGTAATACGTCAATCAAAATAAATACTGCTACATCGAGTGCTGGAGCGTGGTATATTACTTTAAAAATGTTTTATATGTATATAAAATACGAAATATATATGCCGCTCTGTGTATCTCTCTCCCTCATTCCTGATTACGTGCTAGCTTTATACCACCTAAGGATATTGTTAAATGTCTCTTTGAGAACAAAATTTTACTGCGTTCATCAGAAGTGGTATCATTGGGAAGGATTAAGGATTAAATTCTTAAGCAAAGTGGTTGTGTCTGTCCCCCGCTTACGCTTGCTTATGGATGTGGGGTGAGCTTTATTGCGGGGGTTACGTGATTGTAACTCTGACTGTAGCCAGTATGAAACATAATGTGTTATCTGGAACGTGGTCTTTCCCCACTGTAATGAGTCATTAATGAAGAGACAAAGTAACTTCCCGTTGTGCCTTCCAGACTTACCTGGTGGCCTTACAAAAGGAGGTATTGGCGTGATAAGAGCCACAGCAGTAGGAAGCATGGGTAGCTTTGTCAGTGGTTACGATTATCGCTTTGTTATGGCAATTTCCAGAGGAAGTCATGCATGAGTCATAAATTACAGGTTAGTTTAATACTCAAAATATTTTCCCATAAACAAATTCACGATTTCTGTTGTTAGGCGTTACCATGTTGGGGGACGTTATAAAATTTGCATCCTTGCTTAACTCTCAGTTGAAAATATATTCAAAATATGGAGGGGGGAATATTGATAAGGTGTATACAAAGTCCACTGGGAAGTACTACAACCATGGCCTAATGCTGAATCGAAGTTGTTATTCTCTGTTGATCTAATCTTTGATATTATTGATGTTTGAAAACCACTAATGAAATTTCTTGACATTGAACTGCCTCCATCCTGTTTGCTCACTTTGAAAAGGAATCCCAACTAGCTTACAGATGTTTCTTAGTAAAGACTGGAAGAAAGACATTGAAAAATCCCCATTCAGTCATTTCTAGAGAGGCCTGCTAAGTTTGATACAAGCTAATTTCCTGATGTAAAGTGATCTCAGGGTGTAAATCACTGATGTATGTAACAATTTCATTTCCAGGGTTTGGAACTTAACTCTGATCTCAAGGTAAAATTTCCTCAAAAGGTGCAAACTTAACAAACCGTCTGCTCCTTAACTCTTAAGTTCCTGTGGATGTTAGTAATTCAGAAACATTGGCAAAACCAGTCTAAACTGTCTTGTCAGATTAAAAGCAGAAATTATTTCTGGTTTGTAGAAGGTGAAGCAAGCACCCTGGTTTATCAGTGTTTAACTCATGCCAAGGTGACCGATGTTGGATGATCCCAGGGAACAGATTTATGTGGGAAATGTTGGGTCTCTAGTGTCTGCAAAGTTCTTTTATGTAAAAGCAGCTATGGAACATGTATTTAAAAAAATATGAAGGAGATTGTGTCAGTATCTTCTGTGGCTCTGATTATTTGGGAAAATATCAGATTATCTTCCAAAACTTAACTCCCTTTTGTTAGAAATTGCACAATTTTTTGGCAAATTTTTCACACGTGGTAGGCTTAGGAGGATGGACTTGTGCTTTACATGGAATATGGTAAATCTATAAACTTCTGTGTAGTTCTTTGAAGATCACTTTCTTCATTCAAACAGATGATGGATATCAGAAAAAGAACCAGTTCCTACCCTTGATATATCAGTAAAAGATATTTTTTTTATTTGTGTGATCACAAATGCTTCTAATTGGGAGCAGGTGATTTTTCTTTTAACTGTTCCCACAAAATGTGTTCAGAAGCAAATTTTTACCAGTAAATGATCTTTAGCTAAATATTTCACAGATTTAAAAAAAAAAATCGTGTGGATAAACATTTTAATAAAAATGTTTCTGTTCTACTTATATTTCATGCCTTCTGTTATGTCATAGGAGAGCTATTTAAGCAATACCAAAACCAGCATGTAAAAGTACAGAAAAACAGGAGAGTGAATCTGAAATTGGAATGTTAATGGCTGCTTTGTTAGATACAGAATGACTGAGGGCAAGAGAAAAAAAACAAACCAAAGCAATTTTGTTTTATTCTTGAAGTGTTTTACTGTAACATGGCCATTTTGCCTGGAGTCTGTTGAACTGATGGCTTCAGTCAAACTGTTAGCTCCTGGCACATCAAAAACGTCTCTGATGGCTTAAGATGTCACTGCTTCTATACTGGATGTTATTGCACCTACAGCAGACAAAACATCCATATTAAATTTTCTTAAAGTTTTCTTCAATTCTTTTCAAGCAGTTCTTTAGTCTTCCATAAACCCCAATAAAGTAAAGGGAACGAAAGTTTGTAGACTGAAGGACTGAAGCCACGTGGTAGGCTTCAGAACTCGAGTTCTGCTTGTTTTTTTAATTTCAAACCTAAAGCTTTGGTCAATAACTATCTCTGCACAACCTTCCCTCTGTATCACTGACAGTTACTCTCCCTCATGGCTCTGTGTATATAGTTATGGAGGACTATTACTGAATTTGCAAAATCAAACACGCTGAAGTGCAGATCAGAATGAAGAACACCTATGCAGTGCTTTTTTTTTTTTTAAAACCTTATGACAGTTCTTATTCAATGATTACATGCTGTTTTTTCCAGAAGGTTACTGTCATATTCAGTGTTGTGACACAATTTCATTGCATATTCTGAGGTGACATTTACTGTTATTTAATACTTTTTAAAATTTGCAAACTCTTGTCAGAGGGCAGATTTTTAATTTCCTTACGGTTTTTCTGTGCTTCCTATCACCGTATTATGCAAGTGCTTTACACAAATGGATTATTTTATTTTTACAGTATTCTCTGTGGTCAGAGCTTCATGATATTCCTTTTTTCCTAGTGTGCTTGAGACTTAGCGGATGGTACCAGGGTCAAATGTATCCCTGAGTTTGGTCATCCAACATGTGACTCTCAAAGGTTTGATGCTTCTGAACCTCCTGAACCTTTAGCTGTGGCTGTGACCTTCCATGCCCAGTACCTGTTGGTGATAGCTGCTTCTGCAAGTCTGGCAGGCACCACAGCGGTAGGGCGTTCCCAAAGACAGACAGAGACAATTTAGAAGTATAAATTAATTCTGGAGCGGAAACATCCTTCAAAAGTGGGTTGTGGGTGGGTTTGAGGTCTTGTTTGGTTTTGTTGTTGGGGATATTTTTTGAGGATAATCAGGTGTCTTTACTAGGAGACCATGTTTTCTCTTTCTGGAGTCCACTAAATTGTGTAATATCCAGCTTCTGCCATGACTGTTAGAAAGGTCATAGAAATTACATTTGTCCTCATTACACAAACAGGGGAAACCCCTTCCATCCAGCACTGAGACAGGAGTCCTGGGGAAATGCATGAGCCTGTATAATTGTGTTAGAGATGCACTGTGAGGAGGCTGCAAGGAGGAAGTACTGATGCGTAGGGGCAACCTCACCTCTGGCCGTTTGACCTTTTGAGTGTTTGACTTTGCAAGCTAAATAATGTGTTTTGACCACAGTTTTGTGTGCATCGTTTTCTAGGTTAGAAAACAAACCAACCAACAGCAATTTGTTACATGACATTGCACTCTGTGCATCACTGTAACCTCTTTCCCAGGCTGCTAAGCCAGTTGCTGTTTCCCTCGATGCCATTCTCTGGTTCACCTCTGCTCTGCATTTATGTTGTGCAATTCATCTATTGCTTGAACAGCCTTGATTCACTGAAAGCAGGGGAGGCAGAGGCTCCCTGCTCTCTGTTTGGGTAGTTGGGATGCAGCCTGCTGTATCCTGGCGTTGTGTTTGGAGGGAATGTTGTGTTTTCTGGATGTGCTCGATGCAGAGTCTCTGAAGGACATGGTTAAAATCGGTGCCTTCTGCCGAGCTAATGCACCTGCAGTTTTTCAGAGGCCTGTAAGTTGGCCAAATCCAAGACTTTTTTTCATTGTGTTGGCGGAAAGCATGTCTGTCATGAAAACCTATTCTGTTGCCCATCTTGAAATCTGGCTAGTAAAAAAAAAAAAGTCTTCCTAACTTTTAAAAAATCTGTGGTAAAACACTGTATCTTGTTATACTGGGTATTCAGTCTTATTCTTGGAAGAGAGCTATGGTTTCTGGAGAGTTACAATTTCACGCTGGCGTTTCCAGAACTAATTAGATACTCTGGAAATTTCAGCCTGCTGGAGGGGAGGGGTTCTGAGCTGAAAAAAGAAGGTATTGGCCAACTATTAGATTGGACCTTTTGCAAGCAATCTAAGTAGTACAGCAGCTGAGTAGTACCTGACTTCAGTTTGGCAATCCTAAAATTCTTTTTAAATGACAACTAATAAAACAATTACATTTCTACAATGGAAAATGTTGAAGTACATATCACTGCATGTTCAGTGATTTTGATAAAGGAAAACAAAACAAAACTACTCTTAAATGATTCAGACTCAAAAAAAAATTGAAGCGTAAATTACAGAAATGAGTAAATCTTCTGTGACCTGTTTCCTAATGGTTGGCGTAGGCTTATCTAACGCAGTGAGCTCTGAGCTTTATTTAGGCAGATTACAGAAGGTGTGCCCAGGACCGAGAAGCAGTTAGGGATGAAGCTTATGTCATGCTGCCCGGTACCAGCTTGCAGCAGAGGTATGGCCAAGAGGTGTGGAGATGTTAGAGTCACTCTGGCCACCTCTCCTGTCCTGGCCTTGGCCCCAGGGAGCTGCAAACCTAACTGCTTGACAGGTGGCGGAGGGAGGTAATCAGGGTTGGATGTTTTCCTGCAGATGGTGGTAGAGTTACCAGATGCGCTTTTGTTTACCAAATGTTAATGGTTTCTTAAGGAAATAGCTCTCTGCCTTCTGGAGCAGCGTGTCATAACTGAGTGGAATAGTTAAAGCTCAACAGATTGCAATTTTAACTGCTGTCTCGGTTATGACTAATTAATAGGCCAGCTAACTCACATTGCTCAGGATCAACTATAGCCGCAATGACTTAAAGTGCACCTGCAGAGGTATTTTTTGTGGTCCTTGTAGATTATAAAATGGTTAAAGAGAGCGTGGTATGTTCTAGTTTTACCCTGACCATTTTAAACCATCACGTTATTTTAAGGTTGAAATCGAGAAATGCTCACAATGTCATTGCTGCCACTTTGCAAATGGAACTGACAGGTATGGCTCAGGTTTTAATCAGAAAAATGAAGTACTACTTGATACACTTATCTCAGTAGTTGTAAGGACAACATTTGATATGTTTTGGTCTTTTTCTGCTTCAGTTGCATGTCGGTGTGGAAGGCTCACTGAGCTTGAACAATGAAAGAAAATCTGTCTCACCTTTCACAAGTTAAAGTTTAAACAGCGAGGGTTACCTATCTACAGACAGGGAGTAAAAAAAGGAGGTTTCCTAGCTTTGCACCTGTCAAGTACTGCAAATAATTGCTGTTCTAAAGCACAAAACCCAAAACACAGGCTGTACAGCAGCTGCCGAGCCCGGCGTGTCGGGTATACGCAGGTCCCTGGGCCGAGTGGGTTGAGAAAGACGGAGCTTTTTGTGTGCAAAGCTGAGATGTGTTTTGTCATGTGGAAACCATGGGATACAGGTGTTGGTGTTTGCACTGGAGGGAAGAGCCAAAGCAGTCATGAGGGGGGTTTGCACACAGGTGGGAGGTAGCGAAAGCCTTGCTGTAACTTGAGTTGAATATGGCTCGAAGCATTTTTCCAACTGTCTCAGCTGGTCTCACAACAGGCAGCCTCTCCCCTCATGGGCCCTCCCTCGGTTATGTCTCCAGGTCAGAGGTGTAGCCTCCCTCCGCAGTAATGAGCCACGTTAGGAAAACTATATGTTTTCTCCACTCTTATGTTACAGGAGTGAGCGAACGACACACTAGCGCTTTTTTGTAGGCATGAATTAGCCCCCTTGTTTTGCTGAAATTAATTAGCCATGTTGCGCTTTGCTTTACTAGAAATCCATTACTGAGCACTTCAAAATTGAGGGGGGAAAAAAAAATGTGGACATTGGAATTTGAATGCTGCTTGTGGTTTAGTTCGGCCCTAATTTATAAGCTTTTTAAAGATAGAAAGTTTTTTTGTGACTTCCAGAAGTTTCTGTGTCAGTTGGAGACTGAAAAATTGCAGTAACCCAACAGTATTGAAAGAAAATCTAAAACTTAAAATGATAGGACTAGTAGTAATATGCATGTGGTGGGACTGAAAGCTGAATTACCCCCAGGAGTCCTTGGTTAAGGCATGCGTTTGCAGCAGCTTAAGCTTTATCCTCATGATTCTTTTTGATATTAAGCTTATTGAGTAACTCATTTTGTATTTCTTTGGTCAATACAGGTAATTTTAAGATGCTTGTACTCTTCATGATTTAAAGAAACAAAAAAGTGAAGTTATCTGATAAATCTGTTATACTTGTTCATACTAAACAAGGCAGTAGTAAACTGCATCGCGGTTTAGCATGGAAATAAGCTGTTAGTCCCCCTACCTCCACTAGGGCCTGCTTTTTTTCCTGTGGAAAATTACAGTATTTTAGTAAGTAATGAAACATGATCTGTTTAGGTGTTCTGAGAACACCTGGACCCCTAAAGTGAGGCAGCCCAATAAACATTGGCTTTCCATGTGGAGTTTCTTACTGTATCTTGCAAAGCCTGGCTTCTAGGATGGACAAAAAAGGAAACTCTGGGTTTCAGCTGTTGTGACAGGATGTGAAGAAAAGGGCAGCTGTGCTCGCTAAAGGGTTTTTAGCTGTAAATGACCCAGCTATAGGTGATTTGGGAACAAGGCAAATGTTCAAGACTGAAATCACCAGTATGCTACTTAGGTGTCTGGCTGTGGCTTTGTCTGGTAGGCTTCTTGGAGCATCTTCATGGAGCAGTTTATCTTTGAAGCTAGCGTAAGTTTTAAAAATGAGGATACTGATAGAATTTCATGAGACCCTGAGAAAAAAAACTATATTTATGTGCTAAATTGCATTTTGTATTTATCTGCTCTGTGAGGAAGAAAAGTATTATCAGTTTTGTTTAAAGAGAATCAAGGTATTAGGAGAACTGACAGAGGTCCCATAAGAAGTTGGTGGCAGAGCTAGGAAATCGACCTAGCTTAGTAGAGTCCCGCTGCAATGCTTAATCCAGCAGCATTAGGGGTTTTTTCACTCTTCTGTGTAGCACAGCTGGCAGCTGAATCCAGGCATGTTTTTAAGAGTCTGAATTGTATTGTTTATTCTTATTTTAAAAGAAAAACAAAAACACTGGAGAAATTTCTTTGGTTTTGCTAACCTGTATTGAAGAATCTTGTATTTGCTTCATGCTAACAAAAAGCCACTGTCTTTTTGCTGCAGGTTGCTTGGCTAGTATTCGTTATCATGTTAATCTTGTGCATCTTGTTAAATTGGTAGTTAAACTGATACAAAAGCTGTATGTAGACATATCTAAAAGAGCAAAGAAACTTGTGCTGTTGCTGGTCTGTGCAGTCATGCACCCCTGTGGCTGCTGGCTCTTACATCCTCTTTTTCATCTTGCTGTTTTAAGTCAGTTTGCTGTCTTTTTGTCACACAGTAATCCCTCTAAGACAGGGATGCTGTTTTTCAATATGTTCATGCAGTTCAAGGACAGTAGAGTCCTGCTCTGCATTGCTGCTGTGTCTCAGCAATTGCTCAGTGTCTCAGTGCAGTGAAGTGAGGTGAGGTGTGAAGCCACATCACTCTTAATTTCCTCCTCATCCTTAGTTGACTTTTATTATTGTTATGTTAGAGAAGTCAAACGTGGGTCAAAATTGTACCCTTTCTCCTTAGATTTAATATTTTAGTGTTCAGCAGTTTATCTAGGTCTATGGCCATACTTTCAGTTGGGTACAGTTGAAGCTTTTTTTTCTTCTCAGTCCTTGTTTTAGGACCATGTGGTCCGTGTGCCTCATTCCTGTGTTATAGTAATAACAGGGCAGCCTTGCCTGTATACTGACACTCTCACTGCACGAATCCACAATTTTTGGTTATACAGATAATAAATATTAGTCGAAGATTATTAATTTTGAATTCATGGTATTGAGCACTTCATGTCTGGCTGTTTGCTACTTGTGTTTTACACAGAGAATTTAATGTAATAGTCAGCTAGTCATAATCTTTCATACTTGTAACAGTGGAGGACCTTCCAACTCTGTGTGCTTAGGCAAAGATATACTACATACTGTAAATCTGTTTGCTAGTTTTTTAATTAATAGTGATAGCCTGGTCACTCTAAGTGGTTTTTTGAAGGTGCATGGTCATAATGCATGTGTCAGTGGGGCTTCTTGGGTGTTGATACCACGTAACATTTTTTTTTTTTTGGTGTGAATGATGGGATGAAGAACATCCTTACCAGGTTTGCAGATGACACCAAAGGGAGGAGAGTGTTTGATGGCACAGCAGTGTGTGTTTGGTGGGACCTCAGCAAGTTGGAGGAATGGGCCAGCAGAACCTCATGAGGTTCAGTGGAGACACGTGTACCTTGAATAGGACAGACGCATGTAACAGTGTGGGCTGGGACCCGATTATCTAGGGAGCAGCTTTGTGTGTGTGGAGTTCATTTGTGGTTTTTGGTTTTTTTTTTTTGTTTGTGTTTAAAAGAAAATGAACCTGGTGGACCCCAGGTTGAGTCAGCAGTGTGCCCTTGCAACAATAAAGGCCAATGGCTAGGCTACATTAGCAAAAGTGTAGCCAGCAAGCTGATGGAAGCGATTATTCTTGCTTACCATTTGAGAATGGAGCTGGAAAACTGTGCCCAGTTTTAGACTCCTGAAGACAAAATGGGTATCAGCAAGCTGGAGGGGATTTATCAAATGGCTGCTGAGATGACTAGAAGGCTGGATATGAGATCTCATTGCTGTCTTCAAGTGCCTAATTTGTAGCTACAGAGAAAATGGAACCCAAATTTTCTCAGAAGAGCCCAGTGACAGGACAGGAGGCAGTCTTCTGGCAGCAAAACCTTGGTGTAGTAATGGGAAGAATGGGAGTAATGATTTTATTGTAATTCTGACTGGTTATAAAGAAAAAATTGTTCATGGCAATAGGGGAGAAGTAGTAGGAACAGGTCAGTTGATGAGGCTGGTATCCATCTTTGGGGAGTCTCCATCCTCGGATATGCTCAAAACTCAACTGGAGAACTTTGGGATTCGTTACTGAACTTTGGAGTTAGCCCAGGTTTAACCAGGTGTTGGAACTAGATGGGAAGTTAAGGAGGACTTTGGAGATCCTGTATGACCAGAGTTTTTTTGTGGTTCCATACAGCTGTCTCTTTGATGAAGGGTTTTTGAAGACATCTTTTTATATGACTATATTAACCTGTCTTATGCCAAGGCACATGTAAAAAAACTTGGGTTTGAGGCCTGGAGACTGCACCAGTCTAGCTCTGGAGTGTGTGTACATACATGTCATTTCAAGTGATTTTTTTGGGGAAGAGCTTAGTTGACTGCGAACAGGAGAGGAGTTTTTGTGTTCTTTCAGCTTCTCTAATGTCAGAGAGCAGAGCCAACAAGAGCTGGTTTGGAAAACAATGCTCTTACAAATAGAAATGCTCTCAGTGACAAACTACTTGTTTGCACACACAGCTAGTCTGGAGCACTGCTGTTCCCCTGTTTGTTTTTGTTCAAAAGTCCTGAAATTTGTAAATATTGTCTTTGACCTTTTCTTAAGAAAAGAGGGTGGCAGGATAGAAGCATATACACTTTCAAATGCTCTCACTATCAGGTAAGGCCAGAGTGCCATGTTTATAATGCTGGCTGGGAGGTACAATGGTAAAATTGAAAAAAGTTAAGGGGGGAAAAAAAGAGAGAAAGAGAGCAGGATCAGTAAACAAGATAACTGTTAACTGTTTACAGACATTTCTTCCTAAAAGTACAGTTTCTAAAATGAAATTACTTAATCCTTAAAACAGGAATTTTGGGGGCTAATTTGTCAATTTACTGTTTTGAGGGTTTTGCATCTTGAATGTTTAAGTGCTTTCCCATCCCAGTTTCAGGAAGAGACAGGAGTAGCTCTAAAGGAGGCAGTTGGACTAGATGATCATTGTAGGTCCCTTCCAATCGAACTATTCTGAAGTATTCAATGCAACTTTAACCCTTTATAAGCTTGTTTCTGCCTCTATGGCTAGAGAATTTGTTTCCTTAAATGCTAACAGGCATGAAAGCTTAGTCCAGAAGTTGGTGGGTTTTATGATATTTATTCCTTTCCCTTTTCGGAGTCAAGGATTGTGCCATCCTGTCTTTCAGCTTTGTTTCAAGGTAAACTCCTGTGTGTCTGGAATATAATCAGCTATTGGTATTGAATCCTTTGTTACGGACTGATGTCAAAGTAGGAGCTTGCTCAAGAATAACTTAGATTTTTAGGTCTGTTCCTCCTCTGTTTTTTTTTTTTTTTGGTACTTAAAAATAAGGCTTAAAAGGAAAAAAAGTTGGTGTGTATTTGTGTATACCCAGCCCTCAAGGACAGGTGGTTCATCTGATCTGACATGCACTTAATGATTTAAATGCAGTGAGTGACTGACAAACTTGACCTGAGGCTGAAAACTGAAAGCTGGCCTCCCACCTCCGTTTCCTTGTAAGCACTGTCAGACTGCAGCTGTGCCCCAGACCGCACTTTGGAGTGAGCATGTATGTAATTAGCTACACATATGCCCCTCTGAGACGTTGCGGGATATGAGTCACTTGACAAGGGTAAAGAATACATGAGACAGTCCCTTGCTTTTTTCCTGTCTGGACTAAATATTGTTAAAGGTACTACCATATTTCTCCAGTTTTTCCCTATATCTTTGTGCAATATCCCTGGGCATTTGTGCAACTTATTAAAGCATATATATGGAATACAGTTAAAAAAGACTCTTCAGAATCAAATAAAGACATTTGTGTGCACCTTAAGCTACAATCTAGCAAGTAGTTTTAAGCCCTGTGTCTTGTAAGCAAGTGTCCTCCTGTTTTTTGTTGAACTAGTGCATGCCTAGCCTTACAGCTGCAAGTGATAAAAGGCAACATTGAGCTGAATCTGCACAGGTGTGCAAACACAATGTTTGCTTACTCTGTTTGCTGCAATCTGAATCCTTCACTACTCAAAGTATTTATTTTCCCTGGAAAACTACATTGTAGTATAATGTGTATAACACCATGTTAAATATCATGTCATAGTTAGGCTGGCTGATCACTGTGAGAAAATGGGTGGGGTGTTGTTTTTTTTTTTTTGTTTGTTTGGGGTTTTTTTGGGCCAGGAAGACTAACTAACAGACTGCAAGATCATCCAACCTCGATATAGGACTGGCAAAACCTATGTTGAATAAACACTAGTGCATATGCTGTTTCCAGTGGAATTTTGTCTTGCTATCATTACCTTGACTAGTGGCCTTGGGGGAAAAAGGACCCTTGTTACGGCTTAAGAAATGCAAGAATTGCATCGTTGACCCCTGCAGCTAAAGTTTGATAACTGCTACAGGCTGGCCCTCGCCAGTGTGTAAATACATTGTGGTTAAATGTTACCGTTAGCTTCACAGAGGTGGTACTGTTCTGTTTTTCATCAAGTATGTGAAAGCAGTGAAATTGGGATGACTTAGTTACTACTGGTAGGCATGAGCATCTGTCTGTCTCCTCCCTCCTCCTACCTCAGCATGGCAAGGGTGGGCCCTAAAAGTTCATGAAGGCAGCGCATCCTCAAAGCATCTTCCTTTCTTCAGTCCTAGGTCCTCCGTGCCTGGCTCCCAGACTGAGGATTGTGGAGGAAAGACTAGGTCTTCTGCAGGATTCATAAGACTGCAAAAGTACAGCCGTTTTGTTCCCATGTTCCTCTTGCAACCCTTGTTTTATAGACTCATGCAATTTCTCCCAGTTGCCAGGAAGTTACTGTATAAGTAACAATCCTAGATGTACCCATGCAACATGCAGATATTTATTTCTTGACAAGAAGAAACAACTGGGCATCTGCTGGTTATGGGTTTCTTTTCTTTCTTTCTTGAAGAAAGATGAGTGCTATTTGAGTTGAAATAAGTACTGCCTTTTTTGGACTTGGCTTGTGTATCTGATCAGAGGAGTGTGGTAGTGTCTTAATGTAACAAACATTTATAGTGTTCAATTTTATTGTACTCTACTGTTTAAAAATACTATAGCATGGGTCTGGATACCAAAACTGGGATACAAATTTCTTATTAAAATAACAATTGAAATGTTCCAGATAAAATATTTATATACAGGTAAGGAATTGAAGAATATAATCTGGTTTAGTACAGTGATCCATTATTTCAGTAGTACTCCTGTATTATATCAAGTAGATTATGAAACTGTTTTGAATTATCTTTTTGAGCTGATGCCTCTTCCATTGAGATAGGTAGCTGCCACAGTAAGGAATGGAAATTAATAGTATTGCAAGAGGAAAGCAAATGATTGAAGACATCAAAACCAATACAAAATACTGGTAACAATGTTGTTTTTCTGATGCCATGTAATTTTACATATTCTTAATGCCTCTGCAGATGAAACAAGTTTTCTCTGGCCTCAGATTACTAAATTTATTTTAGGAAAAAAACAACAACCCCCTAATGTATTTTTAGGGGTATAAAAAGACTTCAAGCCTCTGCTTCTCGTTTTCCATCCTTTAGCCCCTTCTCCTAGGCAGTAAGCTTTTTAGTTCATGGCATTTTCACTTCTGCAAGTGGTGATGCCCTTTATTTAAAAATAAATAAATGGGGGGGGAATCAAGAAAACAAAACCTCCGACCAGACAGTGCCTTGTAACTGGGGATTGAGATTATTTTTAGGCATATCTGACTTTTGTCACATCAGTTCAGCAATGTCATATCACTAAAAATGTTACAAGCATCCCATTAACCTTTGCAAAATAGATCCAAAATGCTACTTCAGATTTCAAAATAATAATGCCAACATGAGACTGGAAGAGGTTTTTCGCAAGTTCCTGTCTGAGAACTCCCAGAGGGAGAAGAGGGGAGTGTTGGAGTGTGGAAGCATGGCAGTGGCTGGGGTGGACTCTGCGCTGTTCCTGTCCCCCTCGAATGACCTGGCAGGGAGTATTACAGTATGCATTTCAGGTGCAAGTCTATTGGAATTAGATTACCAGTGAGAAATGCATTGAAGTAATGGAGTATTTAATGCTTCTTTTTCTGATTAGTTCCCTCTTTCTGTTTATTACGACTAGCATAATTGTAATGACTGAATGTTTTCTTCACTTCAGGTGAACCAAGTAATCATCCTTTATGGTACACAGCAAAGTGTGTAAGCCAAAAAACTTCCTATTTAAAAGTAGTTAAAAGTAGCTGATCACAGTTGCTTTGAATGCAGGCAGATAAGACAGTGAGTGAGTAAAAGTAATTAAAAACTACCACGTTTTAACATATGAGGCATAGGTTGCACTTTGTAGCTTTACTCTAGAACCAGCATTTCCCAAGTTTCTTGTCTGAAATAGCAAGCATTGGATTTTCTCCTAGAGCCCAATGTTGGCTCCCACTGTAAAGTCGCCCAGAGAAGTGGATGGGGAGCAGGCACGGAGGCTCCTGCAGCCGCTCCCCTGCCGCTTGGCTCCAGAGGTGGGGCCCTGGCTCAGGTGAGCGGCTGTCGGAGCTTCCCGGGTTTGTTGCTGTTATATAAAGTAGTAACTGAAAGATGGTCTGACTAGCAATAGTCCCATGTCAGTTTGTCATAAAATGTTAGAGCCATCTGTTGCTAGAAAAACTACCCCAGTCTACCACCTGGTGCTTCACTGAGCCTAGGGATTTATTCCAGATAAGCACTGGTTTACTTAATAAATATTGAAAGGGAAAAAAATGGAGAGAAGGGGGAAAAAGATGATGCGATAGTTTTTCTCTGTTTTATTGAGTGCTGAATAATACCATTTGGATCATTGTCTCCTTCCATGGTTCGTGTGTCACTAAAACCCATTTTCTTTTCATTTTGAAAATTGGGGATGAAGAGTAACATTAAACAGATACAGCACTACACAGGAATTGGTATAAAGTTCTGAGCAGTGTATGATTTAATTTGGAGTTGTGGATGGCCACCTGCTGTACTTTTGTTCTTGTGGCAATCTGGCAAGTGGCTGTGCTGTTTTGGTGCTTTTATTTGTCGGGTATGTTAGGAACCGTCCAGGAGAGCTGCAGACTGCCTGGGCTGGCACAGGCTGGTGGAGTGCTTGGCTACTAGCCCTTTGAATGCAACTCCCCCCCCCCCCCCCCCGCCCCAAACTCCTAAGGTTTTTTTTCAGTGATCACAAAATGCATTACAGTGTTACTATCACATACAGGTAAATTATAACTTCATTGTAGGCTAACTTATTTCCTTTTCCTAATCTTTAAAATAAAAAGGACTGCACTACTCTTGGGTAATGTAATTCCCAATGCTGTGCCAGCACCTGCTGCTTGTGCCCTCTGGAACTGTATTGCCGGGGTCGCAGGGAGGTGCAGGAGTAGTTGGCTTCTGTTTCAAGGTGTTGGGAGTGGGCTCAGCTCAGGGCAAGGCATGTCTCTTGACATGGGGTTTGGTTTTGTTTGGTTTTGTTTTGTTTTGTTTTTGTTTTTTTTTTTTAAACTCAGAGTATTTATGATATGTCCTTCAGAGAAAGCAAGTAACATTGCGTTCTCTGTCAAGCCACTTGGGTAGAAACCCCGCCTATATCTGGCAACTGCAGTCTGCCGATGTAACCCTCAGCTTCCTCCCACTTTGTTCTTTCACAGGCAAGTTTTGGTGCCCCCAGTAATGTGGGAAATGAATGTGGGAATTATTTGAAAATTAATAAGTTTGTAATTTTTTTACATTCTGTTTTTTTCATCTAATTAGTGGGGGGTTGTTTCTGAGGTGGAGTACTGGTTAGAAAGCCAAAGGATGGGTGGAAAGAAGCACCCGATTTGTGTAATTCACTGAAGACTTTAGTAGTAGGCGTAGAATAGTTTCTTTTTTGTAGTGCATTATGCTTAAATTTATGTAAGAATGGGGAAAGCAATTACTGTAAAATAGGCACTGGAGGAAAACTGTACACACCTGAAACCCTTCCGTTGCAATAACACCATTAGTTTCAACCTAGTGTTTTGGTTTTGAAATACATTGGCAGTGTTTTGTAGCCTGTATTCAGATCCTGATAATTTGAAACAAGTCATCTTCATTCAGTTGTCTTTTAGGCTACAGAAACAATGTGATTTTTGACTATGGAGGCTCATATTATTTTCCTAGGAAATGCAGTCAGAACAAATGAGGAAGACAGTACAATACATACTCCTATTGCCATTTGAAAACTTATTCGTGCTTGCCTGTTGTGATTTTTTTTAAAAGTACATTATTGACAGATTCTTGTAATTTTAAAAGCAGCAAACCAATGTTGTGTGGTTTGTTTGTTTGTTGGGTGTGTTTTTTTTTTTTGTTTGGTTTTTTTTTTGTTTTGTTGTTGTTGGTCATAGAAGTCCTTGCTTACAGGGGCAAAAATTAGATACTTTAAAAAAAAAAAAAAAATAAAAAAAAAAACCCATGTCTTGAGCAGCTATCAAAAATTCATTCCTGTGTCAGCTTGTTAACTGACAAACACTGGCCCCTTGTATTCTTGTTTCCAACATTATTTGACACATTGACACATCCTGGAACCTGCTTAACTTGAGGCGGTTCTGTCTGCACTGAACTGGTAGGCATTTAAGTAGCTTTCAGCTCTTGTGTGGGTATTGATTGTATAAACAAATAATGTTTTAGACTTGCATAGAATGTCAAGGCATAAATTGCTCATTAGAAGTTTGGAAGTATCACATTTGTCAGTTAGATCAGATTTTTGCCCCTTGCCTGTGTTGCTGATGTGTACCCTGTCTCCTAGCTTTGGTAAGTAGTGTGTGAAACAAGTGGCTGTGAGAATGGGCTTTTGACACTTCAGTGCCATCAGGATTACAGCTATTTCTGCGGTAGAAATACTGTACCTTGAATTATAACAGCTCATCCGCTACTAACTAAATCGCTCTGTAGGGCTGTCTTTTGTAACACAAGACGGTGTAGCCAGCGGTACCTCAGCTTTGTTTCAAAAGGACTTGACTTAAGAACTGGAAGCAGTCAGCTGCAGCGAAATCCTTCCCTGCTTCTCAAGATAATTTAGCATACGTGGAGTGTATTGATGGTATGGCTGGGCTGCTTCCAGTACCCGCTGTAGCCCCTTCAAATCTAGGTCGCCTTGCTTTTTATAACCAGTCTGGTAGGTAGCATGGCTCTGCAGCCCCTGCGTTTTGAAGAATGTTGAGTTTCATACTAGGAACCTGAGTTCACTAAAAGCAGCTAAATATTGTTGGTGGAAATAAATCCTAGCTGAACTCCAGTTCTCACACCTTGAACTCATCAGTTTTCCTTAAAATGAAAACTGAGAATATGTTCAAACAAGAAAAAAGTTTTTGTGGTAGTAGTTTTGTTTTGTAAAACATGAGTATGGTTAGGTACAGTAGAAGCATAGTATGGGTGAGATACTAAAATTTTAAGATGTAGGCAGCTAACATTTCTGTTGGCAGAAAAATTGATAATTTTCTTAAAATACTTGTTGAAAAACTCCTGTGCACTAAGGATTATTTAAGTTGGAGACATCTATCAAATGCCCTTGAAGTGCACTGGAGTGGATATGGAAAAAATATGCTTTACTAAAAGTACTTGGTAACACAAAAATTATTAACAATTTGATAACACAGGCCCATGCCTCTGTTTTCTAGTGCTGAACTGTAACTCTCATTTAAAAATGTCTAGCTGATTATTTTGGGGAAAAAGGAATAATTGTGAAAACTCTTCCCTTTGATACTGACATCTTGGAAATGCTTGAGAGAAGTTAAAGCCAAACTGCAGTTAAATCCACAGTCTTCATTGGAGCAGTGTATGTATGAAGACTGCATGTTTGATACATGCTCAGCTTCTTTCAGGAAAATTTACCATTGAGAGTCCATCGTCAATTTATCTAAAACATACTGGGAAGAGTACAAGCAACGTGGCTGGGTTCAGCTGAACTGTTTTGGTGTGTAAACACTGTTAACAAGCTTCACGGAGTTGTTGCCACACGTGGACTTGGGAAGGAGAGCATGCCCATCTGTTTTCTGGATGCTTCTCTGAGTTTTTCCTCGGGTAGGTGTGAGTTTTCCATCTCAGACCCATTAGTCTTGAGGTCTGGCCTCAGGAATATGTTTGCTGGCTGGCTGGAGCCGGACCATTAACAACTCCTCCTTTGCTCTCTTATGTGTTTTTGGTATTTTCCCTGGAAAAGAGAATGGCTCTGACATTGTATTATTTCCTAAAAGGTGTCTTTGATTTAACCTTGTTAAAGTTAAATCAGTCATGTGAGGCAGGTAAAATGAAGTCCAAGTTATTTAAAACCAAACTCTCTCCCTCTTAAATGCAGAGGGTTTTGTTTGCCCCTCACACCGTATCAGAAATGGCATATTGAGGGAGATCGGTTTACTCATCACTTTGAATGTTTGTCAGTTGTCTTTTGAGACCGAGGGTTTGTGCAACACTTGGGCAGTGAAAGTCTGAATGTGGTTCATTTTATGTTAGGCAGTTTTTTGGCTCTGGTGGCTCCAGTGTTATAACATGCTTAAAGGGAAAGCTTTGTCCACTGAACTGCAAAAAGTTGTAGCCAGTCTGTCTCTTGTTTCCTGCTATGCGAGGCCGGCTAAAATTTGACAACAGGATGATGGTCTGGATTTTGGAACGTGGTTTGGGTTTTACTGCTTGAGTGACTTTGAACAAGTCACTCTTTACTTTCTGGGGTTGTAAAATTGCGATAAAGAAGGATACCCACCTTGCCGATATGAGGTTAGAAAAATGGCTCTTGGAGAAAAGAAAGGATTTATGATCCTTGGATGAAAGCTGATATGTAAAATGCAAAGCAGCATTATTCTGAGCCTTCCCCCCCCCCCCCCCCCCCCAAGATTATTCTAGCATGCAACGGGATGGTCAGCTCTAGCATATCATGACATGCTGAAATATCTGTCTGCTACGTATGCTTACCAAGCTAGCTTCCATGTATGCATAGTGATATTGAAGTAGAGCCTTCTGGTAGGGGTCTTAGTGAGCCAGAAGGGTATCAGGTTATTCCCAGATATCGTGACTTGTGAAAGGATGTTTCAAGAGATTTTTTTTTTTATTTTATTTTTAACAAGGGATATATTAACTCTTTTACAAACAGTGAAATTCATTAAACTTAACAGCATGCTGTACGTAGGTGAGAAGGTAATTATAGCCGCTTGCTTGCGAACAGAGCAAATAGCCTTCAGAAGGTGGGCTTTTCAGGCGCCGACTTGATTATATTTCCACTTGCCTCTGGCATGGTTTCTAGCAGATTTATCTTTTTTTATTATCGTGCCAGAAAACAGCCTTTGAAATATGCAATTTTATGTTAGCTTAGCAGTTTTCCCATCTGCCCCACTGTTCAAATTTGAATTTATTAACTCTTCCCAAGTAAGAAGTTCATAGCTTCTATTAGTATGCCTGTATTCTCTAATGTTGGACTATCAAACTGGGCAGAGAAAGTCCAGATAAGTGATTTTTGTATCAAGATTATCTAGGTGTGTTCTCTGTATGTGTGTGTGTATATATATTATATTTTTATATATATATTTATATATATTCTCTGTATAATGATGACTGCATCAGAACTTTCACTGTGAACAATTACACAAATTTTAAATTTTTACAATTACTGTGCTTTTTTTTCTCACTAATAGTAATAACACTTAGCAGATTGCGGAGTTCTAGCTAGAGCTTCAGACAAACTTATGGATAAGAAGGCCAAATCCTTTTTGAACTAATTTTAAGATTTCAGCTTGGCTGTTTCTGCAGCGTGTAAATACAAATGCATCCAGAAGATGACCCATGCATACGTAGCTGGAGATGCGAGCTGACCATGGATCTGTTGATCACCCTTCTATTTTTCAAGTCAGAATTGCTTATGTCAAGAAATCCATTATTTCCTGTTCCACTTATGCCCTTATGTCTTCTCCTATTTACTTCCTCATCTGACCTCTGGGAAATGAAGACAGAAGATCATGCTTTATGGGAGTAATCTAAAAGACCTCTTTTTCTGCCATCTGCTTTTGCCCTAAAGATAATCCACAAACTCTAGAAATGCAGATCTCTAGAGGCCAGCTTCTCAAATCTACAAGACAAAATTTAAGCACTTACAAATTCCTGATTAGGCACAAGTTTTCATGGTGATGAGTAAATTATTATGCTCTGCAGCTGAATTTTTTTTTTATGGGTTTGTTTTCAGGCAACACAAATAACAAACATGATCCATTTGAAAATGGTCACTGCTTGGTATGTCTCTCAGCAGCTGGCCCCCCTGGAAATTTCAGTTTTGCATATGCGCCAGTGATGCATTGACTTAGTACAGTGGTGATCATAGCTTCTCTTGTTTTCAATTGCTTACCTACAACAAATTATAATTACCAATGTTGGCCAAATTTGAGTGGGAGCGAAGAGAAGATAGGAGGCAAATGTATGACAGAGAGAGGTTAGCAACTGGAGAAAAATTCTGCATTTCTCTAAGTTAAAATGAAACAAAACCCTGTCTGCCAATGGATTCAAAACGAAATGACTCTGCCACCCTTTCTTTGAGTTTTGAAAACTTACTGTTTCCCCTTCAGTAGAATTCCTCATTAGGCATCTGTTCATAGTCTCTACTTGTTTGTATTTCACTCTGAGCCTCATTGTTTTCTTCGAGTGCGGACAGCTATAGCTCAGGGGCTGGACAGGGCCAGCTCCGGTGTAGAAAGGCAACCCCAGCACAAAATGCACCAAGAGATTTTGTTGTCTTATGATCAGACATGGGAGTAAATAGATTTCTCTGTTCAACAGCAGAAAGCACTTATGCTGAAGAACTGCGCTGTTCTTTTGGTTGGCAAAATAGAGCAGAGAGAGAGAAAGTCAAAAAGCAGGAGTGAAGGAAAGTGAGTAGTAAGGAGGAAGGATCTGGGCTTTTGGGCGGTGTGCTCTATGGGAAACAGTAATGAATTGCAGGAATTAAGCATGCTGCTTTTGATTGCCTTGCTGTACGTGTGGCATTAGAATAGGAATACCATTGGGCAGCCCCTTTATATTTATTCAGTAGTTACAGGAAAAACGCATTTTGAGAAATTGATAACTTGCACAGTGTGCTTATACTTTGCAATAAACAAATATCTAGTAATCTAATTGTTCTGTAGGGTATTTTTTGCAGTCATTGCAGGACTTAATACTTTTTCTAGCAACACTGCCTTTATGTCGCAAACAAAATTTCTGTAAAATACTAGTGCCTTAATACATACATGAGAAGGCCTATAGTCCTAGTCTGTTAAACTTAGTTCGTGAGAATTGTCTCTTATCACACACTTTTGTTTTTTTTTCTTAGTTTGATATGTAACTTGGAAAAACGCTATCTGTTGATTGAAGTTACTTGCAGTATTAAAACAGTGATAAGTAATTGCTGACAGATCCAGACCAGATAAACTCTTAGTGAAAGCACAGACATCCTAAATGAAAATGTTTTAAATCAAGCTGAGAGTATATAGTACACAATTCTGACATAACATGAACGTGGTCTTAAAAATCTTTTTGATGGTAATTGTAATTCTGCATATTGTAATCTTAAAAAATGTTAAGTCCTTTATATCGGTTGAACTGTGACATTTAGAGCACTTGTTATTCTAGGAGTTGCATGTATGTGGTCTGAGAACTATGTCAAGTTCAGGGGCTTATTTATATACAGTTATCACACAGCATTCTAAATGAATGTATAAGATACAGCCTGGTTTTGTTGCTTTGCACTGAGGATAACTGCTCCACTCTCCAGGAAATAATGTTATGCAACTTGCATTTTTAACTTATTTTACATTACTAAATGCCACAGTGATAATAAATCAACAATAATCCATTGCATACCTATGCTGAGTTTTGTAGTGTTTTAATATATGTCTGTAGATGATTTTATGTACAACTGCTGGAATATATTGAGTTGTTTCCTCAAATATTTTACCTGAGATAAAGGAGACTTGTGATCTTTCTGCTTGTGTATTTTTAAACCAGTATAGCAACTGCTTGTTCTGGCTTTTGCTGTTAAGCTGAAAGCTTACGATGGTACCCTGTAAGGGGGGAAACCAGCTTCAGGTTCTTTTGGGAGACCATTTAGGAAGTCAGCATGTACAGCATTGTAATTCAGTTGTCTTGGGTCATCCTAGATTGTCAGCCTGGTGGGAATGGGTTCCAGTAGCACTTGTGAAACTTCAAGGCAGGATGACAGATCTCATGGGCATTGGGAAATCACTAAACATTTCCTGTAATCTATTTACCCTCCCCCCCGCCATACCTTGCCTTCCTGGCTATCCTTCTTTACATCCCTTCTGCTCACCCCCATGCCCTCTGTTTTCCCTTTCATGGCCTGGCACACCTGAGTGCTGGTAGTGGCTGGTAGGACAACCTTCTGTCGACATATTCTTAGATTTTATTTATTTATTTATTTTTAAATGCTGCTCCCCTCCTCATCCACCTTCCCCCCCAGAAAAAAAAAACCAACCCAACCTCAGGAAAATACAATGCACAAGAACCTTGGTCTAAATGGACAGCACTCTAACACAGAGTACTGAAGAGTCCTTGTTAAGTATCTTACTCTTTGTACCCGACACACTACCAGCAAGGGTAAGTCCAATTAGCCTTCTAGCTACGCAAAGCAATTCAGAAGTAAAACAGTAAAAGGGTGAACTTCAGGCAAAAGTGCCTGAACTAGTCTTTAAAGCGTTCTTGGGAAATGTTCATGCAATCTCTGCTGCTGGGAATGGGGAACAAAGGGAAAAGACAACCCAGAATGAGTGACTTGAAGTACTACAGTCTTTTTAAATATGGATTTTTCATGAAAAATGGTTGAATGAGAGGTCCCCTCTGAGTTTAAGCTTTCATTTAATAAATTAAGTAACTCTTACTTAGCAGTTACATCATCTTTATTGAAGTCAGCATAACAAATAACTTTGAATATAAATGAGAAATGCTTGAAATGGTCTTTCATCCAACTACCAGCACATATTTCTATGCGCTGCAATGATGTGTTCTGTTTTATGTCAGTAATCCTTGATTAATTTAGATTAATAACTTCTTTGGATGGAAGATTTTTTTTTTATCCCTCCTCCTTTTCCTCCTTCAGTGTAGAAGTGGATGAAATGTCTCAAGGGTTGGAATGGAGATCAGATGAGATAACAGAATGCTGTTAACTTAGGTAGATTAAAGGATCCACAGTAAAGACTTCAGGTATAATAATTCTTCTTTTGCTGCCCCTTCAGCCCACTTTAGTCTCTGTCTAGATATGTGCCGCTGTAAGAAGCGGATAACAACTAACCAGATAGGTATGAGGAGATTTAGTATTTAAAAGACCACTTGAAAATTTAAGTGAAAGGTATTGTGTATTACCTAGATATACTCTATTGTTGCTGGAAAAGGAATATTTTAATGGTCTTAGTGTTAACCTCGCCCCCTCAGTTTTAGGATGTTGAGGATATAAAATACACTGTAACAGAAGGTATTTGGTAGCTACACTAGCTATATCCCTGCAGGTAGATTCTGTACACAGAATTACAAAGGCCTTCATTTGTATTGCTTACTCATTGAGGGTTTTTTGTTTGTCGGTCCTTTCTGAAGCTACTGATGAGTACTTAAGACTGTATTTTTATGGGGAAGGAGAACATGCGAGAAGCAACACAATTCAAAGAAAGTAGGTGCCCTTAATTAGTACAAGAAGAGTTTAAGGTCTCTTAAATTTGTCTAATAAGCTTAAGATAATAAATCAGATCATAGTATGTTCAAGATAAGAACATACTGAACATGCAGACGCATGCTGACATGACCTCTTATTTTGTTTTACCAGTTGAGATTGATCTCAGAATTTTTTCCCTGAGACTAATGTATACAGTACTGTTGAGAGGCTATCTCAGGGATAGCGGTTTTGTTTTCGTATAAGGTTTTACAAAGTACTCTTCTATTCCACATTGTAAGTTTACTCTTGCTTTATCTATAGTCCTTTAAAAGGGTTCCCAGCTCAGAGTGAGTTTCACATGTAAACGCTTCCAGGTCTGAGCTGGTAAGCAGCATTCTAGAAGCTCTCTGCCCTGCAGCCAAGGTATGGGGTTGCCCCCCTCCATGTTACTGTTGTTAATTGCCAAACCGTTTAACACGGACAGATCCACCTTGTTGTGAGGTAAGGAATTCTGACCTCTCTTATGCGAATTACTCAGCCGAGACCCCATCGCTCAGAGCCCATGGAAAGCTTCAGCTTTGAGGCCTCAGTTCTAAAGCAAATTGACATTAATTAGTTTCTGCAACAGTGCAATCGTAATGTATCACTGGTCTTGGGGGGAAAAAAGAACACAAATGCTGAAAATTTGCATTCAGAGTAATAAAACAGTTGATTGTTGGTTGTTTAAAAGATCTTTCTGGCAAACTAGAAATACTTATTTCAGCTTTTGCTGTATGTCTTGCAGTATTACTGAAGTATGTAGCATGCTATACTCTTTCAGAATTAGGTAATGTGTTTGTGTGAAGTTACTTTTCCTCCCTCGCTTTTTCACTGTTTACACTTGTGAAAGTATGTGTGCACATGATAAATACTGCAAAGGAAGATTTCTAGTATTTGGTGCTTTTTATAACTAAAACTCTACATCTGCCATGAATTGTTCTTTAATGGGGTAGTATCTTCATGCTTCCGTAGATTTCTCAGAGCTCAATTTAATTCTTATTTAGTGAGCAGTACTTGTTAGTGAATCTCTGTTGTTTTGGTACTTAGGAGCTTTTGTTTTGATAAATCTGTTTTCTTACAGCAGAGTTCAAGATCAAATGCTGACCTTCATAACGATAGTTCAGAATCATCTGATGTCTGCCATGAATCTTTAGCCTATTCAGCACATTCAATTTATTGTAAATACTGCTTTGGTAGAAACGAGGCCAAATTTTCCACAGGCTTGCATATACAAGTTAGATTTCTGTGTTTTATGTGGACTGGCTTTCTAGCTTTTACTTTTCCTGCTTGAGGTAAGTTCACTCTATCAGAAATATTTGTGGAAGTAATGGTGTCTGAAATCCTGCATCAATAACCCCAGGTTTCTGAGAGGAATAGCGTGAACTAATAATGTTCAGACAGTTGATGGTTGGTAACTGCCCTCCTCTAGGAGAGGCTGTTGATTCTTTAGAATACTGAGTCATAAATGTTGTGTCGGCCATTGGAGTACACTAAATCATTAATTGAAGCTGTGGTTTGGGATAACAGACGTAACAAAAAGATGAACTTTTTCTGTTGGGGCTTACTTACCTGTGATAATTTCAGGTTTTGTGCATTTTTTTTTTTTTTGTTTTTTAAAGCAGGTAATTAGAAACTTTGCTGCTCTGCTGCTTCTAGTTGCTGCAGGTGGTGCTTAAAAATTCTTTATACCATACAATGGTGGCCTTGATTCTTGTGAAATGGTATAGTGTCTTTGGAATATTTTCTAAACGGTGCTTGTTAGACGTGCATTGGAAGTAGCTGGAAATATTTAGCCAGTTAGCTTCTCAGGCACATAATTTTCAAGGCAAAAATAAGTTTTTTCTTGCAAAGCAAATGACTTTTTAAATAGCTGGAAAACAGCAACTGAACTGTCAGTCTGTAATTCCATTAGCTTTGTTCTTTACCAAGAATACTATTTGTTTTTTAACCTTTGACAAACAGTAGTTTCCTCAGCTTCCTAAAGAGAGAGGTTTTCTTCTGTCTTCAAGTAAAGCCATGATCTGTGATGATTTTGTGAGAACTTCTTAAATTCATACCATAAGACCATATGACATTATTTTGATATAGTTATTTTACTGAATTTGATAAGGTCCTCTCTATTTTTATGCCATTATTATAGCAAACAGTGATGATTTTCAGTAAAACTGGGAAATTCTCCTTCCCTCCTCTGCTTCACTCCCACTGTCTGTGGCGAGGAGTCCTTGTTGATAGTAACTTCTACCCCACTCTTCCAGGAAGCCTGCTTGTAAACAGAGATGTATCTTGCTCCCCCCCATTGATTAGCTTTTACTGGGAATGCAAACAAACTGGTTTTGCTATTTTTATATGTGACAGATGGGCAACTTCTGCTGGAGTGAGATTTGCTTGACAAATGGAAGTTCAGTGTAACAGGGTGCCTTCCTACACAACTATTTGTACCTCTGACCTGTTGGGGCTGTTCTTCTGGTTTCTGAACTGAACAGTGTTTTTTGGAAAACTTTAAATATTACATTTAGGTGCGTCTATATTTTTACCATAAACATTGTTCTACCCAAAACAAGATGATATTTATTTTTGAACTGTGTCGAGTAAAGATGAAACCATAAATGGATTTCAAACTGATAGTTTGATAAGGATTAGTGCCCGTATGAAGCTGATTCTCTGCAGTGGGGATTATCTCAGCGAATAATGTGTTTACCACTCAGAAAGAACTAAAGAAACATGTAAAACTATTTAAAAAAAAAAAAAAATTAGGCTAAGTTGAGACTTGTGTGGGAACAGTTCCTTAGCTAGTCCACAATTCTGTAATCAAGAAGGTTGGGGAGTATGGAGTAAAGGTCTAATCAGGTGATGTTAAGGCAGCTTTTTTTAGATATACATAGGAAATGGAGGGAGAAAGTGGAAAATGATACAAAATAAGGGTTACATAATCTACATATTCCGCAAAGAGAAGCTAATGTTATTAAGGGGATATCTGTGGTGGGGAGCCCTATGGATAAAGGGAAGGCTATGTACATTAGAACTCAAAAAAGAGATCCTGCTGATTTTGAAGTGGCACTAAGGATATACTAAGGATATTTATACATATTTTATAGAAATATGTATAGGATATAATAAGGATGTATATTTATTATATTTATTATACATCCTTAGTATATCCTATACATATTTCTACAAAGTGTATAAATCTGCTAGCTTTTTTAAATGCGATAGGTTGTGGTAATTGATGGATGTTAAATTTAACAAATCTTGCAATGCTGAGAAAATTCTGTCAGACCAGGAGAATGCTGATATTGGGTTAATACTAAAAGAAACAATAACAGCGACAAATTATGATGCTTCAGCCTGTTGATTTAATCAGAAACTCTCTTTGTCTTAGAGAGAATTTTATGCTAGGCAAAAGATAGGAGAGCATAACTTATAGTCCAGAGAGGAAACTGTTGTTGATAATAACAGAAAAAACATCCAGTGTTGCTTGGGCTTGTACAGGACTGCCAGCCTGGTATTTATGCTCTTTCTGAAATACTGGCCGATGGTCAGGTGGCAGGTGAAGGGCTGCATTTATAGAGAGAAGGATATGTATAGCTGGGGAGTCTGAGAGCAATGAGAAGGAGAATACAGGCTTTCAAACAGCTCCAAAGCACTTTCTGTGGTATGATTAGGAATTGAAGTGTGTGTTGTATGGATTTGATAAATTCTGGATGATGATGACTGGATAGATACTGACTATAGTTGATAGCCTCAACATTGGTTTCTCTAAATTAGCACTATATGACTTCCTTTTGCAGTAACATACAGCAAATACTGTTCTGGGGAAATTGTTTGCATGTTGAACAGTTTCTTTTCAAGTTATGCATCCCTTTTATTATGTCCAGCTTTGCAGAAAGAAAATTCATAATACAATAAAAGCATTTTGGGTTGTATTGTTCAATATTAAATCCAATAAATGTGTGGCAAGTTCTCTAATATCAGGATGTGGAATACCAATAGAGTGGGAATGGTTTGTAACATATTAGTTAAACTGTAGAGTTAGTTGAAAATGTGGAGAGTATTGTTGCCCATTTTTATGTCAAGGTCAACTGCACACGGTTTAAAATACAGACATGAAATGAAGGAGTTGGCTTCTTAAAATTTATAAGAATTCTAAGTTTTATGAAAATTTTAGGAGTTATGTGCAAACTCTCAAATTATTCATGTACTCTTAGAGCTTGAGCAGTCCTATTGAATATTATAACTCATTGTGAACGCCACACATGCTCTGTTTTTGTGCTTTAAAATTGATAAGGCTAATGTATGAATAATAAAATATTTATCTGCTTACTTTTTCTTCTGGATTACTTTTTAAAGCAAAAGTTGTTAGAGGCACAGTGTGAGATAAATTTGATGCACCAATTATTATTTTTGTGTTTTCTAATGTGGTATCTGTATTATTGACATTGTGATTTTCTGATACTGAAGGCATATCAGACTGAGTGGAAATAGAGTTTATCCATCTTGGTGTTATTTTAGATACAACTATTTCTATAGAGAGGGAAATAATTTAGAAAATAAATATATTAGTGCAATATCTCTTTAAAGTAACTTTGCTTTACACATAGGATCTTGTCTGAACCTGCCTTATTCCTGTTAGAGGGGAGATAGATGCCCTTGCATATAACATCCGACAGGTTTTTCAGAAAGTAGCAAATAGTGGCAGAAATCATACAGTAAGTGGGTATTTCCGTAAATTGACATATACTGTGAATGGAGGCGGAAAGTAAGAGTAATTTTTGGTATGCTCATGGGAGTAGGGAGGGAGAATGTAGCTATAATAACATTTTAAGGAGAGTGCATTGGGAGTGAAGGCTCTCAAGTCTTTTGAAGGTCATCAGAGTAGATCTGGCCTTCACTTGACCCATGATCAGGGCACAGAACAGGGTAAGAGCTTTAATTTAAAAAAAAAAAAAAGGCATGTGAGCAGTGCAGCACTGTCTAGCCCTATGGAAAGGGATTATTAAAACCAGGTGAGCAACTTAAAAGACAAAGGAGTGAACATCTTATACCATTAAATCTAAGATGCCTTCATCAGGTTGAGCTGCTGGTAACACCGATGCAGAACTTACCTTTTCACTTTTGTAATTCTGTAGTGTATTTTGAAATAACTATGCATGTAACATATTTAAGTACATGCTTACTGTCCCTTACTGAAGAATTTAACCTGCCTTCTGCTGATATAGTGTTGTAGTTTAACCCGGCAGGCAGCTAAGCACCACACAGAGAATCGGAAGAGTAAAAATGAGAAAACTTGTGGGTTGAGATAAAGACAGTTCAATAGGTAAAGCAAAAGCCGTGCATGCAAGCAAAGCAAAACAAGGAATTCATTCACCACCTCCCATTGGCAGGCAGGTGTTCAGCCATCCCCAGGAAAGCAGGGCTCTATCATGTGTAACCGTTACTTGGGAAGACGAACGCCATCACTCCACATGTACACCCTGCTCCTTCTTCTTCCCCCAACTTTATATGCTGAGCATGACGTCATGTGGTGTGGGAAATGCCTCTGGTCAGTTGGGGTCAGCTGTGCCAGCCGTGTCCCCTCCCAGCTTCTTGTGCACCCCCAGCCTGCTCGCTGGTGGGGTGGGGTGAGAAGCAGCAAAGGCCTTGACTCTGTGTAAGCACTGCTCAGCGGTAACGAAAACATTCCTGAATTATCAACCCTGTTTTCAGCACAAATCCAAAACACAGCCCCATACTAGCTACCGTGAAAAAAATTAACTCTACCCCAGCCAAAACCAGCACAGATAGGTACGCCTACATCCAACAGATAGAGTTTTGTATTGTCTTAAATAAGGTTAACACACACTCAGCTCCCTCGAGCACTAGAGAAACCTGGAGTATGTTGCCTGATAGCAAGAGATGTGAAAAGTTGATGAATGGGGCTCAGATTTTGAAAGGAGCTTCAGGGAGCACAGTGCTCTGTTTCCCAATTTGAGCTTTATTTAAAAGAAAAGTTCTGACTCCCTCTGGCACCTGTTTAAAAACAAACTTCCGCTTGATGACAGGGGAAGATCTTCCTCTGTGTAGACTGTTCAGAATAAAGACTTAATAACTGTAAGAATTACCTATTTAACATTTTGAAGCTTTGTATATAGGCTATGGTAGGAAAAAAATCATGATGTTTATGAATGAAGTAGTATTTCAAAGAAAACATATTATATGCTTAGTGCAATCAGAGTCTGAAAAATGTACTCATGTCTCTATGGAAATTGGAAGAAAAAGGTAAGAAATCTTTTAGAGCATATTTCAGAGTCATGAGTTGTGCATTTAGCACTTTTCCCATCCTCTCAAATTCTGTAGTGTTTGAGAACTGTAGAATGGAATTTCTTTGAAACTCCTGGTAGGAACAGATGGATTTCTTTTCCAAAGTTTCATAACAGGATGATAATTTACAGTGAGATTCAGTAAAATTCTGAGCTGCATTAAGTGGGCTTAATGCAGAGCATTGCATTTTTTAGTATTGTTTCCTGGTGTGAGGTGTCTTGAAGTCTGCAGAGATGTATTTTGTATTAAAAATAGAAATGAATTAAAATTATGAAGTGTTGCATAGGAAATGCTGTTTGAGCAATTAATATTGCTTAGAGGTTGATTTATTCTTATTAACTGTTTATATGTTATAGATAAACTTGCGCGCAAGTGTTTCATGAATTTGCTACGTGTCTGAAGTCCAGGGAGAGAGCTTTAACACTGAGGGCCTTTTTCATTAGAGCATTAATAAGGGCACGAATCTGTCATACAAAGAAAGCTTGGGAGCCCCAGGAACATGCAGCCAGAGTCTGCCTCTGTTTTCTGTACAGACTTGTGGGCGATCGCTCATCAGAAACGGGACTGAGAAAAAGGTTAGAGATCATTACAGAAAGTTTATCTGTGAAACATCTAGCTCATGTTGCATAGGACTTGCAAAATAATCTTTAAAAATTATTTATTACTCTCATGATAGTTTATTATCTTTAGAAAGCCCCTCATCAATAGCAAACTGCCATGAGGCCTTTCTCCTGCATTCCTGATAACTGGGATGGGAGATAAAGCTATGCAATCCTGGTAAAGTGTTATATGTGGTTTACTGTGCTCAAATAGTTACTGCTGCTGATTATATGCTGCAAACTTAGTACTGTGTAGCATCAGAGCCTGCTTGTTTTTCAAAAATAGAATATTCCTTCTATGTGTATGTACAGGTAAAGAGGTGCTATAAAGTTGGTGCTATTAATCTGTGAGCATTATAGTTTATGGGAAATTTGGAAGGAAAAAAGAGGAAGTAGAACTTTGGGAGTAAAGTAGTTGTCATGTGCATATATTTATATTCAAGCCATACTGGATTGCTCTATATTAGAAATGTTTAGTGCTAAGACATAGGAGCTAATGTTTGTTGCTTGAATCCTTTAAATTGTTCTGACCTTTCAGATATGCATGTGACCTAAAACTTTCATAAGCCCATGTATTTATTATTATCCCTATCAAATGCCTGGCACTGTATTAAACTTGTAGAATATTATGTATTGTGAAAACTACTAGAATGATATCTTTGTTATTTAGGAAACATTCTTAGGCAGGCTAATATGCGTAGAGAGATTGCTCCTTCAGCTCTGATAGTGGTTAAAATTTTTAGCTCTTTAAATAATACATTTGGAACTAGATTTAGATGACTAAACCGGTATTAATTTCTTGGAGCTACTTCTAGGGCTTGTTTCTTTCTCTTCCTTCCCTCATCGCCCCCTCACGAATGTTTTCCCAACCATACGTATCAAAAAGCCTAAACCAGAATGGAAGCAGGCATGCTGCATAAATTGTTAGTGATGAGCAGATGTAGCTACTCTGATCAGTCCCACTTCACAGTGGGAATTCACTAAAGCCATCTCACACTGCTTGATGCACTTCGGAGCTTCCTGCTTTCTAATAGCATCTTCTCCCTTCCCATGCTTAAGCATCAGTGACAACAACTGAGTGGCGAATTTTTTCCAGCAGTGTACAGGCAAAAGCAAAGTGCAGTTGTCGTTTGAATCACATGGGAATTTCATATTTGTTATGTTTTTGATAATGTGATTAAAAGTGCCTGAGTAGAAAAAGACAAAAATCATATTTCTTCTCTTCAGAAGTAGGATTAGCTTCTTAAATAATCATCATATGCTTTTGAATCTGTACGTGTAACTACACACTCAAAGCTTCAGTCTCTTAAGAAAACAGTAATATCTCTTCAGTTTGTATCGTAGCATGTGGTGCAAGGCCCTTCTAAAGCATCGAGTTAAAGCACTGTGGGAGTCTCTTGCTTTCAGGAACTGTGATGAATTTGTGTGAGTGTAGAAGTACTAAGATGTTCTGCCAATACAGAAGCCAGATTTTTCTGTCCAGCAAATGTGTATGTCAGAATGTCGTCCATTGAAAATTGTTTGGATCTTTACCATTCTTTTAGGTGTGGTATAAAACAAAGAGAAATTTAAGATATTAATGAAGAGTTAGTTAACATGGCTTCATAATCAACTGAGATAAGGCTGTTGGCTAAGTAGCCTGTTGCAAAGAATGTGAGATGTATGGTGAGGACCGAGAAACAAAAACCAACCCTCATGAGTTACTCTCAGTTGTGGATAAGACAAACATGACCAGGAGATTGAGGGACGCCATTTATTACTCTTTACTTGGTGGGACTTCACCTGGATTACTCTGTTTTGGGTGTAGTGGAGGCAGTTGAAGGATGCAAGGAGACTGGAGCAGGTCCATTGGAGGACTACTGAAATGGTCAGGCTGTCATGAGTCTGGCACATAGGAGGCTAGTGGATAATCTAATAGTAGTCTGTAATTACTTGAAAGGCAACTGCAAAGGGTATGGAACCAAGCTTTTCTTGATCAGACCGGAAGACATGACGAGTGACAGCAAGTTTTCTGGCCTTGGTGGGGTAACAATGCTGTCGGTAGGCTACTTGTGAGTGGAAGGTTAGGCTAGATGACCTCTAGAAGTCCTTTTCAACCTACATCTCCCAGATTCTATAAAAATGAGGTTAAAGAGAGAGGTTAAGAGTATATTGTATATTTTGTTACTTCTATTGCTATTCAGATACTATGATCATGAATAGGAATTAAATAAAACGGGCCTCATCTCTTTGGATTAGGAAGAGTTTACTGGGCTTTACTGCAAGAGTTTAAAGAATTAAAACAAACAAAAAGAGAGTAAAAGGTTAATAAAAATGGGATACAGTGCAACCTGGTCAGAATGAAGGTTCCAGTATTAGGAGCTAAACCTCCTTTTTTGTTTCTGCTCTGTTCTTTGTTGCTTGTTTTTGTTTCATCACGCTATGCTATAGTCCTTATCTATTTCAGAATTCCAGGCAAAAACTAGGCACAGTGTGGCTGCTCACGTAGCATTTCCATAAGGGAAAAAGTACATGCAGTTTACTGTTTTGAAAAATTACTTCATTGAATTTTGTTCCATTTTCTTTGGTGGATAGCTTCTGATAGTCTTCTGTGCACATATGATGAAAACTGTATTTAGTGGCGCTCAAAGACTTATTTTTCCTCCTTTCATGTAGTCGCTGTAGCTACCTGATTTTGAGTAACAAAAAGCCTTGATCGTCAGAATTTTGGCTGCCTTTCAGATCTGTGGCTTTTCTTCCTCAGCTGCCCTGACAGTGTCCAAGAGAAAATGGTTGGTTCTTAGCTCCTTTGTTAACCTCCACTTTGTATCAGAATGTCCCATGTCACATGACACAGCATAGAAACCTTCAGGGGTTTTGTTCTGATGACTCAGTAGAACAAAATTGTTGGTTCCATGTACTGCTCTGTGTGTTTAGTCCATGTAACTTCTGCACAAGTAGTCATAATAGCTTCTAGTACAGCAACCTCTCTTGGTGACCCTTTTTTAATTTTGGAGGTAGTCTGTTGCTGAGAAGCATACTACACCTCTGGGGGGAAAAATTTGATTATTTAATTCTCACTCAACACTGATTTCATTTTTTAGCAATTGTATCAACAAGGTTTTGTGTTACAACCATTGGCCATGCATGCATGTAACTTGAAGCCTGCCTGGACTTTCAACCTGCGAGGCAGTGTAGTATTTCACAAATTAGAGTAATAATACGCCCTAAACTGCTCTTCTTTTATGTTTAATGAGATGAAAGGAACTAAGAGTGGGAAGATTGGGAAGGTAAAGTAGAATAAATGGTCAGTTAACAAAACATAAAGGAGAGATGCCACAAATACTGCAATAGAATATTATAGTTCCTACAGGAATATTTGTAGACAGAACAGAGGAGTAGAGTAAGAGTCAGGCGGGTTATATAGAAGTTCACTGTAATGATTTTGATTTCAGTTTCTTTAATTTCTGAAGTTTTGCATCCCTTTCCAAATGAATTTACAGGAGATTTTGTTTCACTGGTTTTGAGACAAGTATATCTCATTAAACAGGCCATCTATGTATGTAAAAATAAATTCAGAATAAGATTAAATTTTCAAGTTTGAAGGGGGAGAATCAAGTCATGCGTTTTTGAAGTAGTAGAAAGAATGTAAAAATGCTTGCACTTGAAGGAGGAAAGTAGTGGTACAAGGTAAAGAGAAAGGACAAAATTGCTGCTGTAGGTTTGGAGCTATTTCAGGTTCTTCTGAAAACTCTCTCACCACTGTGATTTCCTTAGATCCTTGCTGAAGAAAGGCTAGCAAGAAACTGGAGATGTAGAAAGATAGTGACATATTTTCAGAAACTTACTACAACCTGTCATGTACATACTGAAGGATGTAAAGCTTCAAGGATATGCAGAAACTGGTAATCTTTTTTTAAAGGTAACTCCAGCTTTTGCCACCTGCAGCGCTTCCCTGGCGGTGTGGCTACCCAGAGCCTCTGCTTTTGTGAGGCTGAGTCAGCAGAACGTCAGTATATCTGGTGCTCTGTGCCTCAAAGAAGTTCAGAGTTAAAGTTACTCGTGCTGTCAGCAGAGAGCTAAAGATCAGAAGTGAAAGGAGGGGGGAGGAAAAGGCATCCAGTGCTGGGGATGGCTGAAGTTTCCTGAGGTTTGCTGGTATACACTTCGAGCTTCCTGTATGTAGTTTAGTAGTAATAGAAAAAGAATTAATAATTTCTTCTTTCTTCAATCCCATGAATAGGAAAAACAAACACAATATTAATTATGGAAAACATTGTTGTCTTAGGTATTATTTTTGTGATACATTTAAACTTGCAGATATTACGAGAATACCAATCAACATGCTGAACTCAATTGTAAATCTGCATTGGTCACAAGACATAATCTTGTCTAGTGTGTCTATTTAGGATTGTCTTGATAGATGTTTGGTGTTTAGTATTTGCCTTGAACAGAGTTCAGGGAATGAGATGGATTTTTTTGCAGGTTTTACTGAACTATGTTAAAGGTTTTGAATGGAGAATCAGAAATAAAGGGCCTACCAGAGGAAACAACCTTATTGAAGACAGTAACTAGGCATTTGCCTAATCGTGGTCTTCAGTAATTTAACTTCAGTGAGTAGGTATAAATCTAAAGAGTTGTGAATATTTTATTTGAAGAATGGAGTATGTTTACTTTTAATAGTGTTTTACATGCATTGATCAGGATAGCCTAGAAAAATTTCAGTTGGCAGTGATATTTTTTGTTTCATTGTTTCCTGGGAAGAGTATAGGGACACTGTCTGGTTGTGTAGGGATGGGGTCAGGAAGGCCAAGGTGCAGCTGGAGCTGAACTTGGCAAGGGATGCAAAGAATAATAAGAAGGGCTTTTCTGTCAGCCAGAAAAGGAAGGTCAAAGAAAGTGCCCCCCCCCCCCCCCGAACATGACTGGCAAACTGGTAACAATGGATGGAGAAGGCTGAGGTACTCAACAACTTTTTTGCCTCAGTCTTCACTGGCAACCTCTCTTCCCACACCTCTCGAGTGGATGGACCGCAAGACAGGGACCGGGGGAGCCAAGTCCCTCCCACTGTGAGAATATCAGGTTCGTGACCACCTGAGGACCCTGAATATACTAAGTCTACAGGACCTGTCGAGATGCATCCCAGAGTCCTGAGGGAACTGGCTGATGTAGTTGCCAGGCCACTCTCCATGATATTTGAAAAGTCACGGCAGTCAGGTGAAGTCCCCACTGACTGGAAAAAAGGAAACATTGTGCCCATCTTCAAAAAGGGTAGAAAGGAGGACCCAGGGAACTACCGACCTGTCAGCCTCACCTCTGTGCCTGGGAAGATCATGGAACAGATCCTCCTAGAAGCTATGCTAAGGCACATGGAGGACAGAGGTGATTCGAGGCAGCCAGCATGGCTTCACCAAGGGCAAGTCCTGTCTGACCAACCTAGTGGCCTTCTATGACGGAGTGACTACATCAGTGGACAAGGGAAGAGCCACGGATGTCATCTATCTGGACTTCTGTAAGGCCTTTGCATTGCCCTCCGCACCCCCCCGCGACATTCTTCTTTCTAAACTGGGGAGATATGGATTTGATGGGTGGACTGTTCGGTGGATAAGGAATTGGTTGGATGGTCATATCCAGAGGGTAGTGGTCAACGGCTCGATGTCCAGATGGAGATCGGTGACAAGTGGTGTCCCTCAGGGGTCCATATTGGGACCAGTACTGTTTAACATCTTCATCAGTGACGTAGACAGTGGGATCGAATGCACCCTTTGCAAGTTTGCAGATGACACCAAGCTGAGCGGTACAGTTGACACACCTGAGGGACGGGATGCCAGCCAGAGGGACCTGGACAAGCTGGAGAAGTGGGCCCAAGTGAACCTCATGAGGTTCAACAAAGCCAAGTGCAAGGTCCTGCACCTGGGTTGAGGCAACCCCAAGCACAAATACAGGCTGGGGGATGAAGGGATTGAGAGCAGCCCTGTGGAAAAGGACTTGGGGGTACTGGTGGACGGAAAGCGGGACATGAGCCAACAATGTGCGCTGGCAGCCCAGAAAGCCAGCCATGTCCTGGGCTGCATCAAAAGCAGCGTGGGCAGCAGGTCAAGGGAGGTGATTCTGCCCCTCTGCTCCGCTCTGGTGAGACCCCACCTGGAGAGCTGCGTCCAGCTCTGGAGCCCTCAGCACAGGAAGGACATGGACCTGTTGGAGCGGGTCCAGAGGAGGGCCACAGAAATGGTCAGAGGGCTGGAGCACCTCTCCTGTGAGGACAGGCTGAGAGAGTTGGGGTTGTTGAGCCTGGAGAACAGAAGGCTGCAGGGAGACCTTATTGCGGCCTTTCAATACTTAAATGGGGCTTATAACAAAGATGGGGAGAAACGTTTTAGCAAGGCCTGCTGTGACAGGACGAAGGGTAATGGTTTTAAACTAAAGGAGGGTAGATTTAGACTAGATATAAGGAAGAAATTTTTTATGCTGAGGGTGGTGAAGCGCTGGAACAGGCTGCCCAGAGAGGTTGTGGAGGCCCCATCCCTGGAAACATTCAACGTCAGGTTGGAGGGGGCTCTGAGCAACCGAATCTAGTTGGGGATGTCCCTGCTCACTGCAGGTGGGTTGGACTAGATGACCTTGAGAAGTCCCTTCCAACCCAAACTATTGATTCTGTAATTGTAAGAAAACAATGAAGGAGCACAGGAACATCACAGTGCATCCTACTAATAATGTGCTTAAAACCAAAACTCATAAAAAACAAAGTTTGTAGAGCAGCAAAGGCAAACACATTACCATTTTATCTGAAGAAGAATGGTAGGAGCCTAAACAGTTATGAAATGTTGAGAAAAAAAATTATTTTGGCAATGTTTTAGCAAATATCTTCTGCAAACCATAAATGTCACCTGGTGAAGGTTTGATGGTGTCTAACAAGTCCTGGCAGACTGCTGTTCGCGTGATGAGAGGTGGAGGGAGGTTTGAGCTGGCGAGATTGCCAGGTCCCAGGCTGTTTAACAGTCTAAGAGGACAAACGCTGTTACTAACAGAGAGGGATGTAGTGAAATCTGTTTGCCTTACTGTGTGTTTATATCACTGCGACTACCTGTGGGGGAGTATCCCAAACTTCTAACTTGATGCATAGTAAACTCTTTTCCTGGGTGCCTTCATACTAGCTGGAGAGAAACTCTTTTGCAGGATGAGCTGAAGCACCTTTGTTTTCCTTCCGCTCGGAAATACTCTTTGGAAGTATGTTTTTCTTGACTAGAGAGATGATTATTTTTCTCTCCCTGCATATCTTTAATTTACCTGCCATTTCTGGAAGTAAATTCCCATGTAGTTAGTGTACTCTTTCCACTACAAAGCTCACTGGTCAGGGAGAATCTCTTGTTATTTTTTTTTTTTGTACACTGAAGGGAAAAAAAAATGCATTAGAAATAGGAACCAGTTTTGGAGTTAGAACCTAAATCACAGAGCATTCTACATGAAATTTCTTAAACTTGGTCTCTTTTTAAGGCACTAGCCTGTGCACTCCAAATCAAGTAATAAAGTTTGATTCAAGTGAGATTAGGGCCAAAAATGCAAGCCCCAAAGCCTCTATCCCATTCCTGCTTGAAAAGATTCAAACCTGTTCTTCCACAGGTCAGCAAGTAGCTCTAGAATTGAGTTGTAGGAAAAGCTTGCCCAAGAGGCTTATCATTTGGATGGAAGGGTTTTAATTCAAATAGGATTAGCCCAAAAGCTATGGCATCTCATCAGGAGTTTGTCCTGTTAAGAATACAGTGTCAGGAGCAGGGCAAACTCCTCCTGGTTTGAAATTTTGTACTGAATTTCTAGTATTACCTGTTGTATGGCAAGGTCCCTCAATCCTTTAAATAAACAGCACCACCCCACCCCCCCCGCCCTTGACGACTTAGCAATAATGAGAAAAAAAATTTAAAATATTTACGCTTTGTTGCAAACAAGTAGAAATCTCTTCACCACCAGTCAAGATGAATGTTTCTGAGGAGCAGATTGTCATTAATTACACTTTCCTTTTTAAAACAATTTTGTTGTTGTAAGGCTGATAATTTTCAATTACAGGTTTTGTAGATTTCTTTAAAGTTATGGTATATTGATTTTTAAACTGATTTTCTTAATCATCCAGAGGGACAGCAGATGGCCTGTAACCATTCTTTTCTAGCCTGCAGGAAGGAAAGACCATCATCACCACTGAAGTACTGTATTTGTTTGAGTAATGACTGCCCAAGAATAATTGTTGCATCTGTAACTGCTGCCTATAAAGTTACATGTACAGAAAGTCTGAGTAAAACTCAGGCACAGATCTGACTGGGTCTAGAGTTCAAAATGAGATTGTCTTTTTTAGACGAACCTGCAGTCACTTCATTTGCGTGCCAAGTAGCTGAATGAAAACAAGTTTTCATTCAAACCAAGATATTAGAGGTAATGCAATAAGCTGTGTTGGGAAAATTTCCCGTAGTTTGGAAGTAGTTGCAAACCCATTGTTTTGGAGTGTGATAACACAAGTGTCTGCCATAAAAGCCTGGATGGATCTGTTGTACTTGTGAAAAGCAGAAATTTGAGTAGTGCATTTAAATGCATTTTTTTCTGAGAGCTGGAAAGATGCGAGAAGTGTAACGCCTGTTCATGGAGATACTGTGAATATCCCAAAGTAGATAAAATATACTTTTTCTTCCTCAGTTATGTCTTCTCAGAAACTTAGGGAATAATTTGATATGTAGCATGCCAGTCTTGGGGTTATTCTCAGAGCTGACATTTCACCTCCTATGAAAAGCTCTGTTGGAGGAGGATATTTTTATGCTTTTATTTATTTATTTTTGCTTGGAGCACATCTTTACAACCTCAGTTTGGAGTCTGATGGAGCAAGCATTTATGTCTTTTTGAAGTATTTTCAGCAAAAACATGCCTGCTTTTGTCGGGAGCAGAATGTGCAACTAATTTTTTTCCTCTGGAGTGCTTACATGTTACCTGATTTTTTTTGCCAAAGGAGACAAGTTCAGAGGATGCAGCATGGTAACGAGAGGGCTGCTTTGCTAGAGATTGGTCTTCAAAGAGCAATTTAGTAAACTCCAATAATTAGCATAAACATCCTCGAATGAACTTTACATATTCATATGCCTTACAAGGAAAATACAGTAATTCTTTGGAGGCTGTGGAAGTGTACAAGGAAGCTGACAGGCCTAAGTAGACTCGAGTGGTTCTGCTCTAATTAATAACGTTGACAAGCTTTCCTCAGGTTTTCCACACACCTTTTGGCTATGGGGCTGTCCCTAACTTTGAAACCACATGTGTGAGTTTCTTGTAGCCTTTTCCTTTTTTATTCACCCATGCTGCGAAGCATATTGCGAGCTCAAAGGTTTCATGAGACTTGTCAAGCTCACCATAGATGAAACAAGGAGCTCCCACGTCCATCTCTTTTTCTGTTTCCTTCCCAACAGCTTTCCCGTGACCTCTCTTTTGGCTCTACTGGAGCCCTTCTCCCATGAGCTAACTTAATGGAATAAAATGGTAAAAAACCCCCCAAACTTGGCTCAATAGGTTTCTCCTATATCAGTGAGTTAAATGGGGCTCTGGAAGGGTCTTGCAGAGCTTGGAGCAGAGGAGGAGTGATACCAGATGGCCAGAAATGAGAAAGAGGAGGGGTTGGAGTTGGAGGAAGGTAGGAGCAGCAGTAGCAGACAGGGAGGATGGGAAGCAAGCCTTTGGGTAGCAATGAGATATTAGATTGGCTCAAAGCCTGTAAAGCCACAGTTTAAGTTACCATTTGTAATTTTTCAGACAGAAAATAGCTGTGTGATTTTATGGATTTTCAGGAATGTATTCCAGATCCTATACAGGCACCATCTTTTCATTCCAGGGATGTTGTGCTCTCTTGAAAACTTGTGGCTTCCTACTGATTAATTCAGCAGATGAGACAGTTGGAAGATCTTTCACGCATTTAAATCTTTAGCCAAACAGAATTTCTTTTTCCCCAGAGACATCACAACATCATTTCTACAGCCTGGGAAGTAGTATCCCCCCAATTTTACTTTTTATAACCTTTGGCAGCCTGACCTCACCATATACCCAGCTCATACTGTATTCAGCTAGAGCTGCCTTAGCAGAACTTTTTCGTGTATACTAACATTTCTTTGGGCATTTCTAGACACAAACCTCCCATTGATTTATGGCTTCACACCTTTTTAAAATCCATGATAAGGGGTGTTGTGGATTTTCTGAGGTAGGAGGCTGTGAGAATGGCATGAATAGACTACACTGGTGCATTGCACAATTTGCTTTAACTGTACACATCTTAATGTGAAAGTTGCCAGGCTTGTGCTGGTACAACAATGGGGAGAAGAGTACTGTGTTTGGTAGTAATAGCTCATTGATGTAAAAACTTACTTGAGAGTATGGTCAGTTATCATCTGCCTAGTAGGATTCAGGCTGAAATATTTCCATTTTAATTTCAGGTAGCAAAGATACTTCCCGTTGTACTTCAGCATTAGAAATAGTTCCTCTTACTATTTTATGAACGTTTCCCAACTACTATCAATGCAAATCTTGACAAGCTCACTGTAAAGCACTTTTCCCCCTAATTTATTGTGTCTGCTGAAAATTCCTCTCTCGCTTTGTCTCTTACTTGTATTTGACTGTTGCTTAGTCCTTCTGCTGCAGGCAGCCTTCTGCTCATTGTTTAAACACTTCTTCATTATTTAATTCCAGCAACAGTGGGTTTGGGAGGAAGAAATCTGGGGTTTGTAGGTATAATACTTGGTTTCACATATCTGGTACTAGAGCAGTGCTTTATAAATTGCATGTTTCATGCTGACCAGTCTGTAGTTTGCCAGCTTTGCTCCCAGCAGAACAGATTGCTTTTGATTTCAGATGCCTGCCATGCCTTCCCATGCAGCTGGGATACCTTGGGAAGTAGTAACGGTGGCTCTCTGAAAGCTAAGAGTCATTCGCTGAAGAGTTCACAGCTTATAAAAGTCCAGTGGGCAGCTCTGCTTATGGAAGGGGAAGTGAGCAGGTGAGCAGTGATGATCTGGCTTCTCTTGCCTCTCTTCTAGCAAAAGGATGTTAGCAATTACTTCTGATGTCACAGATTGTCTTCCGCTGAACTTAGCCCATCTTCTCTGCTTTCACTTTTTTTTTTTAATTGCTTTCCTTAGATTTGAACCTCAGGCAAAGGTCCCTAACTTTTTTCCTGTGGTGATTCCACCTGAGTAGCTGTGTGAGTCATGAAGAAGTGGTACAGCTTCCTGCACTGGCTGCCATGGTATCCAGCAGTGTTGCTGTACACACAGTGCTGATGTAGGAAATGCTTACAGGGCGCTTTTTTGGAAGGTGGGAGGTGTTTCTTTATCTTTGTCATGTTACTGACCAAATTTTCTTGGAGCTCAAAAAGTAAAACATAGAGGAACCATGCAACAACATGTTAAATAAAATTGTGAGCAGAATATTCCAGTGTGGGCAGGTTCCTAACAAGACAAATAGAAGTGCATGTAAGCAAGGCAGAAGTTTCTTCCCATCCTAGTTACCTTCTCAAATTTGCTTTGTAAAAAGTAGAATCTGTTGAACGTATTTCATTGTCTGATAGTACAATTATAGTTGCAATGGCTATATCTATGCAATGGAGTTGCAATGGAGTATAATCTGTGATCTCACTACAGATCTTGTATGAGTCCCCTGCTGTATGCAGTACTTTTTTTCATGCCCCTGTTGTTTCTCACTTGTTTTTTGTTCCCCACCCATTACTTAGGAAGTAGCTTGAATAATTCCTTTCTTGAAAAAAGAATTGCTCTAATTAAATTTCTATTCAGATGTATATCTTGCAAGTAGTTTTTAGAAAAGAGTGTATTTCTAGCAAATGTTTCCTGAGTCAATTAAATTGAAAGTTCAAGGTAAGGTTCATGTAATTGAAAAATATAAAGGGTGTCTAAAAGGGAAGATGTGTTTATTCATGCCGCCTACTAGATTCCATGAGGTGGTATTCTCATTACTATTCATGTTTTTGAAGGATAAAGGCATTTCTAATACAGTTGCTGTGCTAACTAGATTTCTGAAGAATAATTTTTGCAGGCTTTTGTTAATATGAGGAGGGCTCATTAAACAAAATTAAAAGGAGGTGATAATATAGTACTGGAATGCATATTTTGAGAAGTGATTTCTTGAAAATGAGGCAGAAATTTCCACAGCTTCCTTACAATGGTTTTACATTTATGGTGGGGTTTCATGGAGTGTACAGTGTATTATGGATGTAATGAAAATTAACTATGATTGAAAATTTAGTTCTGACATTTCCACTTAATTGCAATTTAAAGGAAAAAAAATCTCAGTATACAAAACTCTTTATTCTGTAGAGACCTGTACAACTTTCAAAAAGTTAAATGAAGGCAATGCTTATTATGAAGAATATTCAGTTTAACTTTTTTCCCCCTAGCTCCAGTTATAGTCCCGGAAGATATGGCAAAATGTTAAAGCTGTGAAATAACATTAAAATGCCATTTAATGTGTCAAGGGAAACTTCGCTGTTTTTTTTTTTTTCTCAGATAAAAAGACTTGAATGAAAGCTCTTTCTTCTGTAGTGCTCAAAGGTTTTCAAGTAGATGGAGACGGCTGTTGCTAGCAGCAGATTATACCAGATGCAGAGTTGCCTAGGGATGTGTGCTTTGTTTGCTGGAGACAGGTTTTATTGTCTTGCCTCAAGGCATTAGGTTGAGTCTGTTAGAGTATATAAGTAGTGATTTTTATCCTTTGAGTTAGTGGAGTGTCACATGGTGCTATGTGACATTTTTAGGTAATGCATGAAGTAGGATTTTTTTTTTTTTTTTTTTTAACTTGGATGTGTAGAAGTAGGTGACCTCTATTGAAGTTCTGCAAAATGCTCAAATATTTACCACTGACAGAAAAGGAGGATTGCAGATTTTGGAGACATGTTGCTAGGTTCCCGGCCTAAGAAGTATACTAAATTAGCATTTCATCGTAGTTCTTTATCCACAGAAATATTATCAAGGAAGAGAGGAAAGGATTTGCATTTATATTATACACCTTAGCGTGCAAGTAGAGGTCCAATGAGGCTCTGTATTATGAATGTCTGAGGATTTCCTTAAAGTCCAACTAAACCGAAATTGAATATTTTACAGAGATTTGCTGCATTTATGTTAGATATGAGGTAACAGGTGTAATACATTTTCCTGTTATTTCACACTTGTCTGTGTATAGGATATTTAATTTTCTCCTTCAAAATACCTCATTTTAGTGCAGCAGCCAACACAAGGTATTTGTCAAGACGGCCCGCAATCATCTTTAGTATTACAATTTGTGTGTTCTTGTGAGATTTCATTTGAGCTACAATTTGTAAATAAATTTGTCCGTATTGTGAGTATGAAGTGGAAATTGTGAGTAATGGAACTGTGTCTGGTACCAGTCTTTTTTTGTTTGTTTGTTTGTTTTTCTTTGTTAAATTTGCATTTGCTGGAGATCTCCAGATATTCAGCGTAGCATCCTTGTGCTTATTGAACATCACTTTCTCTGGTTTACTCAGCTTGGAGACAGCTCAAGCAAGCTGAAGAGTATAAAATTGTCTAAGCAATTGTGTATTTTGGATAAGATAATTTTTCTGAAAAATGTTATGACATGTCTTAGCCTGTTCCAACATAACAGTAAACACTTCATGAATCCATATATTGCTGGAGAAAATACGGATTTACAAGGTTCCAGTTTGACAGAAGTCTGCCAGGAGGTTGTAATACAGCAAGCAACTGTGAAAGATAGTTCTTAGAGCAACCCATAATATGTCAGACCTAGCAAATCTGCTAAAATTATTCAGTGCTTCTCTTCTTTACTGTTTTGCACATTATAATGCAGTAGTCATGCTGGGTTAATGTGTTGACGGATGATCTTCAAAGTTTAATGAACATAAGCAGGTTTTGTATCTCAGTGTTTTGTATGCAGCCAATAGTTTTGTTCAGGGCTTCCTGTAGTTTCAAGCTTCAGTGATGGTTTGATATTCAGTGTTGAATTCCAAGTGAGTCAAAATATTACTAACAAAGTGAACAGTCTTAACTGTTTAATCTTAGTAATTTGGTTTCCGACTTGGTGCTAAGGTAGCATCAAAGCTAAGGAATTGTGTAAGTTAATAACCAGACAAATGTTTCTCAGCCAAAGGCAAGCAGTTAAAGCTTGAAGATGCTTAATATGTTTTTAGGTAAACATTAATTAAACATTTTTAAGTAAATGGACATTTAAAAGTAAATAAATGCTTTTAAGTAAACATCAGAAGACTGATGTAACTGGTCATTTCTGACTGGTACTACATAAATGCTTACGTTCTGAGCTAGCAGTTCCTATCTGCGTAGGCTATCCCTTGCATTCTGTGTAACTCTTCTTGAATTGCACTTAATATCTCTGTCCCATCTTTCTTGACCAGATTCTCTGCTATCCTTGTGGCAAATAAAGGTTAACTGAACTTGATGAAGGCTTTCAAGGTTGTACTTTTGTCCAAGATACACAGTGGTAACGGTCTCTGTAGATACTCCCCAAACTAAGCCATGTGTGCTGTAGCCTGACAGCTTCATAGAATCTTTTGGTGTGTTGGTTTGTTTGGTTTCTGAAGTTCAAACGTGTTCAAGTTGCTTCTGATTTGGGAATATTTTTTCATTGTGGTTGCTTTCCTGTGTCACATACACAATATGACTATTTTGAAGTTGAAAATGATTGATTTTGAAAATATTAACATTCTGTCTGTCCTTCTTCAGGAAAGCCCAAGAAGGGAAGAAGAAAGTGGTTCTAGCAGGCTGTGTGCCACAAGCCCAACCTCGTCAGGACTATCTGAAAGGCTTGAGTATTATAGGGGTATGTATCTTTATCAATTAGAAATCAAAGGTTTTCATAAATGTTTTTAGTAGGTCAATATAGACATTGTTGCCTTTCTTGTGGAAAAAGCAGCAGAGAAACTTTGTACTCCCGTTACTCTTCTTGTGTTATATAGCACTTGGGCCTTCTTTCATCTAGGGTGATTTGGTTTGGTTGAGGCATGAGGGGAGAAGGAAAGGGATACTGTTGGTGGAACTGAGTTCCAGTGCCCTTTGTAACCTGAAGCTATCCAGGCTTCATCCAAGATGATGAAGATATCCATTACCATATTCTTCAAAATATCACAGTTTATTTGCTTGAAAACAAAGAAATACATACTTTGTTAAAATCAGTGGAAAAAGTGTAAAAGACTAGAACATATAAATTACACGGACACAGCTGAGGGTTTGGTGGTTGTTTTTTTAATTCACACTATTAAGCAGAATGACAAATAGCAATGATTATTTTGTTAAAATTTGAGGTAGTCCGAAGAGTTAAATCCACTGGTGACTGAGTTGTTAAACAGTTACTAAGCTTTACCTTGAAAAGGTAACTGGAGAGCTTTTGACTTCATTCAGTTAGTAAAGTGCCTTCAGTATCCTTTGGGATGAAGTACTACTGTATAATTGAATCACCTTTGTAAAATAGTCATGAAAATCCAGGAGCCAAAGCACAAGCTAACAAAGATTCTTCATTGTTCAAGCCTTTAGATTAAAACTGGATGAATTTGTAAAAGGCATGTTTGAGTTGAAGCACTGTCAGTGGATTCAGTGTGTGAGAATTACAGTGAAACTGTCCTGTATTATGTGAAGTCAGAGCAGATGACTGTGCAGCATTGTTTCTGCGTTAAAAATGTAGAGGTCAATGTGTTTCCACTTCAGTGTCATGAATTCAGGTTGAAACTAAGATTTTTATAGGAACAACAACAACAAAAATGTTCCAAAGCTTTCACCTTCAGTAGAAGATCATACAAGATGCACTTGTTCAGAGTAATTTTGAAGTAAAATAATTGTTTGGAATTAGGCAGAAAGTGGCTTTATCAGCTGATTTATTGGAATTCTTTATAAAGATGAACTTTGTGCTATTTGAATTTTTAATTAATTACTGCTGTCACTCAAAATGTTTTTATCTCCCAATATTTTTTTCCCAGCTGCCATTCTCAGCTACGTTAATGCCTATAAATTAACTCAGTGCCCAGAAGTGATATTCAGGAGCTGTAAAATGCCACACTATTCTGTATAGGTGATATTACATTGTTTCTTCCTTTAAACTGTAACTATCAAACTTTCCATTCCACTCTGCAGTCTTTCTTTACACAAATATATGCAAGAGAACTGTGGTGCTCTGTCATCTCTAAGACTGCGATAAATTAAGTGCAACTTACTCTGTGCAGCAGGATAGGAAAAACAAAAAAGAAATGGTGAATGGATTTCATCTTGGCTCAGAGGCAACGTATTTATGTAATCTGTAATTGGTCATTAAAGTGAATATAACAATATCTACACATATGAAGATGGGGGGAGGGTGAAGAGTGAGTCACTATCCTTTGACCGGGACTGTAATTTGATGTTTCAGTTTTGGAGAATATAACTCAGGAAACTTGGGGACCTGAAGTCTGATATTTTTTTAATCTTCTCTTTGTTTGTTTGTTTTTAAACATTCCTTTTTAGATACCATGTAATTTCTGAAAATTAGGCTCTTCATCTTCATTTTGGTACCCAGAACCAGTGTTTAGTGAAAAAAATTTGTGGTCTTGTATTTATTACAGAAAGATTTCTGTTAGGAGTTGAATTAGGCTGTTAATGCAGTGTTCCCAAGTACTTTTGAATTGGACCTGAAAATACCGCAATGTGATCTTTGCAATAGGGACACTGTCTTCTAACTGTCATTGCTGTGGTAAAATTTACTGTTCTTTAAGTAATAGATGCTTCAGCTCAGAAAGGTCTTAAATTCTTGGCATAACTATTAGCAGAAGCAAAGTTAAGAGCAAATATTGTCCATGTTTTTCAGTTTGTATATTTAAGATTTTCTTCTCATTTTACAAAGAATGTGTGTGAGGGGGTGACTGTATTTAAAGGATAAAAGTTATCTTACTATTGCAAAATATTTTTGAAAAGCAGTTTTGACAGAATTGAGAAATAGAAAATGTTCTGTTGGCAGGACAATATTGATTCTGCTTTAAAATTTTAAGCATTAAGAGTACAGTTTTGGAAATCTTGCTTAACCACCAGGTTGGTCTCATCTTCAACTTGGCTGAGAGATAAAGTTGATTTATTGTTGCTTATGTAAGTTCTGCTATTTTCTTTTTTTTTTTCCCTCTTCTAAAGAACAGTGTTGTCTGAGAATGTGGTTATTTACCACATTATAACTCCCTTGGGGCGGTTTTGTGAAGGCAGAGTGTGTCAGAGGGCTCTTCTGCTCATCTTGTTATGATGGAGGAGGAAGTTGCGATGTAACTACCAGAGAAATTCTAGTAACTCAGGGCTTGTTTTGATCTGTACTTGAGAAATACAGGACTGAACTTCGACTGTTCTTTATTTATTACTTGGTTTGGGCAGAAGGGAAGGAAGGGCAACTTCATATCCCTTTTATCATTTGTGATGTTACTGTGCTTTTGTGTTTCTTTAAAGTCATTGCCACTTTTTTAAAAATAATGTGGTTGGGGCATTGCCATGGGCTGTATATAAGGCAAACCATACCATAACATGGCAAGGTAAAGGAGCTGTTTTCTGGAAGGGGGAAGATCTAGGTAGAAATAAATCTGCCAAGTGTGAAGTGTCCATGAAACACATAATGATGCTTTACATAGGCTCACAGCCATTTACACCCAGGCAGTTTCCAAAGATTACTCCTCTATGTTTGGAGTAGTGTATCCACTTCAAACTCAAGTGCACATATGGTATTGCAAAGAGAAATTGACTCTCAGAGTTGTCCCTCACTTTTCATTTTAAGTTCCTAGAAAGAAGGATATGTGACTTCATCTATGCTGATTGTTTTGAGGGGATTATAGGGGAAGGGAAGGGAGGGATGAGGGGGAGTGAAAGATTTAGCAGACCCGTTATGTTCTGGGACTCACGAATGGCCGTAGGTAACTGTAGTGTTTCCTCACTTCCTGAGTTGCATACAAGGGCACGCAAAACCGTTGTTCCCAGTGATAAGTTGAACCATTGGAATGGGATGAGATGTGATGAAATGGAATGGAATGAGAATTTCTTTGACACTTGTGTGGAGTTTTAAGGTATTTAGTGTCCAAATAATGCTATGTGTTGGGACCCTTGACCAGTTTGCTAAGGGTTTATAGGACTTAAGATGCTTCACAAGCCCCGTGTATCTGTACTTTGAAATCATCAGACTTACTGGACATACTGAAAGCATGGGGCCTAATGCACATATGTATCCTGTTAACGGCATACAACAGCTCTGCGGATGAGTGCATCTCCTCACTTCCTGAATGAGAATGTCAGCCTCAATTCTCCTTCCTTCCCCATCTTCCCCAATGTAGCATCTAGCATCAAAGACCAGTTGTCTGTTGTCATCTGCCGTATACCCATTTCCCAAGGGAAGAATTTCAGCCCATTCTGTCATTTGCACAAAATATATTCAGTGTTGCCAAGGCTGTAATGCCCCCTCTGCTGCTACGCTGCAAGTCAGAAGGTGCAGGTCCTGTGCATGGTAGAGTTACTGCAGGCTCTTTGGCCAGAGTTGAGCCTGAAGCCGCGGCTTTAAGGAGAAACATATAGCCATGCAATCCTCTCTGCAGGGGCTCCCTGCATTCCCCTGACCTTCAAATAACCCTTTTCTGTGGCTGTTCTACTCTGTGAGACAAGCTTTAGGTAACTTTTTTTAAACATCCAGTTTGAAACTGTGTAATGTGATTAGTGGAAGTGCTGAACACTCTCAGTAGCAGCACGTGTCACTAGGAGCAGTGCTATAGAATAGATGGTTTGGTATAAGAAATGCTACATAAATCTATAATTGGTATACTCTTAAATTTAATGTGCCTCAGTTCTCCATTTGTAAAACTCTTCAGTGAGCGAGCTTTAACAGTGCCATTATGAAAGAAAATCAGTGTCATCTTACCAAGATGCCAAATGCCTGTACAGTCCTATCACTGTGGTGTCCTAAATGAGAATGATATATTGTATGATATTGCTAATGTTCAGGTCATACAAGTTTCAGTTATGTTTGCAAAATAGATAATGATACTTCCCTACCATGCAGTGTTTGTAAGGTCAGACTGCATTAAAGATTGCAAGCGTCTCTGCTGCCCTTAAGCTGGAGCCTTGCATAAATGCAAATATCCAATGTGTACTTCAGGAAAGACAAATTTGATGGAATTTTATTTTGAATGATTTGAATTTGCAAAACTTCTTGGAAAGCGTGCTGAAAGCCTGGGAACAAGTGCACACTGTTCTTCTGTAACTTACGGCCAAAAATGGTTTCATGCAATAATCAAGCTTAGTCAGTACCTCTCAGCTGGTCGACTTTGGCTTTTGAATTGCCATGCTGATATTCAGATATGATGCTTGAACCTGGAAAGTCAGAAAAGAATTACAGTTAAGCACCTGCTTTTAAACTGAAAATTGGACATGCAAACAGAAACTATTCATTTCCACAGCAGTTACGTACTGTCCTATGAATCAACAGGTGTAGGAATTAATTTAGATGAGAATTACACTTAAGTTCTGTCAGTGTTTAGCAATGAAAATCAGTTGTTTACGTGCTTTTCTGGGATAGTCTCCTTCCCTTTAAAGTTTGTGTAGAGCCTGCTCTCAGGTTGCCTTCCTAAACCAGAATATTGCCCATTACTATGGTCGGTGTTGTCAGCAAAGGTTTTAAACACAGATGTTATCCCTCTGAAGCCAAAGTGGCTAGTCACATGCCTTTTGAAGTTATGTATTAAGGCCTGGATTTATGCTGCCTAAGTGCTGTGTAATTTGAGAGTCTGTTTTGCTCAGCTCCCTTTATGGTCAGTGAAGATAATTATCTCTAAGGTAATTTAGATTTTTAGAAGATCTGAAGTGACTTTTGAAGCCATGTAGTTCCCTTTTACTGGCTTTAGAGAGGGGATAGACCGAGTAGGCTTTTAACATGCAACATCTGACAGAGCTGCCTAAACAAGGTGAGATGAAACTGAGAGCTGGTGAAGTGGAGTTAAAATCTTCAGGATTACGAATAGTGGGTTGTAATTACTGAAGATTATTATATCTATGTAGTAACCAATTTGTTTCTTATCTATGTGAATGAAAATCAATGTGTGGAGTTTTCCCTAGGTGAGAAAAAAAGATTGTTTTACTACAAGTAGTTACGTGTATATATATGTATGCTTCCTCCCAGGGTGTTCATGAGCAGCTGAGTGCTGATGATGTTTGCTTCAGCAGTAGCCTCATGCTGTGCAGGCAAGCTGCTGCCGCTTCCTATATCGTGGGTACTCTGTCCTCAGTTTCTCTTAACCATTGGCTAAGTTTTGGGGTTTTTTTTTCAATAAACATTTATAGTCTTGAGTATTTCTGGTCTTAATTTCCTCCTTTATTTGCTTCACGATCCTTTTTTGATAGTCACTTTCTGATACTTGAAGTGCTTACACATTGCTTGTGTTACCTCCGAGAAATTTCTCTCTCTGGGAAGCTCACTTGCTGTGCCAGGGAAAGGGCACTCGCGGGGAGGGTCTGGGAGTAATTTCTTGAGAGTTGTCACTCTCATGTCAACATCAGAGAAGCTTTAACTTTCAGACCTCATGTGGTAGAAAGACATTTCCATCCATTCTGAAAGGAAGTAGGCTCTGGCAAGCAACTGCATTTGGTTTGGGGGAGAATCCCTGAGAAGGCTGGTTGTGACGAGGATCTAGCTGCCATTTTTAACCAGTGGTGGTATCTGTGTCAGCAGCTGTGAGAGCTGAGACTCATCAGAGGGTGAAACCACAAATTTCTTGGCCAAAAGACAGTCACTGCTGGCCAGTGTTAGAGATCTCATGCTGTGTCTCTGGGTTGTTTTTATTTGCTGCTGGTTCTACCAGGTTAATCACAGTTCCCCAGGGGAAACACGGTCATCACCCAGGTGATGTGGATCCCTTGCAACCACTTTAAGGAAATGGCATGTCAGATGCAGGAATTATTCTGCCATCTTATGATTTGGAGACAACAGAGTGTGATGTATTCTACACTCACACATGTTGATGTATCACTGCACTGAGAATCAGAAGATAATTTGAGGGAAACTGCTGATTTGAATGTCAAGATGCTTCCCAACTCCTACAGTGATATTTTAATTTTTTTTTAATCACCTCGTAGGCACTCTCTTCAGAGACAGAGAAAGTCAAAGTCACAATATAAGGAGATATTTTCTGAAGGAATTGAAATGCTCGCTTTGTAGGATTTAATCCTCTTCAAATGGGACCAGAATAGCCTTTATCTAACAGGCAGTGGCATGACTTGGGAAAGCACGAGCGCTGTGACAGTTGGCAAAGGGCTGTGTGCTTCTGCTGTAAATGTGCTTCCTGCAGCTGACTCTATCTGAAATTATCTCTGAAATTAAGAGGAGAGAAAATGAATACCTTTTCTTTTATTGCATAGGCTGCCAGGAAGCCTTACACATCCCCACCTTTTTTGCAATACATAGTTGGGCCAGATCATTCCTCAGCTTCTTTAGTGGTGCAGCTTGAACCAAATAGCCTTTCTGTGGTGCCTTAGATGCCCGTGTAACAGACTCCATTAAAAGGCAGTCTGTGTCCTCCAGAAAATATTGGATGTTCATGAATTGCTTGTTTTCAGAACCACCCTCTATTTTCTTATCATGGCTGCAGCCACAGAGAGAAGCATGCAGAGGCTTCTCTCTCAGAAAAGACCATTTAAGAATTTGGATATCTTCACTAAAAAGAGCTAACTGTTTGCTTTTATGAATTTTAGCACTTTTTACCTGGCTTTGGTTGGAGGGGACATCTGAAGTCCATTTCTCCTGTTCTGTGTTGGTCCTATCACTTCAGAAAGATATTGGTCCAAATGTCTTTACCATCCTCAACATGCACGTCTATCTGCACTCACAGATCACCTAGTGTGAGACTGCAGATGTAGCACACTACAAGCATGTCTCTGGGCTGTTTGCACTTAAAGGTTGTCTGTTGAATGTGATTGTGACAGTCCAAAGAGGACTGGGGGACTTTCTCTGATGAGAAATGGGCCATGTGTGTGTTTCTATACTCCTTTTCCTAATCACTGCTGCTTAGTTGGAGAGCTCAGGGCTTCTGTGTCTCAGTGGAGTGCTGGGGTGTCCTGGGAGGCTCATGGTTTGAAATGTGACTGGCTCACGTTTGCATGTTCAGGAGTGACCTGCAGCTTCATCCCCAGCATGGATTGCCTCATGTCTTCCTTGTGTGTATAAGGTCTGGGTACATATGATTGCTGAGCTGTACTTATGCCTACCTCTGATCCCAGCAGAAAGGCTCAAAGATTTTTCCTTTGTCTTTGTTTCAGCTCAGGCTTCATGCTTTGATACAACTCTCTTTTTCCTTGCTTTTTGACCAGCTAGTTTCCCGATTTGGCTACTCCTTCATCCCATGGCCCCTGCCTGTGCTCTTGTCCTATATCCATCTCAGCGCAGGCTTCTCTGTCAGCCCTGATTTGTGGTGGTTGGGGATTTTTTTTTGTGTGTAGTCTTGCTCAGCTGCTTCCTCCAGTCCGCCCTTAGCATTTGTTCTGTCCAAGTCCTAATGGAGAATGATTTGTAATGGACAAAAGGTCCACCATGTAGGTGCTTCTGGTGGAAACAAGATCTCACAAGACCTGTGGAGCAAGTACGGTGCACAAACTACATCCAGCAGTAATGTACGCACTGTCAGTCCTGAAGGTTTGGTTTACTGAGACTCATTGCAAAGAAACATTGAGGAATGGTCTCTTTTCCCTTCATACACCACTAGGAACTCTTAAGTCTCTCTCCTTCATGGGCTTCCCGATGGCTGTTGGAGACATTATTGGGTCTCTGCTCAAGAGGGTTTATGGATACCTTTGATACCACTGCAGAACAGAATCTTCTGTAAGGGAAGTCAGATGTGGGCAAAGGAATCCTGCAGGCCTCTGTGTATTCAAGAAAATTTCATTACCATGCCTTTGTGATTTTCTTCGTTTTTCTTTTTTTCCTTTTTTTTTTTCCAAACATGATTCCTCTAAAACTTTTCTCAATCCAGATTCACCTCAGTTTTACTAAAATACTTCTATCTTCATAAACTAAGATTGGAAGCATTCCGTATTTTCTTCTTGAGCGGTTGGGGCTTTAGCCAAACAATTTCTAATAATTTCAAATGAAAAATACTTAATGTGGGAAATAACGCATAAGGCAGAATAAACATCCATTTCTAGTCACAGATCTCATTATCTCTCAGACCTATCATTTTAATTACTTAAATGAGCCGTCTTCATGACAGACATATTCAGAATAATTTAATTCATCCAAGAAAATGAAAATACAATATACTAGTTTTTTTTCCTGTATCTTTATTTAACAGGGGGTTTGGAGGTATGCAAAAATTCCCCAGATGTACAATACAGAAAGTCATCATACGTGGTTCAGGTTATGAACCAACAAGGTTTCTTTTGTTTTAAAATCATTATTAACTTAAGCAGTTTATTGCTACATACCTCAATACTAATATTTCAGGCAATGTATTTGGCACAGACTGTTCTCTGTATTTATAGGTGTAAATTTGTGCACTTCTGTTTTCAAGTTGCATTTTTTTTTTAAATTAAGTAGAAAGTCTATATGTAAGTATCTTAGGTCATAATTTTTTAACTTCTATCTAAAAAGGATATCTAAACAAGTAATGGAAGTACATGTGTGTTCCACACAAATGCTTAGATGTGCTTTCTTTACAAGTAGATTGCTAAATATTGACAGATGTCTATATTATGAGTGCTTGTAATCCAGAAAAGGTTTTAAATATATATTTTTATAAGATTATTAAAATGCCAATATTAGTGATACTTTAAGTTAATTTCTAGAATTCATAACTAGTATGCTCTATTCAGAAATCTGAAGTGGCAGAAATCTCTGTTTAGAAAAGGCTGTATTTCAAAAGGTTTAAAAAAAAAAAAAAAAAAAGAAAAAAAAGTAGTTTTACATGGACTCGATCCAACATCCAGACAAGAAAAGGAACAGACTCCCACTGACTTTAGTTGGGAACTCTAGATCAGACACCAATTACGATGAACTTTTTTTTTTTTTAGCTGCTATTAGACCAACTGGAAAATGAATGTGAAATACAGATGATTATGCAGACGTGTGTTTACAGGAAATGACAAACTCAGTGGTTTAAGGGCACAGAGACTTAATGGCTTTGATGCAAGGGATCCAAGTTCCAGGCTCCTTGCTGCAGACCAGGTTCTGTTCTTGAAGCCTCTGCAACTTGTGCTTTTCTGCTTGCTTTTGAAACAAACCGGAAAAGAAACTCCAAGGAAATTATATTTCTTATAATGTACAGCTTAGAGAAGCAGTGTTTGAAAAGGATTATTGTGGAAAAATTGCAAACTTATTTAAATGTGCAAAGTAGGGCTTTCTGTACTTGGCTTTTCTGCGATATATGTAAGCATATATGTGCATACATAGTAGACATTACATAGAATATGCAGTTTGGGTGAAAGCTGGAGGAAGAATCTCAACTTTAAGAATTTCTGAATCTTTAATTTTGCAGTGTTAATGGTGATTCCTTCTACTTAATATACCCAAATCTCTGTAGTATATTGGCCATTAACTTTAAATAAAGAATAATCTATCTAATAACAAATAATTGAACTATTTCTCACACTATGGGTGAATTTTGGCAAATGTAACAGTAAAACATAAATTTGTCTTTGTTGGAGACACTATGTCATGGTCATTAAGTATTATTCCATCTTGTGAAAAACATAAGGGCTTTTCCTTCCATTTCCAAACACTGCCTGCAGTAAGTCCCGGAGAATGTCTTGTTCCCTGCAGCTTGACCACAGTATTTTTAATTTCTTCCCATGTTCCAGTGTCTTTCCCCTGCAATACTTCCTTAATTTTCTCCCCTATAATCTGCCCTCAGAGTATCCTCGGCTTCTTGTTATGTTCCCTACCATCTACTCTTTTGGTGTTGAGACTGCAGAGAGGGAGCAGGACTGTTTGAGCTGCCCAAGTGCTGGCTGCCTGGGTGACCACTACCTTTCACAGACCATGAACAGCAGTTAAGGCCTGAACTCTTTCCTTGGGTCCCTCTTTTCTAGCCATTTGGTGATTTTTGCCAAACTTACAGGAACTTGCTATTCTTCAGGACAAAATTTGGTTTAAGTTAGGTGGTGAGTTTTAAAGTTACTTTTGGCAGATGAACCAAGACGCACAGAAAAAAACTAGCCAAAAACACAGCCCCAGACTCTTTATTCCCCTTTAATCCAGAAGAACGTGCTTTTGAAAGAGTTTATATAAAATATGTCCAGTTGTTGACTACTTAGATATTGACCTTCTGACTTTTTTTAGGTTCAGCAGATAGATCGTGTAGTAGAAGTTGTGGAGGAAACTATTAAAGGTAAGCATCACACTTGAAATAATTGCAGCTAGCCTGAAAGATGTAGGCATTAGCTAGCAGAAGTGCTGCTGTTATGTTCTTTATCAACCTAATGCTTGCTTTCTCCTCTAGCTAAATGTTTGGGCAGTGCGATACTTTGTCATGTACGCTTTGTGTAAGTGGTAATTTCAGAGGTATTTTCTGGCAGTAGCTCTGTGGCCTGTTGGATGCATAGGTAAATGATCCTGGGGAGACTTCAGGAAATCATTTAAGTTGCATCAATGTAGGTGGGTGTAGAGTACTGTTTAAAGTTTCCGTGCTGTCTTAAGTCAGTGCTATATCTCTACTTTCTTCTGTTTAGTCCTCTTGTGTTTTCTTCTCTTCAGATGTTTTGGCTCACTTCCTTGAGCTCTCCTTAGGAGGACAGATAAATTATCTGCTGGTTTAATGTTCTTTTGTAACTGTGTTCCTTGTTCTCTCTGGCTGTGTTCATGTGTGTGTACACAGAGTACTTTTCAGTGAAGGGGGAAAAAGACAGTATTGTTTCTGCAGCCTGACTAGTAAACATTTGCTATTAAATAAATGTATTTGTCTGGGTCCTTCTGGGTTACCTAAGTTTGTCTCCATTAGTTATCAGGCCATAAAAATTACTGTTCCATGAAGCTTTAAATTACAAGGTTTAGTTTAATTGGCTGTACTTTCAATATAAACAAATGTCTGGTCCACAAGATATTGCCTGTAACTTTAATGCTGGAGTATGATGTTTTTGAAGTACAGCATGAAAGTGTAGAAAAAATGCAAAATTTTAAAAGAAAAAAAAAGCTTCTGTCAATGAATTGTGTAGTGTGGTATAAGGTTGAAGGCCTTAAGATTTCATATTGCTTTGAATGCTTTCAAAAAGGAAACGTGTACGCCCAACCAAAACTTTTCCTGGTTTGTCCTTACCTTATGGCCTTTATTTTTTTGGGGTACAACATACTGTACTATACAAACAAAGAAGAAACATATTCAACGTATTCATATTTGTTATTAAATAAGCCAAACTGTTTTCCCAGGAGCATCATGATGTTCATGACAATGTGTTGGAGATGGGGTTGCTTCATGATTTTTACAACAGTACAGTATTTCAGATCCCTATCTGATTTTTCGGAATTTTATTTATCCTTAAGGGTGTAAGATGGTAACCTGGGTCAGCATGTCCTCCCTTTACAAAAATGGACTTTGTAATATTTATACTGACTCCAGACATTACTGCTTTTTCAGTAACGTAGTTACTCAGGTTATTGTGACTGCATATTATATGACTACAAAGAAGACATCAATCTAGTAGCAATTGTTAAAATCATGCTTTTCATTGGATTGATTTTAAGATTGCATTTTACATATAGATATAATTCTGAAAAATAATGTTCATAGACATGTTAAGGAACAATTAAACTAAAAAGTGTGAATTTTGGGAAAGATTTTGATTCCTTTCTAGCTTACTATAAGTAATTTGAATAAAAAGGATTAAATGGGCTGCTGAATTCCATACATAGTGCCAGTTCGTTCAGGGATTTCTCAAAAGGTAATGGAACACAGGATTTCAGAAGTTTTATTGGAAAAAATGAACAAAAAAGGCTCCCCAGTGCAAGAGAGAAATGGACATAGTGGAGACAGTCCAATGAAGGACCATGAAGATGGTTAAGAGGCTGAGACTGGAGCACCTCTCATAAGAGGAAAGGCTGAGCGAGCTGGGACTGTTCAGCCTGGAGAAGAGGGGGCTCAGGGGGAAACTCTTCAATGTATATAAATACCTGAGGGGAGGGGGCAAAGAGGACAGAGCCAGGCTCTTTTCAGTGATGCCCGGTGACAAGCCCAGAGGCAACGGGCACAAACTGAAACGTGGGAGGTTCCCTCTGAATATCACAAAACGCTTTGTGACGCTGAGGTGACTGAGCACTGGCACAGGTTGCCCAGGGAGGTTGTGGAGTCTCCATCCCTGGATGCATTCCAAAACTATCTAAAGGTCTAAATGTAGATCTTTACCTCATCTGTCTGAAAACAGCGTAATTGCCAGTTCCCAACTCTCCGTTGAGATAATTCTCATAAACATTTTTTATGTGGCTTTACCTTTTTATCCTTCTTCATCAGAAAATGGAAAAGCAGGATGCTTGTGTTTATCATTGTGCTAACAGCCAAAAGAGAATTTTTAAAAGACCCTGTGATGTCTCATTTTTATATCACCCTGACTTTTATCACAAGTCTTATGGAACTTAGAAATTTCCTAATTATCAGGTAAATTATCAGGTGAACTGTCATTGCCAGAAGTGATCTGTAATAACTGTGCAGTATTTCTGTGCAGGTCATGTCTGATTAATATTTATACTGTGTCCCAAGATGTATTTTAACTGGAGGCATCTTCAGGTACTTTTACTGTGATACTGTAACATATAATCTGAAGCCTCTGTACTGCCTACTAGAAGCTGTACAAATTAATTCGATCTCAGCCTCAGAATTAGGTTTCTCAAAGTGACAGCCACAATCCTGTAGCCAGAGCGTGTCAGTCTTCCTGATACACAGAACAGTTTCATCGTGCAAGACTCTCTTTTAACAGTTTAGTAAACCTTGCTTCATCTGCACATTACCCAGATTATACAACTGGATTGTAGCAATTTTTACATCATTGGGGCACCCTTTTCCACTCATGTGCTTAGTTTCCTGGTAACACGTTGTGATGACATAGCATGTTAGGAAAGTATTGCTAAGGAATTGCAGCGTCTGTGAGCTAGGAGAAAACAGGGCTATAACTGATGTATGTTCCATCGTTAAGTAAAACTTCTGTACAAAATGTAAAAGCTGTGAGCTATATAGTGTGTCCCGATAAGATGAACATTTGTCTTTACTGTGAGCCACAGACAGTCTTTATGGGGGTTGCTCAAGTCAGCATTTTATGAACCACTTTAAAAGCTGTCTTTAAAAAAAACATACAGTGTGTATGTACAATCTTGGATACAAACAGTTTACAGTAGGCAAGATTTATATTTATTCTGTAATATAAAGGAGAAATTTTAACTGCTTAATGTAGAAATTCTTATTTTCTTGGTTTTGAATGTACGTCTTCAGAGATTTGGGTCTCTCTCCCCCTCCCCATTCTAGATGTGCTAGGTCTCAAATCCCATGTTGTTAAAGCTTTCTGGGGGTGGGAGACATGGAACCAGAGTAATTGTGTACAGTCGGCTTTTAGCTTAGGCCTTAGGGAGATGAGGGACACAGGTTGAATTTAATCCATATTGTGTCTGTCTGACGCTTTCACAAAACACAGTTTTACAATGGGTCATTAGACTTGGTTGTAAAAAAAACAACCAAAGGAAATTACTTCAAGGTTGAGCCTTTTATACTTGACATAACCTTTCTTGATTTCAGTCACGTTGACCTGTCTGGTGAAGTTGCCCATCCATTCCCAGTTTAAACATTAACCAATATTTACTAACTGTTAAATTGTCCTCATGTGGTTAGTAATTGTGGATTGTTGATAACTGCAGTGTCAGTCTGTATGAAAATGAGCAGATAGATGGTATCTATATTATATACAGGCTAAAGTGTAGAATTCATACTGGATTGCCTACCTTAGAGTAAAGCACGCGCGCGCGTGTGTGTATATGTATGTAAATGAATGCCAGCATATTAAATAGTATTTGTATATGCCGTTTGATTTCACTATAGTCTGCTGATAACAGTAGGTAAAATAGTCTCTCTTCAGTTTCTGTGATTGTGGGAAGAGTAGTCTTGACTTCAGAAGCTGATGACAAGCCAAATGAAGACTTAAAAATTGGAGGAGTCAGGAGTTCCTTTTTGAGGAAAAGTATCATTTGGCTCCCGGTCAGGAAACTGTTTGTGCCGAAGTGCAGCTTGAGGAGGGTCAGAGCGAGGGTAGTGGCCTCACTGAGTCCCTGTTCCTGTTTCTACGTCCTTTGAAAGGACATAGAAAGGGGGGACAGTTTTGGATGGGTTGTTTTATTTATTTCACTGTGTTGTGGCTTGACCTTGGCTGGCTGCCAGACCCCCACCCAGCACCTCTTTTGCTCCCCCTCCTCAACAGGACAGGGAGAAAATAAGATGGAAAAGCTCACGGGTCACGAGAAGGACAGAGAGATCACTTAACAGTTACCGTCACGGGCAAAACAGACTTGACTTTGGGAAAAAGAATTTAATTTATTGCTGATTAAAAATAGAGCAGGATGGTGAGAAACAAAGAGAAAACTATAAAATTACCTTCCCCCACTCTCTGTCTTCCCAGGCTCAGCTTCACTCTTTCATCCCAGACTCCCCTACCTCCTCCCTCTGAGTGGTGCAGGAGGTTGCGGTCAGCCCATAACAGCTCCACTCTGCTGCTCCTGCTTCCCCACACCATTCCCCTGCTCCAGCCTGGGGCCTTCCCACAGGCTGCAAGTCCTCCAGCAGCTGCTCTTGCGTGGATCCTCTCCGGGGGACACAGTCCTTCAGACACAGTCTGCTCCGGCGTGGGTCTCCCACGAGCTATGTGCAGTTATTGCCAGAAACTGTACGCCTGCATGGGTTCTCCGTGGGCTGCAGCTTCCTCAGGGCGTATCCACCTGCTCCAGCGTGGTCCTCCACTGGCTGCAGGGAGACAACCTGCTTCACCGTGGTCTTACTCAGGGGCTGCAGGAGAATCTCTGCGGGGTTGCCTGGAGCACCTCGAACCCTCCTCCTCTCACCTTGGTGCTCGCAGGGCTGTTTCTCACACTTTTTTACCTCACTGCCAGGCAGCGTTTTGTCCTTTCTTACCCAGGCTTTCTCCGAGGCCCCCACTGGTGGCTGAGTGGTTCAGCTGTGCCCTGCGGTGGGGCCATTGGGGCCAACTGGAGCCCCCAGCTGTGTCTGGCATGGGACAGCCCCGGCCGCTCCTCACAGGGGCTCCCCCCCTGCACCCCCTTGCTGCCAGTCCCTCCCCACAGACACCCTGTGAACGCTACTATGTCCGTAATGGTATTTCTAGGTAGTAGAATTGCCTTTTACACTGAGATTATTGAAAAGTAAAGGTACTACCAGCAAAAAATTATGCGAGGGACTGTCTGTATTTGACAGACTAAAAAAGGTGGGGGGGTGGAAATCAGGTTTTCAGTAGGCAATATACAGAACTACAGCTTGTTAGTAACCTGGTGAAATGATCATGGTTAAAAGATTAGATACAAGGAAGATATTCTTCACTATGAGGGTGGTGAGGCACTGGAACAGGTTGCCCAGAGAAGTCGTGGATGCCCCATCCCTAGAAGTGTTCAAGGCCAGATTGGATGGGGCTTTGAGCAACCTGGTCTAGTGGAGGGTGTCCCTGCCCATGGCAGGGGGGTTGGAACGAGATGATCTTTGAGGTCCCTTCCAACCCAAACCATTCTATGAGTCTATGATTCAGCATCACCCATTTGTATGTATTAATCACCGAGGTTAACAGCTTAAAGCAGTGAATGTCATCCACTGCACCTTTCTTGTGTCCCTGGGTTGGAAATTTTGGAGCTATTCCTGTTTAAACAAAAATAATTATCGATTCTTGTTGTCATCTAAGAAAACGGCTTTACATATGGAAAGAGTGTCATTACCGAAGCATTTTTTTTTGTTCTGTTAAATTAAGAACTACTTTGACAACAGGCATTGACTTATGAAGGACCTGACTTGAAGGTATCTCGCCTTACAGTTTTTAAATGAAGGGGTTCTCACTCAGGTGAACACTTCAACCAGAGCACTGGGTTGCATTTTGATTGCCTGTTTCTGACTGCTTAGGAAAAGCGTGAAGGAATGAGTTCAAAATGGTAATACCATTATCTGTCCCAGTATCAGTTCTGGGAGTTTAGCTTTGTAGACTGTAATTTAAAGAAAATAGGAGAGCATAATGAGGAATATGCAGTAATTATGGAGAAACTGCTTCTGCAAAGACAGATTTTAATTGCTTTTGTAAAACATCAGTAATCGTGCGGCTCAACATAAAAATGTTATCTGCTGGGTAAGAGACTTCTATTGCTGTCAGTTAGTTTCTGTTCTCACACCAAAGTTTACTGCAGTTTTTGCTGTGCCTGTTGAAATGCTGTTGGGCATCCAGTGATTAGTAGGTGTGTGAGACGATCCAGGATTTTAGGTGGGTTTTGTAATTATTTTTCTCAATGTAGTTATTTCATTGATTTGGTTTAGAAAACTGTTAGTACTGACTATCCCTGTTATGATTATCATTGTTATGTCTTTATTTTGTAAGAAGGTCACAGAAACTAAATGGGAGATAAATATTGCTGCAGAAGAAGAAAACAAGCAGTGGGGGGGAAACATATTGAAAATCTTAGTAGCAAAATTGTGATTGAATCATAGAATGAATCACAGAATGGCTTGGGTGGAAGGGACCTTTAGAGGTCATCTAGTCCAACCCACCTGCAATGAGCAGGGACATCCCCAACTAGGTCGGGTTGACTCAGAGCCCCCTCCAACCTGACGTTGAATGTTTCCAGGGATGGGGCCTCCACAACCTCTCTGGGCAGCCTGTTCCAGCGCTTCACCACCCTCAGCATAAAAAATTTCTTCCTTATATCTAGTCTAAATCTACCCTCCTTTAGTTTAAAACCATTACCCTTCGTCCTGTCACAGCAGGCCCTGCTAAAACGTTTCTCCCCATCTTTGTTATAAGCCCCATTTAAGTATTGAAAGGCCGCAATAAGGTCTCCCTGCAGCCTTCTGTTCTCCAGGCTCAACAACCCCAACTCTCTCAGCCTGTCCTCACAGGAGAGGTGCTCCAGCCCTCTGACCATTTTTGTGGCCCTCCTCTGGACCCGCTCCAACAGGTCCATGTCCTTCCTGTGCTGAGGGCTCCAGAGCTGGACACAGCACTCCAGGTGGGGTCTCACCAGAGCGGAGCAGAGGGGCAGAATCACCTCCCTTGACCTGCTGCCCACGCTGCTTTTGATGCAGCCCAGGACATGGCTGGCTTTCTGGGCTGCCAGCGCACATTGTTGGCTCATGTCCCGCTTTCCGTCCACCAGTACCCCCAAGTCCTTTTCCACAGGGCTGCTCTCAATCCCTTCATCCCCCAGCCTGTATTTGTGCTTGGGGTTGCCCCGACCCAGGTGCAGGATCTTGGTCATTTAACAGTTGCTCATTGTTAAATGAGCCTGTGATATGCACAGAAAAGATGACTTTTTCTTCCAGACCCATATGTCCTCTTTTCTACACCTTCAATGAATGACCATTTTACAGCATCCCTGTTTTTTTGTCCTATTCACATTGGTTAGACTCAGCTGAGTTTGGCTCTGTTAGAGAATCCTCATGGCTGGTAAATGGAGAGAGTACCAGTGCAATTTAGTTATTAGTTTAGGAAGAGTAAAAATAGATGGCAAAGGAGTAGAGATGAAAGTAAAAGCTTGCCTTTGCATACAGTGATAGGCTCAGCTCAGCATTTCAATTAAAGCTAAATTTGTTCTCTTCAACCTGCACACCCCAAAACATTAGGCAAGTTACTTGTACTGCTGCAGCTGGCTCTGACAATCCACCCTTCAGCATTTCCCTTCCTCAGAACACAGCCTCTTTCATCTGATTCAAAATTTCTTTTCCTTGAAAGTTTCTATCCAAAAATCTCCTGAGGTTTTGAGCAACATCCTTGATCCTGATCAAATGCATTTCTTCACAGAGAGGTGGGGACAGCGGGTCAGGGAGCTCTTCCTGTAGTCGATTCTTAGTGTTATCCTTCTGAGCTGTCGAATTGTAGCCAGTATTTTGAGTTTGAAGCAGATTTAACGTTTAGTCACTTTTTCAGAAAGACAATAACATCACATGATCTTTAAATAAGTAGGGTGAAGCTACTGAATCCTGAAAAAAAAATAGTACCTTAATTAGGGCATTTCAAGCACTTTTGTTGTGAGAGGGGAAAAGTACTGTGGATATGTCAAAAATGTTCTTGAATACTTTTACATATGTTCTTAATTTAATTCTATGAAATTTTTATATGAACAGTAATTTCTTGTTAATAGTTATCTCATTTTCTTTTTTGCTTGTTGCACTCTACCATTCTAGTGTTTACAGGTATTGTTATGATTGAAGGGTACATTGGAGAAATACCAAGAATAAAGAGGCATTGTATGTTTAATGGAGAGAAAGTGGTGTATGAATTTTAGCAGTCTGGGTCACCTGCAGAGCTTTTTTCTCAAGTTTGTGAACCGCCTCACTATATTTAATATCTTGTTTTTGAAATTAAGTAAAATGAGTTTTAAAAAGCCCCTGTCTTCACCTGTGTGACACATTCTGAAGTCTTCCAAAACAGAATTGTTGTTGGGTGGTAATTCCAAGTGCAAGGCTTACTAGATGTATATATTTCAAGCTAGTAACATATGTGCTGTATGCTTGTACCTACAAGCTGGTATCTGCACCTTTCTCTGAAGCTTTTTTGAGTTGGCATAGGGTGCAAGGTAATTTTTTATGAAGGAGTTCTGAATTGCAGAGGCTGGGTCAAACATACCACCTGCTATCAGCAGCCTGATGGGACTGGTTGCCTGGCTTAGGGCATGCTTTTTTATGTGGTGCTGTGAGACACAGGGAGAGATCAGTAATTCTGACAGCATTAGTCTGAATTCTTCCCTGCCTTGTAACGGACCCAGTTCCTGCCCACACCAGCTGGAGAAGGAGTTTGGCTGTTACACAACATCCCCACCTTTGCTGATCTGGAGGATGAATAATTTATATTAATTCTTGGCCAGGAGCAGGACATGTATCTTCCAGTTAGATTTGGCTTTTCTTTGCTCCCTGTATTTACTTGAGCCAGTAAATCCCACAGATGATACTCAGGGATGCCTTCACTATGTAGCTAATATGTTGCTGGCCAGCTGGGGTTGGTTTGGGTGGGAGCATTCACACAGCAAAGCCCTAAGCCGATTAGTGTCCTTGTTGTTTCTGCACTTGTGTGTGTCTGGCAGCATGTGATTACTCTGGGGAGCTCAGGGATTCCTTTGCAATCAGTCATGTCTGCTGTGGGACAGCTTGTTTGTGCCACAGGGCAGGGAGAAAAAATGAGAGAGGAACTTAGGGTCTGTCCTTGCTACATGTCAGCTGCTTCCATCAGAGGTAGACCAGGGCTCGGGCTCTAAGCCTGCCTATACACTGTGAGCTCACCAAATCTGGGTTTAAAGCACCTCCAAATTGAAGAGGTTTGGGCTCAAATATGAGCAACAGTCCGGGTTAGCTGTACAGTGTGTTTGGCAATTTGTGTTGCATCCTTATATTTCAGATGCTATTTTTTTCTGTTAATCCTGCCAGAAGATCAAAAATAACTTGTTCAGAAGGTTGCTTTTACCCCGTAGTTACACAGAAGACCATAACTCTGGAAATAAATCCAATAGTGAAGTTTTGTAACAGCTCCTGATTTGCCTCTTTTGCCTTCACACTTATTTTTTTATTTGATCTTCTTAGGCTCTGTTTTCTCTTTAATATATTTTTGACTGTTTTTATTACTTTCAGTTAAGTTTTCTAATTCCTTTCACCTTTTATATTTACTTTATCCACCTGTCAGTCTTTATTGCTGCTTTTGGTGGCTCTTTACACTTCTTCCTTTTGTTTTTCTTTGGGGAAATTTACTACTTTGTTTTCCCTTCATACGGCCTTGCCTTCCTTAGCTACACTGCTCCCCTGTACCATTTTTTCCAGTGTTAGCCATAAGGAAAGGAAGCTCTGTATTCATTAAGAAGCAAATAATGGTAGAAGGAAATGTGTGCAAGAGTACATGAAATAGTGCTTAATCCTTTTCCCTGAAGATGCTGGAGAAGATCTAACAGGCTGGTGAGAGACAGCTGGGAAGTATAGAATGGTACATTGGCAGCCTTGTTGTGAGGAAAAAAAAGTGTCTTTCAGGAAATGGTGAATAACCTCTAAGTATAATGATGTAACTGGGAAAGGGAAAGAGTGGGTAACAGAACAAACTGAAAACAATAGAAATTTTGCTGCCAAGGCTGGGGTTTCCTGCATCTTTGAGGATTTTCTTTAAATTCATGTTTTTGAGCTGCTTGAGATATCTGCACTGAACTTTGAAGCTAACAGCTAAGAAATACTGCTTTGTGTTGGCTGGGAGTTGTGTTTCAGTGGCATGCCGTGTAGCTCCAGCGGGGTGGGCAGGGTTGGGGAGGGACCCTCAATGGATGCCCTCTTCCATCTTTCAAGCAGACATTATTTCCCAGCAGCTACTGAGGGGTGCCAGCCTGAGGACTTAAGCAAAGCTGAGTGTTTCTGAAATACAGTAGGTCTATTAATATCTGATAGATATTTGCAACGCTGATAGGCCGTTGTTAAAGTTAACTAAAGATGACTAAGTCAGGCCACTTCCCCCTCACTTCGAACTAGGAAAATACCAGTCCAGTTTGAATCTGTTTGCTCTAATATCGTTAACATGCTTCTGTGGGTCTAGGTTGCAGGGGTCTGACAATAGCCTGAGGTTCACAGCACATTTAATGTTGTTGCAGTCTTTTGGCAAAGAAATTCCATTACCTATTCCCTTCATATATTTGTATTTCAAGATCAGGCATTCTCTATCACACTCCTGATCATCTACTATCAAAGGTGTATGTACATGCTATCAATATTATGTTACTTTTCTTTATCCTTTTTAACAAGTGAAAAAGCCTTGCAAATATTTTCATTTTGCACACTGGTTTATCAAACTGACACATTTAAAAGCCCTTTTTTAGACTAACAATAGGATTTAATGTCCTGATTAATCCATTCCAACCTCATCCTCTCTGCGAACAATGCCAAGTAATGAGAATTGCGTCTACTGACTTGTATGTAAAGATGAGTTTAATTTTAAACAGTCTGTTCCGAAAACTAGAGAGCTCTGATTCATTTTAAATTGTTTCTGGCTTGATTTCATTTACACTTGCTGTGAGTGATTCTGCTCTATAAGCTTCCACATTGGACATGGTTAATACTACTTTTGTATTGTAGTCTGCATTAATTATCTATTAATTAGTGAAAATCTGCTGTCAAGCATGACCTAAACTGTTAATTAACCTTTCAGTTTAATAGAATTTTATCTGCTGGTAGACAGTGTGGAAAGTAGAAAAGTTATCTTTATGGCAGAAGAGGTTTATAGGACTAGAATGTTTAGGCTCTCAAATACAACCTGACTAGATCTGTTTGTCATCAAGCTGTGTTTCAAAGCTTGCGTCTTCCAGTGAGCCATCAAAAAAGGAGTGGTTTTCATTTGATATCTGAGATAGAGCACTCATCATTATGGAAACAGAACTGTGATTAACTCAGTTTTCAAAAATGTTTTTGTACCAAACTTAAAAGAAAAGAAAGAAACAAAAAAAAAGAGACTTCTTTTACGTTTGGGACACCTGTTCTGCTTAGTTAAGTTGTTATCCAACCTGTGAAGTCAGAAAGAAGGTAACTTAATCAGATAAAATGCTTTAAAATCTTTTGCCCCATTCTAAGTTTTGAAAGGAGATCATAAATGAGATTTATAACTACTGGTTTTTCTGTTATGGTTGATGTTGGTGTGGGCTTAATAATGCTGGTTAGACAGTTTAAAAAAAATGTTGCTTAGCCTCTTCCTTATTGAATACGACAGAATATTTATTTTTAAGTTTTCTTGAAATAAGTATGGGGGGAAAAAATATCTACAGCATGTGCAAAAGTATGATTCAGTGTTTATCAAATTATGTTTTATTAATAGTAACAATGCTGTAAACAGATGCTTCAGTGATTACTTAAAATGAAACAAAATAGTCCTTGTATGGAGTAGGGGAAAAAGGATTTAAGGTCATGAATACTGTAACTGAGGGTGGTGGTTTTTTGCTTTTCCTTTTTTTGAAAAAAAATTGAATTAAGTGTGTCTGTAACACATATCACTGTAGTTGGATATGCATATCCTGCTTGCTTTCTGGAAGCATTAAACTCTCTGCTAATACTCAGAGTACTGCTGTTTTTTAATCCTCTGGTGCCTGGAGTGAAAAGTACAGGGATGTTATCATTCTTGAGTGCCACGCAGGTTTTGCAAGCCTCATTTTAACTTGAATTTTAGTGTCATTCAGTAGTAATATAGAAAAAACTGTGGCCATGTGGCATGTGAAAAGTAGCTGCCATATTTGATTGCCAGCCCATAGGTTTCCTGAGCTCGGGCATGAGGTCAGTGTGGGTGTTAGCATTCAGTGGTTCATGTGGGAGGTGGTCACAGAGCTGGGGTTTCCTTCCTGAATTAAGAAAGTCTCTGAAGGCAAGAGAGGCTTGGTCTTACGCTCTCTAGTGAGTTACATTCGATATGCAAGTGTCCTAAGTTTAGGTTTTTTTTTTTCTTTTTTTCTAATGTATGTGGTAACCTGCCCAGCATCTGAGACACAAAGATCTGTAAGAAGATAGGAGTAGTACTTTTGGTTAACAAGATTTTCTAGACTACCATAGTGTTTATTTTTTTTCCTGTTTTCCTAAGAAAACATGGATTATAAAGTTGTGCCTCCTGCACAGGTCTGTCATTATCTCCATTTCCCTCCTGCCTTACTCTGTTTTAGTCCTTTGGCAAATTTCAAACAGATTTGTGACAACTTTTATAGTCTAAAGGATACTCTTTTTCTAGAAGTTTCATGGAAAAAAATTGCCTCTTTGATTAATGCTCCCAGTATGAGAAAGGGGGAGCATGAGCTAAATTCTTATTAGAGAGCAGTAGTTCACATAGCTGTTTGGTGTAAGGGTACACATTCAGAGGAGACCATGCTTCACTGATTCTGCGCTCTGAGATGTTACTTGTTTGGGGGAAGGTTGTTTTTGTGGTTTGTTGGTTTTGTTTTGTTTTTTAAACTTCAGAATGGTGGTTTCACCCCAATTCTAAATGTATTAATTTTATATTTTGCATAGCTTGTTGTTATGTTTTTCAGCCTTATTGTTTTAAGAAAACTGTGCATCATTCCACTATATTTTCAGCCATAAATCCAAATACAGCTTAATATGGTAATGCAGTTGAATATTTAAAAAATGGATAAACTGGTTTATTCCAAATAAACCACAGTATTGGGAAATAAGAAAAGGAATGTTCTCTGCTTCTAGTTTAATTTTTATGCCTACCATAATGCAATCAGTCTTGTTATGCAAGTAAATGAAATGGCACCATGCTTGTGACTCCTTAATGAAGCATTGGATTATAAAATAACTGATTGTATTTTGAGACAAAGATATTGCTGTTATCGTCATGAAAAGGTAGAATTGTGAATAATCCAGCAAATGTTAACAGCACAAGTACCATATTACTAAATTTGCAGCAGGATGAAGCAGTAATGAAGTTTTTTGTCAAATGGAACTGCAAAAATAATGCCTTTTAATTCTCATTGACGTTTTGATGTCACCTTTTAGTATTGAGCGTTATGATACCAGGCCAGTCCGGCTCACTTCTTCATTAGATCACGTTTTTGATAGAGAATTCTCATGTATCTTAAAATGACCTGAGAAAGATGGTATGCCAGAAGTAGTTGTTTATTTCCGGGCTGTTGTTGCCGCATCACAGAAATAAATTCAGAGTGTGAATGCCGCATTATTAAAAAATTAATGACTCCTCAAAACAGGTAGTGGAGAAAGACTTTAACTGATGGATGAATTATTTTTGTAAATAGCTGTTGGTAGTGTAAGTTAGGAGATTTGATTGAAAATGGTTTTTAATTGATCTGAATTGGTTATCTACTTTGCTGTGCTAGATGTAGCTCAGGTAGTACTTCATAGTTTCATGCTTTCCTTTTTGCCCCCTGCCCTTTTCCTTTGTAGGGTAGGTTTTTTATTTTCTGACATATTTGACAGACTGTAGGTGTAGTTTCATGTACTACCAGAGAGTTTTCGAACTTCAAGGGATAGATGCTTTCTCTTTTTCCTCCACTCCAAGCAGTGGTTACTTTCCACTTCTTTTCGGGTATCTAGCATTAGCTTTCCCTTGCTGTCTATTATATGCCTATTCTAGGCTTTGTGGAATAAATGATACAAGTCTTATGTTTATAACTTGGGCACATTTTACCCTACCTGTTGCAATAATATACACTTCATTGGTTTTATTCTTCATTCTTAGGTCTTGCTTCTGAATATTGGCGAACCCTGTCTTTGTGCTCTTTAAATATAGGACTTGACATGGTATGACTGATGTATTGTTGTAGGGAGTTGGTGATAGTATTTGTATTTTACTCTCTGAATATTACTGGCTTCAGGAAAGGAATTGTGAGGCAGTTTTCTGACCTGCAGTCTCCTTGGCATGGGAGGAATATGAGTAAATCTGGGTAGTCAGCTTTGCCGTGAACATGTGATCAGGATATGCTTCACAGCACTTTCCCTCAGACTTATACAGTCACATAACTTTGACAGAAATGTATTGGTTCTCCAACTAATAAGCTAAAAAAATTTAGTTGTTTATTACCTACTAATTTAGGTTTGAATGAAATTTTGCAGAAAAATATTTTAATTCTGCCATACAACTTATTTAAATATTGCTTTGTTGATAGTTTCTTGAGGATCTGAAAATGAAACTGCTTAGATCATTTTAATTGAATAAACCAGCAAATGCAAGTGTGAAAAGATAATTGGATGAAATAATTTCTTCATTTGAAGATGATTTATTTTACCTGTTAGTGTCTCTCTTTAAATGTGCCAGCTGGTGGAAATAAATTACTACATCTCATTCTCATTTTCAATCTTTGAAGTATAAACACTTCTTGTGAAGAAGAACAAATCAAAACAAATATTATGGGACTTGTGCGTTGTATTGACTGCATTTTTGTGCTTCATTTGAAGGTCATTCTGTGAGACTGCTGGGTCAGAAAAAGGATAATGGAAAGCGTTTGGGGGGAGCACGACTGGATTTGCCAAAGATTAGGAAGAATCCACTGATAGAAATAATTTCCATCAATACAGGGTAAGGATCTTCCACACTTACAAAACATTCAGTACTGCCAAGGAATTCAGTTTATCTCTTTCTGCAGGCCTGGTGTATTAGTCCTAAGTTACACCGAAGGAGGCAGGATGACCACTTTTGAACAGTAAAAGATTTTAAATGGCATTCTTTCTGGAAAATAAATCCCTGCTTATTTGGGTACAAGAATTTTGCTGCTCCAGGGCTGCAAACAGTTATGCAGTCCTCTTTGTAAGTTCATCTAACTCTCAAAAGAAAAAGTCCAAAGAAAATTGGAGAAGAAAGAAGCATTCAGAGTTTTTCTTTTTCCTGTGCAATTTTGGTTTCTAAGAAGGCAGTTCCAAATATCATTAGTAACTCATTAAGATCTGTAAATGTCATTAGGATCTGTAAATACCTGATTGTCAACCCAGATGTATTAATGGCTAAATTAGGTATAGTTATTTCCTTTTTGCCCCTCTAATATGTTTGTAAAGAGTTACCATGCTTACATTTCAGCCTTTTCTTTGTTTGAATAAGCTACCCTCTGCCTATCAAGCAAATCTGGATGCCCATTTCTCCATAAGACTACAAGCATTTTTCTGTTCTGTATTTCTATTTTGAGGAATTCTATTTTAATCTTCCTTTCCTTGATGCTTTCCTTTTATCAACTCCCATTTGGTCAGTTTCCTGAAAAAAATACCAAAACAACAGCAACCAAAAAAAACCCCAAACAAACAAACAAAAAAAAAACAAAACCAAAAACCCCACACAAATCCTCTTCTGATTTCCCATCTTCTCCAACTTATGTAGTAATTTCCCAGGTGGTAAAATATAAAATGCATTGCTCTAGGCATCACAGGTAGGTGTGAACTTATTGCCTAGAGAAAAAAAAATGTGGTAGATCTTGGCTCTCTTTATTTTGAGTTTAGTCTTGTATTTTCATAAACATTTCATAAGAGAGGTTTGCTACTATCCTCTTTCTCTCTTGCTTGTCTTTAAGTAATCTCTTGCCTCCATACTTTGCTCTGAAACCTAGTGTGCCACGTAGGTCAGAATACCAGTTCAAGGCTTGGTGTGGTGGTTACTTTTTCTTCCTCTGACTTATGGTAAACATATGGGTGACATTTTGTCATATTGCTGAATTTTAATACCTTTTTAAACTGCAGTTTCATGCATTCGTTGTTTTTTGAGGTCTGGATATAAGCTGGTGCAGTTACTTTAAGTGATCTAAATTTTTTTCCTTATTGTCTTTCCTGTTGATGTCTTGTTTGTGCCCATGTGATCAAAATCCTTTTCATGATTAAAAATAAGCATTCTTCTATGTTTGGTTGTGTCTAAGTTTCAGATGGTATAAATTTTTCTTTTCCATTAATATTTATCGTGATCTAATGTAATAATGTCTTTCTAGTTGTAAATGTTGTCAAGGATGCAAACTGATTGAGCCATGGACTTGTTTACATGTCTTCTGATTTGTAGTAGTGCATTTAAGATGGTAAAATGTATTGCTGTTTCCAATACCAGGTTATTGCTAGCCTAATTATAGGGGTTAATACAAGCAGGGTACCGTAGGGTATGTACACTTGGGAATAGGTGGCTGATGAGAAAGAGTAACAACCCTCTGAAAATTTTGGGTTTTTTTAACGTTTTGAACTTAGAATCATAGAATCATTTAGGCTGGAAAGACCTCTGGGATCATCAAGTCCAACCATCCCAAAAACTTATGTATTTTCATACTGGGTCTTAAAAAAATTCTCTCCCAAGTTGATCAAACTGCAGACAATTAACATCTCCCTAAGATGTTACCTTTGGAAAACCTTTTATTTAGAACCTGTTAGTTTACAAACACTAATTACTTTGCTTAGTAGTTATTGCTGCTCTCAGGTCAATAGAATATGTATTTTATACCACAGGATAATCTAAAAAATACTAGAAACCACAAATATATATTTATTTCCTGGAGAATGAAGTCAGATATGACTTGATAAGACCAGAGTATTCTGAAAACCTCAAACAAAGAAGTCAGTTGTATAAGACATCTAAATTAACTAATGTCCTATTTAAGTTATATCGCATGCTCAAGAAATCCTGTCTCTCTTGAAATACAGGTTATTGTTTTCCTGTCCTTCTCTTCCCCTTCCCCCTCCCCAAACTCTCCACCTGTGTATTGCAGGTGACTTTTTTTGTTACTACTCTGGGTTTGAAAATTAAAGCATATGTTTAGAAAGGCAGCAGTGCTCAGCAGTTACTGAAAATATAAAATATAATCAGTGAAGAACAAGACACAGTATGTTTTACTTACTGTGACTTGACTGCGTTCACTTTGTCAGCTTTGCCGTAGTAGTCTGGCTATGGCAATTTTTAGTACCAACACCACATTTGATCTGAGCTGTTTTCTCTGTGTAACGACTGGAGAAAACTTGGGAGATTAGTTTTTGGTACAGTGCTCTTTACTGAGAGATGAATTTGGGTCAGACTAGAAGGTCTTAAAATAGTAAGAGATACTTAGTTAAAAATAGTGATTTCCTTTTTGGAAATATATTTGTCTGATCTTGTTGAGTGATTGTGTCTGGGAGCAGCACGAGCAGGGCTGCTCCTTGAGGGAGGACAAGAGGGGACCCAAGGCTGCCACCAGCAGAGGCAGTGCCCGCACCAGCGGGACACCCCGTGCCATGGGCCTGAGCACTGTGGGCACAGCTGGGAGCTGGTAGTAGCACCCATCAGCAGTCCCAGACATGACAAATGATCAACCAGGGCCTGGGTCTACCCAGGGGCTTCAGTCAGGATCAAAAGGCAATGAGCTGGAGACAGGGTTGGGGAGAAGGCTACATAACACGCAGGTCAGATCCATCCTGGAGATGAGCACAGGGCTGGAGGGAGGTATGGTATTTAAGCTCAAGCCAGGACTGGGGACACAGGCCTGAGCTTAACTGGGGCTCCTGGCCCAGAGAGGGCTGGTGGAGACCGCAGCTGAGGCTGGTCAGGTCAGTTAGGGCCTGATGGTGCCCACAGGGCCATGACAGGTGGTGGTATATTACCATTTGCATGTGCGGTCTTAAAGAACTCTTGGCCTCTTCTGTAATTCTGTCAGGGAAGAAAATGCTTGTTGGAGCATGTGTATCCCTCAGCCCCAAAGCGCTGGGGTCTTTGACGACTCATGCTAACCCCTTTCCCTTTCCAATAGTACAAATACCTTTATGTATATGGACACAGCTGGAACTATTCTTCTGAGAAATCAGTAGGACCAGTTTATTTTTGGGAGTCTTCGAACATGCTCATTGTTAAGATATCTCTCATTCTCGTACAACTGTGTCTGAGAATGTGGGTGCAATTGAAATGCAACACTGTAGAATAAGATTTGTTTCTTAACTCAAGGTGGTGTCAAATTCTTTTCGGTAATTTTGACTTGGGGCTTCTTGTTATTGATTTCTTCTTCTCTCAGACATGGAAGAGAAAAAATTTCTGGTCCTGAAGGGTTCTGTCCTTGTGAACGGTGAACTTCTGTTCTTGCCCATGCACAAATGCATGCCTGCGTATGCACACGTTCCTCTGTGTTTGTTTTCCCCAGACTGCTGCTGTACCTGAGCCTCTTTGGCTGTTCCTTTGTATGAATCAAGTCTGTCCTATCAAGGTACAAACATACTAAGTCTCCACTACAGTATGCGGTCTGTAATTAAAACCAAACCAAAACAAAACCCCATTAGGTATGGAATGTCTGTGAAGATGAGTGCTGCTTCTGCCTGTTGTGAGCCAGCTCAGAGTTTTCACACAGTGGCATGTTTGTCCCTAAAAAGGTGTCTCTGTGCCCTTAGAGGGACCTGGATCTTGGTCAGTGTTTGGCTTTTTTTCGGAAGTACTGGGCAGTTTTTTCTACTGTTAATTTTGGTTGCTCTGAGGTTTGCTGTTTTCTTATGTAGAAATCCAAGTTATCTGTATCTGTTTAATTTAACGTGGTAGTTAGTGGTTTCTGTCAATAGACTGTGACTCTAGAGAAAACCTTCCATCCCAGGACCAACATGTTTCAGAGTTTCCAAGTATGTTTGCAGAGACTATGGTGAGTACCAGAATAGGGGCACAAGAGACTTATCAGATTTCTCTGACAAAGATACGTTAGTGAATCTTAATTTTTCCATGTGTCAAATATGTAAGGAATCTTTACCATCTCAGTATCCCATACAAGCTGTAGATTGACCTCTGTAATTTTTCCCTAAGGAATAAGTGAGTCTTTCTTTCTGTATTGTTTGCTTTCTCTCTTGTCAGTTAGAAAACATTTTTCAATATTCTTCAAATCTATTATTCAACTTTTTTTCTATAGAATAGGCAGTTAATAAAAACCAGTGATTGCAGCAGAGCTTGGATAGATGTCTTAGTATCTAGTAAGTTCAGCAGTGCTATTAGTGGCTCTGAACCTAGAAACAGTGATTTGTTCCTGTCCTCCAAAATAATTTTCTGCTTTGAATTAACTGCATTTGATTCAATATATTTCACTTTTATTTATGTCCTAAGCATGTATTGTACAGGCCATCGTACTGGAACAAGCAAGGCAATAGTAGTAGAACAGCATGTTAAATGCTGTTTGGAGAAAAGGCATAAAGTTGTTCACTAATCTCCTAATGTGATTATTCCATCTGTTAGTTTGAAGTGAGAGACATGTTCTCAAATCCAGTTTGCATTACAGCTTCATTTTGGTCTAGGGAAAAATCTTTTCTCCTCATGATCTAACCTTCATTAGTGCCAGTCTCATAACCTATGTAGCCAAAAAAAGAGGACATAGACTTAAATGAAATGCTTTCCACTCTATATTTTTTTTTTAAATGTGGATATCCAAAATATTTGATTTAGTTAACTTTTGTCACATTCTAAAACTTCTCAGCACTAGATGATTTTCTCCTTACTTACTTTTGGTGGTTAATAACTAGGTACCTGTGAGGTGTTAGGTTACAAAAAAAAGTAAAATAATGCTGGTAAGAGGTCTGGAGAGTCTTTGGTGGTATGCATGGATTCATTTTGCTATAGGTAGTCTTCATTGAATTAGCACATATTTCAGGCTGCTTCCAGTATTAAAAGCAGATCATATTCCGTTTCTTTGATTGCTGCAGTTGGTTGAGATCTCTCATGAACAAGAAATACCAGTGGCTTTCCCCATATGGCAGTATGTAGGGAGGCAGTGGCAGAAATAAGGGGTTTACAAACAGAAGGATCAGGAAGAGAAGCACGTGGCTCTGTTTGCCACCTCTGATGGAGGGGTAATTGTTGCTTCAGAATCATTTGATGCCAGTACACTGGCAGATGTGTAGAGTCCAGTTAGAACAATATTTATTCTGTTGCTGGCATAAGGTACTCCAGTGAGATATTTAAGTCCTTGGGAGTGCTTGAGGATGCTATGGTTTTTATCAGTGAAACATCTAGTTATTAATCTGACAGCACTGCAGTGAGTCAGGTGTTAACCAGGCTCAGGTGCAGCAGCAGGGGCCCCCGGGGCACATGACATAGGACTGAACTGTGTTGAACACAGAGTTGGGAGATTGGTCTCATGCAATTTAGGATCTGTCTTTTTGTGTTTCTTTGTTTGTTTTATGGGTCTTTTGTTTGGGGGGGTGTTTTGGTTTGGGTCTTTTTGTTTTGAGGATTAGGGCTGTGGCTCAGGGTGCACAACTGTGCAGCATTGGAAGCTAGAGTAAGTGGCTGGCCTTGCTAAAATTATTGTCTCCTGTCCCATCCCTCCCCCCCACTCCGATTCATGTTACTTCCATAGGGCTTGTTTTACCTGGTTGGCTCTTGTCTAGCTGTATCACTCAGATGCTGAGTCGCTGCCCTGCAGTGGCTTGGGCTTGTAGTGCTGATCCTGCAGTAGTCTGCTCCTGCCGTACCATTTCACAGTGTCTCTTCTCCAGAAGTCAGGTGAGCTCTTCCCCTCCTTTCCACTTTCATATGAGACCCGTGTACCACAGAGTGACTGCAGATCCACGCTATTATTTGGCACTGTGGAGCTCCCAGTAAGAAAAAGAATGTGATCATAAACTAGGTGGATGTGAATTATAAAGCAGCACCCTGTGCTGATTAACAGCATATTTACCATGGTCCAGCCTGTCCGAAGTGTGATTGTCTCGAATTTAAAATGGATATTTAGCAAAGTAGTATAGAGATCAGCTAGGATGCACTAGAATTTTTCTAATTACAGTAACAAATCACTATTTGGGAAGACCCTGAAAAGAGGCCCTAATTGTGACTGTTAAATTCCTGAGCTCTTGCAGTGGCCTGTGTTGCCTGTCCAGATTTTTGGCTAATTGAACTGGCTGAGCTAGACTTCTACTTTTTTGTGACATTCAGCAAACATCATCTACATCTGTGGGTCCACCTTTGAAAATGCTTTGTGCATTCACATCATCTCTGACTCCTTTATAACAGGGATGAGTTTTCTGGAGGTACCACCTTGAAACCATATTAAAATGTCTTTGATTGCTTAGGAAAGGATGTTGTGGCTTAAGTCTGAGAGCTTGTGATGTCTTTGCCCTTCTGTGCTGAAATTAGTGGGATATTTCAGTAATAATCTCATCAGTTCAGCAGATGAACCACTGTTTCTTTGGTTTTCTGCGTTAACTGATGCGAACTCAAATCTCTTCCCTCATACAATGTTATCTCTAGATAAAAATATAGAGAGACAGGGAAAATGGAAATCTTTCTGGTATGTAAAAAATTGGATTACCTACTGTTTGACAGTGATAGACTTGTTTTTTTGGCAACTGCTTGTATACTTCTGTCTATCCAACTATGCCACAATGTTTTCAACATTTCCATCTTCTCCTAAAATATTGCTGTCCCCGTCTTGAATGAATGATGAGTCTGAATTACAAATCTGTTCACATTTTGTAAAAATCATTGACTGAATACTTAAGAAGGATGAATTCCACGTCTTCAATTTACTTGATTTAGTTTGTTCATGAATAATATATAGATTTTCTATATTTTAATGTTTAACTTTTCAAGATACTCTTGTAAGTGACACTGCAGTTGAAAGAAGATTTTGATTTTAGAATACATCAATATATGTTTTGATTTGTATTCATTATTATACTTGGAGAGGCAAAATAGTATTTCTTTTGATTATAATAATATAGTTATTATATAATTACATGTTATATTACCTCATATTGTATTTACTTTTACTTGAATTCAGGATAAATGCTTAGAGTGAATTCCCCAGGAAATATGAAGTGGTACAATTACTTTGGCCCTACCTTAGCTTATAATATTTAAATGGACACTTTTCGTTACTGTTTAGCTCAAACATCTGTGCCATGCCAGAGCCTATCATGTGAGTTACCCTCAGAAAACGGAGAAGGTAGAAAGTCTGGAAAGATAGTGTAAGTGTTTTTGAAAGCAAACCTCTGCATTAGGCTTTTTTGTTTACATTTTAATCAGTGTTTGCATGTACATATACTTAGATTCTAGCTATACTATATACTGAGCATGTATTTCAAGCATGCATGTACCAGATGTCAATCTGTTCTGCTTTGGCACACTTCACAGAATGATTTACATAATGAAAATGATAGATGGCACAGTTGTGTATATCTATATGGAAGGCATTTTAATAATAAAATCTGAAAAGCTAGTATTCCAAAGCTTGCAGAAACCACACTGTTGTAACAGAGGGAAAAGGAAAAACAGTTGTTTACAACAGAAAGTTTTAACAGTCTACTTTTTTGCCTAAGGTCTCTTTCCACTGACACTTACTGTAACTCACATCCAAGGTCATTATTTCCTAATTAGATATTTAAATAGCATATTGATGACAGTCTCTGAAAGATTGCTTTTTTCAGTTATTACTAATTTCTTGCAATTCTAATAAATCACATTTGAAGGATGGAATATAAAATTATTTATAATGGTCTGGTACAAAATCTCTAGGTGCTACGTGGTAACAATTTCACTGAGAACATGGAAAAAAATGTATTGTTTATCATAAAGAGATGATACATCGGTCTGGCTCACATTCTTATCTTACCAACTGTTGTACTTGTAGTCATTTCCGTTTTCTGTGTGTCTGTCTTGTTCTGTGTCCCCATTGCTGAGAACATGCCTGCTCACTTATGCTTCCTCATGCAGAGTAAGTGAGAAGCATTACATTTTACTAGTTAATTTCCTTGAGCAGCCTATGTAGAAAGGTAATGTAGGAAAGCAGAAAAAGTAGTTGGACTGGGGCCAGGAAAAGAACTGTTTCCTCCCTCCTGAGTAGCTTGATTTCTGTTTTCCCCCCGAACATCAAAGGTTGCTACAGCTGATTCTGTAGGGTAGACTTGTACTTCCTTTGGTGCCACCCCCCCCAGCCTCTAGTGTCCATTAATGGGAATTGCTCATTGAAATCAACAGCTGAGGGCAGGAGGAGTTACCCTTTGGTTATACTGGTGGAGACGGCTATGGTCCTCTTCATTGCTCAGTAGTATAGGCCTGGTCAACTTTGTTGGACTATCTGGAGTTTAGTATAATAAATTCCCTTCTGCTCCTGGGAAGGTGGAAGCTGCTGCTGTCTTCAATTTCTCTTACTGTTGCACATGTAGTTCTGCCATTTACGCTCATCTGTATTATCTAAGATTGCTCTGATGAGTAGTGAATATGATACAGATGTTCTGCAGATTCTTCTAGAGTACATGTTTGCTACCATGCTAACCTAAAAGGAAGATAACCTTGAATTCAAGATGATCCCTTACAAAAAGAAAATTATTTATACACAAAAAGTTTATTACATACCTGTATTCAGTATAAAATTAGGGTATAAACTTTTCACTATTTGCCTGAAAGAGGGTGATTTTGTCTCTTTTATGCTTTATGACTGTTGTCATACTTTGCACATACATAGCTTTGCACACATCTTCATGATTTCTACCACTATTACTCTCTTTACGATACTACTTCTTTCTCATTTTCAGGGTCTTCACTCCTTGAACTCACTTCTTTGAACTTCAGCTCTATCCATGGGATTTTAAGTATGGAACTTTTGAAACCCTTTAGCTACAACATCTGAATTTCTCTGATGTCATGCTGTCTTAATATAATGACAAAGTAATCCTGAACTGGCTTCTTTACTTTCCCTATAGGGATTAGAGCATGATTCCCTGCCAAGAGTCATTCTGAGAGGAAAAAAATTTAAAAGTTCAAAGGGTCTTTAAAGGACTTCTTGACTAGTACATCAGATAACTGTGGTTGTGACATCATTTGTGGTATGACTTGAAGAGTAGTATTCATTTCTCGGATTGTATTTTTTCATTGCTGTTGTTAAATGCTGTTTGAATGGATCTAGGACAAGTGTGTTTTTAATGAACAGCATACGTTGTGTCCTGTTCCAAGAAGTGTTCAGCCAGTCCTTCATTAAGTTTACTGACATAAGTCACCTAAGAATTATTCCAGTAAACAGTGGTTTCTTTGGCATTATTCTGCTATTCAAAATAACATACAGTGGCAATTCTATTCTATCTGTTAATACTGTAACACATATTTTTCATTCACCTGTTGTTATGATGATGGATTTTATGCCTGTTTCTTCAATGGTGCAATTTGCTGACACGTCAAAGTTGGTGTCTAATCTGCATCATCCACTTGGCTCTTTATGTGGTCCAATCGTATGCTGTTCACATGCAGTGAAGTTTTTCAGTGGATTCAGGAGGTGCGTGTTGGTAAAGTTCTTTGCCACAGGCAAAAATCATTGACATGTTACATGTATTCACCAAGCATTACTGGCCTTGAATTCTTGCTGTGCAATGTTTTTTGTTCATGCTATTTCTTGAGCTCTCAGTTTTTGAGAAATGAGAAATGCTGTTTAAGTACACAAATTCTACAGCGATTTTTTTCTGGTTCATGAAAGCTTTCTCTTTTGAGTCTGCTGAATGACTTCTGCATTGAGTTAGAAGAAAATAGTTTGTTTTGATTGTTTCCATTTTTGCACATTTGCCTCCTTTAGGTTATTTCCTCCCAGCCTTACAAATTTAAACTTTTTCTGCATACAGTGCCATCAGGAGTTTAAAATTTCCATTAAACCTTCTCCTTATACATTTTGGTACATTTTCTTTTGCTCTTGTACATCTCATCTTCAGAAAGTTTGCTATTTCACAGTTCACTTAGAAGATTCAGGAAGACTCATAAAAGTTGCCAGAAATCACTATGCAATTTTCTAAACTCCAGTACACCATGCAACTTGCAAGTCAGTGAGAAAAACAGCAGTAATCACATGCTCCAACTGTGTCATCTTATTAAAACTTTGGACAGCTTCAAGCATATTTGTGCTCCTTCATCACTAGGTGGCTTCCCACACTGCCCAATTCTCTTACTGTGTTAACCCAAGAGGAAGACCACCAGAATTAAACACAATCCCCAGTTTTCAAGTTAAACTATGTGGGGGAAGGGGGGGGGGGGGGCAAAAAGCTTGTTTTAGTTTTGTGTAACTGTGATAAATAGTTTCCTGCAGTTTCAGATGATCTCTTTCAGTGCTACATTCCTGATTATTTTGAAGATTGATTCAGAAAATCAGACAGCTTTAACATACTGGAATCTGGTTGCAGGTTAGCACACAATATTGTACAGCAACTTCCTGCCTGCCTTTTGGCAGATGCTTACATACAGAAGTGGTTTTGGATCACACAACAAGCTACATGTTCTAGTCTGGTTGAATGAGAAGAGGTCATTTTGAAGTTGTTTGCAATTTCATACATCCGTAATTCTGACATCAATATGCTTTCTGAGGTTAGAGATAAATTCCTCCATGTTGAGAAGAGCATTCATTTGCGTCCCTTCTCTTAACGCCCACATACGTATTTCCTAAGGGAAATCTGGACAGAATCCTGAGAAACATTTTATTCATTTCTCAGATTACAGTAAATACTGAGAAATAACCTCATATGTCATAATTGATATTGTGTTGCCTTTGGTTCCAGCTTTTCACATAAAATCCCAAAACTAGAAAAATAAGACAAGCACTAGGGAAGCCATTGTTTTGAAAACTGCTGAATGTTAGGGTGAGAAATGTCTGTGCTTCTACATACTCATAATTCTGGGGGTTTTAATGGCCTATTTTAAAGTGTTATACAAGTTCAGTGTTTAAAGTCAAGTGCCTATGTCTTATCTGCTCATCAGCAGAATCAGATAACTTTTAGTTGCCTGCTAATTATAACCTCTTTTGCTAGTGTTGATATGATTTCTTAAATGTGAATAAAAATGAAAACAACTTGTCAAAGGGTCTGACTGAAGTGTCTCTTGTGGCCTTTTATGTCTAGGTGGAATTTTTTTTTGAGACCTGACGGGAAATTTGTTAAGTGATGTGTAAAAAGAAGAATCAGAATTGGGAAACATCTTGTGCTTGAATTTGTTCTTAGACTTGACCTAGAGATAATTTTAACAGAAAAATAATTTTCCCTGAATAAGATGAGGGTGCTCCAAAAATATATATATTTTGCAACATCTGTCGAAGTACATGAAGGCATGTCTTCAATGGTATTCTCATTGACTTGTGTGAATTCATATGATTTGAAAAATAGAAGAGGAATAGGGCTTTTTAACTGTAAACATCAGTGTGTGACATAAGAGCAAAATCACTGAAGTAAAGGTACTTAAAAAAAAAATATCCCCAAACAAATATAACTGAAAAGTTGAATGCTAAGGTTGTGCTTGACAGATACTATAGGTGGCACAAAATCCAATGTAACTTGTTCCAAGATTATTAATATATTCTCAAGTGTTTTGTAAGTGATAGTATCTTTCTTCATATGGCTTCTTCCTGTAAGGAAGAAAAAAACTTGAAACTTAACACTCTTTATTTCTGAATATTTATGCTGAAGTTCAAATAAGCTGTGAGATTTTAACCTGTTAGCTTACAAAGTCATTATTTTAAAGATAATTTACACAATCTCTGTTATAATTGCATTGTATATTCCTTTATCAGTTGGTGTAGCAAATACATTTAGAAATTTGGATTTTTGGGAGAAGTTGAAATTTTTCTTATTGAAAATTGAAAAATTTTATGTTAGGTATTGAAAAGTCTCACAATTTGCATATTTTTCTGCATTATTATTCTTGACTGTCATTCTTGAAATATTAGTTTTAAAAAATCCGATTCCTAATTGTAAAACTATTACTTCATTCAGTGTAATTTAGTTTTATTTGTGCTTCAAATAGTGTAATAAAATGTGAAATGCTTAGAGCAGATTTCTGTGCTCCCCCTCCTTTTGCTTTTACTCCAAGATGCACATTAGAAGAATTAGTATTTATACCAAAAAGAAGTAAGCTTAAAAGAGGCACTTGAAGGGTCCCCTACCTCCAATTGTGGAATTTAGGCAATAAAATTGTAAATCTTTGTGGACACACAACTTTTTCTCCAGTAGCATGGCTTAATAAAAAGCTGTTGAAATACTTGCTTTAAATTTTCTTTTGACTGGTTGTTTTAGCTTTTCCATTGCACCAAGACTAATCTTATCCATTAAATCAAATGTACATTTTACTAAGTACCTGCTGGTAGAAATGAGATTGAACTCCCGAGTTTCTGGTCCCTTCAGGATCAACTTATTTCTCTGCAAGTTGCTGCTGTAGGAACTGAGGGTACTCAGTAGATCCCGCAAAATGCTGAGGTGTTTCTGCACCCCTATGCTACAGAGCACCATGCAGTACTACTTCACTAAATGGGGAGAGGAAAAAAAAAATCATGACAAGCAAAAGGTGATTCCTTCCTCCATCAACTGGATACCAAATATGGGGTGGCATGGAGAACCATGTCTTTTTCGGATTTTTGTCTCAAAGATGGTTTCTTTTTGAGTAGAAGAATACAAATACAGAAATGAAGGTTTGAGAAGTGCCTGGAGACAGCTCCACCGAGACAGTTCCATCCTGACTGATTCATAGTTGTGTTTGGGATTCAGTGAACTAGATTAATTCACTGACTAGAGAAGATCTTTGAAGTTTCCTCTCTCTTTACAGAGATCACCCATTAGTTCCCGTATTCAAGCTGTCATCCTTGTTTTCCTTAAGTCCAGACTCAATTGAGAGGAAGAAAAAAGAAGTGGTTAAAATAAGATCTTAGGTCTGTATTTACACTATAACAAAAAATAGTTGTATAATTTTTTCAGCATGCTAGTACCTGTTATGTTCTGTTGAGGAGTGTGGAGTGGGGCTTGTACAAATGTTCTGTATTCCCTTCTGCTCTGATGCATAGTGATAGTGTAAGATGTACAGAAGGCTTCAGTCAAATGATCACTGAGTACTGTGTCTAGAAAATTAAGATCAGGTATTTCTCTGTATCCCTATGAAGAGTGTCAACAGTCTGTAAAACTCCCGAAAGTAAAAGCTGCCACTGGTATCTCAAGTGCCATTCCTGAAGTGTTTCATAAGTCTGATGGAGCTCCTGACTTGTCAGTACATTAAACATCTTTACAAACGTGAAAGGTCAATATGGAGTGAGCCTAAATATGACAGTTATAGTCAGCAGTGTGGTCTTAGCTCATGTGTTTCGTCATGTCAAGGAGGCAGATCCTTAGACCTCCATTTAATCTGTTCTTTTTCCTTTGGCTTTATTTCCATCTTCAAGGACTCATCTTGTTGTTCTGTATAGCAAGAATATGAAGCCAGATGAAATACCCCTGGCAGCTTGTGCATACTTGATGGAAAGTAGAACTGTGTGTGAGATTCCTGTTGATTTCCTTTCTTGCAGGCACAACTGCAAGTCTGAAAGCTGGTGCTTTCTTGTTTGCATATCATTGCCAAGGAGTCGAGAAACCAGGCTATCCTGTTGGTGGGATTGTGTCAGTGTTACTTAAAGCAGGATTTATCCTTGCAAATGGAGTTTAGTTGTCTGAATTTTTGAGGTAGAGAGGAATTTTCTCTGCCATTTCTGTATTTGGTTTTGATTTCAGGAAGAAGAATGGCTACTCTTAGTGGGGTGGTGATAAGTGAAAATTAATTTTTTTTCATTTTAACCTCTTTTGGTCATGATTAGTTACAATGATTTGTTACTCTCTTCAGAATTATCATAGAATCATAGAATGGTTTAGGTTGGAAGGGACCTTTAGAGGTCATCTAGTCCAACCCACCTGCAATGAGCAGGAACATCCCCAACGAGATCAGGTTGCTCAGAGCCTCGTCCAACCTGACGTTGAATGTTTCCAGGGATGGGGCATCTACCACCTCTCTGGGCAACCTGTGCCAGTGTTTCACCACCCTTATTGTAAAAAATTTTTCCTCATATCCAGTCTAAATCTACCATCCTTTAATTTAAAACCATCACCCCTTGTCCTGTCACAACAGGCCTTGCAAAAGAGACTGCCCCCATCCTTCCTATAGTCCCCCTTTAAGTATTGAAAGGCCGCAATAAGGTCTCCCCGCAGCCAGCTACTGTTGGTTGCCCCTTTGTATGGAGATTTTCAGTCCACACATCAGGAACAGTTGGGGACTTTAAGTTTCTACTCTGTATCTTGAATACACTGAATGAAGTGGAGGAAGATGCCTAAAAGAATGCTTTGTGCTACTAGGAACGTGGTTAACAGCTTTGCCCCAGAAACCTAAAATCACCCAGTGCCATGATCATACGTGCTTAGGTAAAGCACAAAACTCCTGTGGGGTTAGCCTAAAATATGAAACACTATTGCATACATCTCATTACCTTCTGTTTTAAATGTGCAAAACATATTTTTAAGGCTTGTTTTTACAAATAAGAGTAAATGGTAAACATGAGCCAGAGGTAAGGGGCACAAATTGAAATACAAGAAATTTTATTTATACCGAAGAAAAAACTCTTTTATGGTAGAGGCGATTGAACACTCAAACAGGTTGCCCAGAGAGGGTGTGGAGTCTCCATCCTTAGTGATACTCCAAAGCTGTCTGGACATGGTACTGAGCAACCTGCTTTTAGTTGCCCCTGCTTTGAGTAGTGGGGGCTTGGACTAGACGATCTCCAGAGGTCCCTTCCCACCTCAGCCACTCTGTGATGCTATGATAGTTAAATAAATATAAACAGCAACAGAAAAACCCACAAAGATATAGAGATAAACATAATGGATGTTAGTGCGGTTGCTTAATACTGGTGGAGACCTTCACTTCAGAGGTGAGTCTTGTGGTTTGACACTTCAAAAAATAATACCCTAAACTAAGGGTTCCCCATCCCATGCAGAATGCATCCTCATTTCCTGACTTAAAAGCATTTCCTGTGCAATCTTGTAGGCCTATTCAGCCTCAGGAAAGAGGAACTCTGTCTCCAAATTCGTTGCCTGTGAGGCAGAGTGAAATATCCCCCCTGTAAATATACACCCCAAGCTTCTTTCTCTGTAACTTAGCATGTTGAATTTCATCAGCTTGATTTACAAGAAGACTTCAATGTTGTTGTTTTTTTTTCTAAATTTCTTTTTTCTGAATTCCTCCTGCAAAACATATGTTTTTTATTTTTCCTAAAGTAACTGTGTAGAATTTTGTTTTTAGAGTTTATCTTCAAGACATTGGATGAGAAGTAGCATTTTAGCTTTTTTTATTTTATTTTATTAGGAATTTTGTTGATATGTGTGTGGACTTTGTGAAAAGGAGCTATTTAAGCAAAGGTCAAGTACAAAATTGTCACTCATCACATGCTTATCTAGCTTATTTTTAAACTAATACACAAGTGTCTAAGTATCACATGGTCTTTCTTGCATTGCAGACTGGTGCCAGACTTGGTGTCTTTTCTGTTTTAATTTAAGAAGCAAACGTCTAGTGGTTTTTGTTTTCAGTTTGTGAGTCATGTATATCATATAATGTTGCTTTGCTTCTGAAGTTTAATCATTTTGCAGAAGGTAGATGGAGTCTCCACATTTTAACTTGGTATTAGGCTGAAAACTGCAGCTGGGGAATGTTTACTGAAGGGTTTGTTTAGTCATTCACATTCCTGTGTTCCAACAGATTTAGATCGTTTGTTAAAGAGCTTAAAGAAGAACTCGCTTTACTATTGATGTAGAGGGTTTTTTTTCTGCAAGTTAGGGTTTTTTTGATGGATTCCATCCCATCCTACCCCACCCTCCCAAACTATACATCAGTTACTTTTCTGAATAGCAGGTATAGGTAAAATAGTATACTGATTTAATATAACTAGTCAGATATATATTGGAACTTTTGTCTTTTGCTTTAGGAATAATTCTTTACTAAAGTAAAATGTAGTAACTTTCGAGATTTTGTTTTTAATTTACCACTTAAATGAGGGATAATTTAAATGAAAGTTTTAATAGAGGGAAAATGTTATTACAGGTTAAACTATTTATGTAAGTATCAACAACTTTAGGAAAGTTCAGCTGTGGAGTTCAGCCCTGTTTAATGAATTAACTTACAGTTCTGTAATTCACAATAATATAGTGATGTCTGTTTACCAAGCACACTATAAACATTTAAATAACCTTTGAATTCCAACTGAAGGGTTAGTAGTGATGTCTCTGCTAGGCTTATCCATTTTGCTTGAACAGAAGGCATAAGTGAATGTTGTGCTTATTGGCTTGTATCTGTAGTTTGTAGGGAAATAGCAGGTTTGCAAGGGAGTCTTGCTGTATCTGCAGCTGATCTTCAGATGTGTTTCTTGGACATATTTAAATCCTAACCTAGCAATTTTTTTGTGGAAACAGGCCATGTACTCCAAATTTAGAAATATGTGTATATGAAAGCACCAAAGTAGTATAGAACTTTATACTAAGTGCTGTTTAGTTCCTATCCTTGTTTTGTATAGGTTCCCTTCTCATATAAGTGTTCCCCTCATGCACTAGGTATACATCCCTTGCATCTGTACTGAAAGCCAAGCTAGTGCAGACACTTTATAACCAGCTAATATCTAACATACACAGTCTTTGCGATTCAGGCAGCTGCTGAACATATTGCAAACACTATAACAGAAATTTTAATCATTAAACTTAAACGAGGCCCTACTCCTACATTACCAGTACTTCACAAGTGTTGCTTCTTTGAGTGGAAGTACAATGAGGAGGCATAGTTTGTAGTGTTAAAGTCAAATATGGGAGTGAAGTCATACCTCTTAATAAAATAGCAGTCAACTAAAAAGAACAGGAAGTTTGTGAGATGCTATAAAAATTCTTTGAAAAATGGAAGTAGGTGTGAAGTGGTGTTACTAGCTGTGAGGTATTTTTTTTAGATGCTATGTTTCTGTGATGGCAAAAGGGACAGTCCGAAGGATTTTGTTTTACTATGGTATCTTCATTCTTCTATCACAGTATCTCTTCTTCTGAACATGATAGCTGTGGATTAGATTTCATTTTCTTGTCCTTTGTTCTCTAAATACAGTTAGTTTAAACACAACTTGTATCTAAACTGTCTTAAGTATCAAAAATGCCATCTGTTTGGGGGGCAGAATGGCTGGATGACATAAGCATATGAGTATACAATTAATGCAGGTAAAATAAGCATATTTTAAGTAGGACTTTTTCTTAGAACTTGTAGCTGAAAACTTTTGTTTGAACATGTGTTGTTCAAAGAAAGTTCAAAAAATGGTTGTGGTTGGAAAAATACCCTCAACCTGCAAATTGATTTCAAATTCTACAAAAATAAGGATATTCTTGCTGCGCAGTGGTGCATAGGCTGCAGTGTTCTGTGGTATGTTGTATGAAAACAGTGCTGAAACACAACCAACCAAAGTAGATCTGTCTGTTCACTGTGTATTTGTGTAAGGAGGAATGTTCTTTATGAGACAATAAGACTTGCTCTGTCTGACAACTATTAAAATACTGGGAATAAGATTTTTTTTTTCCAGTGCTAACCATTTTTGTTTCATTAGCTAAATTTCAGATTTCCCAGGTGTTTGTGTTTATTACAAAGCCATTTTCCTTTTAGGATCTTCAGCTGCATAGATTGGTCCAGTTTATGATGCCTTCTGCGAAATAAAAAAGACTAAGACTTAGTCTTCTTTATTTTAATAAAATTAATTTAATACATAATGCTTGCAAGACTTAGATGGAAACATATTCTTCACAAAGTGATGGGTACCTGATTTATATATATATTCTTTTAAATAGCACTTACTGCTAATTAATGTCTCATAAAGGTAATATTGCTATACCTAACTCCACTTAGAACTCTGGTATCTACTGCTCTCCTACTCTGTCTTTAGGAGTATAGAGTTTATCTTAGGTATATGTTGAATATTTTATGAATATTGCTGAATATTACATGTTGAATTATTTTTTATGAAATCAATATGTGGATAAAAGTAGCGGTCCCTTTTGAAATGAAATTGTGAAAGCAATACCATAAATACTCAGTAAATATAGTGGGGTTTTTATGTTTAGTCTAGATCAGCTGAAAGGCTTTATTTCCCAAAGGGAATAATGCTCCTCTGAAAAGCAAAGCATAAAGAGAGACCTATCTCTGTTGAGTCTAGTGAGACTAGAAACTTGGTTTCTATAGTTTGTATAAACTGCCTTAGACATGAGCACACATAACAGCTTATTGCACATCTGTTCATTGAGGGACTTCTCTTTGTTGTTTATATGGTACATTGAGGTCTTTTCCCCCCCATCAGTTTCTTTTGTGTGTGATGCAGGTGTGTTTGCAGAAGAGAGTGTAGGATTCTTAAGAGAATTCAAGTTAAGTGAATTAGCAAGTTTAAATGTGGCCAGCTATAACTCGTAACAAAACTGACAAATGTCACCTTTTTTTAGTAAGACTTATTTATGATTTGAACATTTCAAAGGAATATGGAGAAGCACAAATATACTCCACTTGGGAGACTAATTAAGGGCTTTGCACAGTAACTACCTATATGACTCTAAGGCTTCAAGGCATGTTGATTAATGTTGCACAAAGGTGAAGGGTGGTAGGAAACAAAGTGCAATTTTAAATGGCAGTTCACAACTCCATGGACATGGAAGAATGTGCATACACCCACTTTCTCAATGTCCAGTGGTTGGCAACAGTGCCCCTCCCTGTATTCTTTATTCTGTGGAGGAAGGTGATGAAAGTGGAAACCTAATTTCCACAGAACTGATATCTCTGTTGTCATCTCTATAGTCAATGTGTTCTTCTTTCTTTTTTTTTTCCTGTGAACTCTTGGCTGGCTGTAGCTCCAGTAGCATGCTTGGGAATATTTTGTTCATGACTGGCTACTGGCTATCTGCTCCAAAAAATCTGCCAGACTTGTTTCTCTGTTAGTGTTAGCCCTCAAAGTTCTGTGGTGAACTTATGGACGGCATGTGAGTATCAGATTAGTATCACACTCTAAATGTATTAAATGCTGTTACTGTTTGTGGTATCTTTCATTTAACGTTCTTCTCTGGTTCTTGTGCGGGCCAGACTTGGTCCTCCTCTGCATTGATTTCTCATCTTCTAGCTTTTCTTACCCCTGTAGTTGAATCTAAGCTTTCTGTGGTGTTGGAAGCATGCTGTGTTCCTCGTGTGTGTGTCTCTCTCTTACACATATGAGTGTGTGCACTCATCCATGTAGGCACACGTAATCCTGGAGCATAGCAAGTCTTTGGGCTCTAGAAAGGAATAGTGTTGTTGCTGGGCTTCAGCATCTCAAAGAGATGAGATCATCCGTGGTGCAGCCTGTTCCAGTACGTGACCACTGTCATGGTAAAATACTCTCTTCAGTCTCATCGCAGTTTCCTGTATTACAACTTGTGTCCATTGCTTCTAATCCTATGACCTTGAACCTCCAAGAACAGCCTGGCTGTATCTTCACTGTGTGCTCCCCTCAGCTATTGTAGACAGCAGTAAGAACTCCTCAGCCTAACAATGAGTAAGCCAGTTCTCTCAACCTCTCCTTCTGTGCCATGTGCCTGAGCCCCCTAGTCATCTTGATGGCCCTCCTGTCTACTTGATTGTTACTTTATGTCAGTATCTGCCTTGTTCCAGGGAGCTCAAAACTGGACACAGCACTACAGATGCAGCCTCACAAGTGCCAGTCAGAGGGCACTAATAATTTCAATCTGTCGGTTTCGATCTTGAGAGTACAGTCCAGTTGCACAGTACAGTGCGTTTGACCTGCTTAACTATAAAGGGTATACTGCTGACTCATGTTCAGTTTGTTGCCTGGACCCCAAAGTCCTTATCCCTAAAGCTGCTTTCTAGCCAGTCCGTTGCCTCCCCACCTGCACTTTTGCCGGGGGTTAATCTATCCTAGATGTGGGGCTTCTTACTTGCCGTTGACGAACTTCATGAGCTTCCTGTTAGCTCGTTTCTCCAGGCTGTTGATATCTCCTTGAATAACAACCCTGCCCTGCAGCACATAAACTGCTCCCCCCACTTCCAGCTTGGGATTTTTTGCAGATGCATTACATCCCTTCACCAATGTCTTTAATAAAGTCATGAAATAATAGTGGCCCCAGCATCAGTCCCTGAGGAACACCAATGCTAACCAGCTATCAGTTAGACTTGCGCTGCTGACCACAACCCAGCAGTCCAGCCAGTTTTTAACCCACCTCGTTGTCCACTTACTCAGTCTGTATCACAGCAATTTGGCTTTAAGGATTCTATGGGAGGCAGTGGTAAAGGACTGTCCGAAATCAAGGTACATGACATCCCCAGCCCTCCCCTTCCCACAGGGTCAGTCACCTCTCTGTAGAAGGCAAGGTCAGGTCATGTCTTTTGCTTCAGGCAACTCAGCCTCACAAGGAAAATGTCATTTTAACCCATGTTTATAAAAGCAAACACTATCTTATAGTATGATGTTATCAACCTTATTTGTCAAAGTGTTTCTTCAGGGAAGTTGTTGCGTGGTGCTTACTGAACGAAATGGTCATGTTTGTTGCTACGTTGGCTTGTTGGATCAGTTAAACAGCCCATGTGCAGCCAGTGCAAAACCCCCATGATCTAAAAGGCTGGTCATTTTAAGAACTTTGTTAAAGGTGAAAAACTGTTTCAAGTCAGCTGTTGGAAAGATAATGTTGTAGCCAAATGTCCCTGTGTAAATATGAAGAAAACTTCCATTTAAGTGTTGACTAAGGCCTGTAAACAACTGAATTGCTGAGCTACTTTGTGTTTTGTCTGTCCATTCCTTTTTATTGTGAAGTCTTGCTTTTGATGACTAGAGCTGCCTCTTGTGTATTTTCCAGCCTGTAATGTCTAGAAGGCTGTTTAGATCCTGAATCCCCAAGGGGTTCTGTGGCCTGTTCTTAATGCTGTGATTTGTGCATTAAGTGCTTTAGTCGTGGTCTTTCTGATTTTATTTTAAATGACTGACCATAACTGAGTTGCAATGGAGGTGACAAAAAAATAAAAAAAAGGCGGGGGGGAGAAGAAAGCTAGCAAGTTATGGTTTCTGTCAGAGCTGGCAGCAGTTGAACTGGAAAAGTTTCAGACTCACCACAGACTAGAGTGATTAAAGAGGAAATCAAAGCATACAAATACTGGCCAACTAGCTTGGAAGAAAGTCAGCCCATTCCAGTCACTGGGACATGAGGACACTGCGGGAGAGTTACAAGCACAGCAATCACTGAATGCAAGACAACAGGAAAAAGTTAAGAAAATGGCAGGGGAAAAAAAAAAGTAAAATAGAAGAAAAGAGCTGAGGAATCATTAGAAGGGGAGAATTTTAGAGAAGTAAAACAGATGGAGAAGTTGAGGATCATTAATTTAGTAATGAAAGACTACTGTTTTCTGTTTTTCTGCGCTGTCACCATGCTTTTAGATTCTGTAATATAACTGTAAATATATTTATATAATAACATTAGAAAATAATGAGAAGAAAATAATCTATAAATGTTTCCCTAATTAGGCATCTTAGTTTCTGTAATTATTTAAAAGTAAGTACCTTAACTTGCGTTTTCTTTAAGAGTCCGTATGAGGTACATGGGCAGTAAGGAGAAAGATATGTCCATGAAGATAATCTGACTGAGTCAGCTCTATAACTGTGTAAAGGGGATTAGTTTGCTTTTGAAGATCCCCATGGAGACTCTTAAAGGCGGACATAAGGGCCCTGGTTTAAATTCCTATTTTTAAAAGAAATCAGTCATTGGATTTCTTATAACTGTGTAAATCAGTCCATTAAATTGCTTGGAAAATCTCAGACAGATTTAGGATTGGGCAATTATGTTGAAATATGTGGTCTTCTCTCATTTTAAGTTGACAAAGTAAAATAGCGAAGAGTATGTACTTGAAGCATGTACGTCTCTCTCTATTGCTGCACATAGACATTTTTTTTTCAGCAAGACTAACCAATTTATCACAAGACAGAGATGACATTTAAGAGCAGCAACATAGTATTAATTGTAGATAATGCTTAGATCCTTGTCCACATTGGACCTTTTAACATTTCTACTGCTGCCACAACCAGTAGGACATTTTGGGGTGGAAAGCTTTGTGTAGACACAGTCATTGGGAAGGGATTCTTTCTAGATTATAAATGGTGAGTTTGTTTTTATTATGCACTTATTTCCATTATTTTACCCAGACAATTCAGATCCACTTTCCCACAGACATTTTACAAATACTTTTTTGGAAATTGGTCTGATGGCAATCTCAGATAAATTCTAAATTAAGCCTGGTAGTTTCAGTGCTGCTGAAATGAAACACACACCCACACCCCCACACCACCCCCCCCCCCCCCCGGATGTTTTGACCAGTACAAAAACAATACCTTTTATCCCAAGAATCTGTGTGGTACCTGCTGTATGTTACAGAATTAACTGCAGCCTAATGTTTCCTGTGAGATTTCACCACTCTAAAAGGGTCTGTCCCAAAAGCCATTCAGGAAGTAAAAACAATAGCTCTTATCACAGGCAGTGGTCTACTTTTCAACCGTGTTTTCTGTGTGGGTGGTTCAGGAGCTCTTAATGTTGTGAAGATGCATGGTAAATGAAGTGGATTGCTTATAGAAAGACACTTGACTCCCCTAACCCTTCTCTTTCCACTCATGGAGATCTGCTGACTTGCTTCATTCCTGAAACAGAACTTTCAATGGGCTCAGCGTCTCCCTGCCAGCTACCTAGAAATCACAGTTTTAATTTAATCCTTAGTATTTTGTTAAAAAACTTTGAAAGCTGAATTTTTTAAAGCTTATGAAATTGTTCATTACTAACCCATTTAGGTTTTGCAGCACGTTCTGTGTAAGTTATGCTAAGTCATCTGACCCCAGTAGACTTTTTTAATAAAATTATAATATTTAAAGCATCAAATAGTAAGTAATTTGTCAAGCTGTAGCTCTCTAGAACTTTATAAATTAAAGCAAGCCTCCAAGAATCCTGTCCTCAGAGGTCATTTTCCGATCACTGCTGTTCATTAGGAGGTATCTGAGAATAATAGTTGCTCTGCATGCTGAAATAGTGATGTTGGGGTGTTCTGCCACTGCCTCTCTGGGACTGGCTGTGAGCAGATTTCTAAGAAAGTGTCTTTTCTAACTAAGGTTTTTCTGTCATAACTCCTTATTTCTACCTCCTTCATGACTGGTATTTGACTGAGACTAGGAGTCATCGTCTTCCAAATACTGTTGCTCTTTATGAAGTGTTGAAAGAATTGATTACTTGTAGTTACAGTACTGTGGCATTTTCTGCTCTGTGCAACCACAGAACCTAATTTATCTACCTGTGCTATTTCAGCTGAGTCACTTTCTTGATATTAATGACTGTCATGATCTGCCCCCAAAGTTGTGGTCTGCATAGCCAAGCAGCTTTTTGGAAGTGCTTCTAAAATAATTTATGTCTCTGTGAATCATAGAGTTTAAGTTTCAATTGCAGAGGAAAAAAATCATTGCAGTTTCCAGTAAGCATCTAGCAATGCACCATTTTGGCTGAGGGTGGGGAGCACAGATCTGTGCAGCTCAGCAGTGGAACATTTTACCTTGTAATATCAATTTAGAATGCCTGAATGAATTAATTCAAACAATTGCAGAACTGTGTGGTCAGAATAATTAATCAAGAAGTTCTTTAGACGAACACTAAAAAGTGCCATTGATGTACTTGATTTTGCTGATGTTAAATCATTGGCTTTAAAGGGAGCAAGTTGAATGTATGATGACATAACTACGTAGCTGTAACCTTAGAATGACCTGCACTTGACTGTAGGAATTCAGTTTCACAAAATGCAAATATTTAAAGTACAAAATTAAATCATGTTATAGCTTATCAAACTCACTGAGCTGCCTTCTCTCCAAATTCCTTTTGAGTAGTAACTAGTGAGATATTGTACGAAATACAGCACTGGCTTCAAAGGTCTTCAGAAGAACAAAATTATAATGCACTTTGTTCCCATTTTGCTGAGCATGGAATGGGTTGCAGATTTAAATAATAGCATCCCTTAGTTGCATCCTACTTTGAGAAAAATGTGTGCAGTGCCACAAACTGTATGGTGTTTCTTGAAAGGTCATCCTATTTTCTGCTAAAACTTCTTTGAGAGGGTTTTCCTTTTTTGGTTGGCATTGCAGTTTCAGAGCAGTTTCTAAAATAGTTGGCTACAAAGATAATTTCAGAGAAGTCCTGTTTTTATGATATAGAAAATGTTGTAACACGGGGTGCATCTATGTAGCACCCTGTGGCTGGTGTCCAAGCTCAGTCTGAACAAGCTGGGATACTAGAAACAGTATATTTGTAATGATGTGGTTTGCTGCTTAGACTAATTAGCCTTGATGAGAAATAGCTTGCCACTGTTTCAAAAGTATTTTAAATCCTGACTCTTTTTAAAGTGAAAACAACCTCCCATGCCCCAAATTTTTACAGGAAATCATCTTCCCTGTCATAGTGAGTTGAACAGCTTTATTGTAAAATGTGCAAACTTCAAGCAGAAGAAGAGTTTCCTGAAAACAAGTCAGACATATTAGGCATGCGTTCTTTTCTGTAAACTGTGCTTTTTCCTGATCCATTGCAGTTAAGTTTGACAGGATTTAGAAATTTTGGAAGTACAAAGTAGCATTTACAGAGGTAAAATACTAAGAAATATTCATGGCATTTAACTCTATAAAAACAGTATGATATTTAACTCTAAATACAGTAAAAATACTGTTGTTAGGTTTACAAATCTTTGTATCCTAAGGAGAAAAATATCTGTAGAATTCTACTAGCTCTTGCTTAGTAAGTTATGAAGTATCCATCTCCTTTTCATCTGCTGAGAGTATATATTTCTGGTATTGCTTTTGCTCAGTCAAGCCTGCAAAGGGAGTTTTCTCTTGACTCACACTACGGAGCACTTTTATCGAAATTACATTTGATAGAAACTAAAAGTATCTTACAAGAGCCTAACTCTTCTTCTGTAAACTGTATTTTGAAACAAGGAAATCATGCTCCCCTTTCAGGAAAACCACAGTTTGCTAATACAAAATATTCTTGGGCTGGAATTATTGAGGCCTTCTAAGGAAGTCTGATGGTAGGTGCAGAGAGATGGTACGGGTGACTGCGATGAGCAGTCTTTCTATATTTGTACTGATGTGATGTTCCAGTGATGTTAGGGGCACTGCACTACTGGCAGATTATTATTTTTTTTTAATAGGGCAAACTTCGTAAAGTCTTGAATTTGTATAAGTAGTCAGATCTCTAAGGGCAGATATTAGTGCTTAGACTGAATTGTGATTAATGATATTTTACTTTATTTCTGCAAATTTCTAATTTGGGAGAAGACCGCCTTAGGACTGGGTTTTGGTTGCGGTGTGTTTGTTTTTGTGTTTTTACCAGCTCATTAGGTTGATACCAAGCAAGAATTTACTGGATTACTCAGGAAATTAAGGGGGGCAATCGACCCCCCTTCCCCAAAGTGAACCACCTGCAGAGCAGCAGGGATATTCTGTCATATGACACTGTTGCAGCTATTCAACTCTACCATCTTGCTCACAGATGTCTGGTCTTGGTCAGTCACATTGAATGTGAGTTACTAGCACACTAACGGCACATCGCAGTCTGTAATTGAGCTGTTTTCTGATCCTTGAATGAAAGATGTTTTATACTTTTCATATCTGAGGGTGGAACCCTGTCTTCACTAAAGCGAGTGGCACAAGTCCCATTAAGAGGAACCGGGATTTTGCTCCTCATGTCTGTACTCTCATTCTCATCTGCTGCTGAAATCCACTGATTAGTCCCACTGAAGGAAAGTCTTTGTTTGTCGTCTGTGTCATAAGTATTCTTACTCATAATCAGTTCCATCTGTAAGGGGTAGCCTTTCATGTTAAGTGTGTGTTTTATGAGGAATATTACTGTTTTGAAAAGGAAGAGTCTGCTTAATCTAATGCATAACTTGAGCACATATGAGCCAAACAATGTGAAGACCACTGTTTCGTATGTCTACAACACAGTTTCAGGCACTTGACCAAAATGTTGATGATGTTCAGTTTGGTAACATGTTCAAAAAGTTTTTTAATTAGCCACATGATAGTAATTTATCTGTGGATAATATTTTACCTTGCTGTGAAATAGTTCTGTGTTGGGCACATAGCTGATTAAAGGTTAATAATTCAAAGCAAAAGGTTAAAAATTTGAAGTACCTTAATCAGTTTAGTATGTTGGAAAACCAGGACTTAGTGGTTTTTGTTCTGGAATCACTACAAAATGTATCCAAAACATGTTGATAATTACAGACAAAATGATCATTAATAATTGTTTCTATAAATGTCTGTAATTTCTTCATGCAAAAAAGCTTTGACCTGTATTAATACAAACTAATATTTTCAAACCAACTTTAAATGCTTGAAGAAGGCTTCCAGTTTAGCAGAAAGCTAAATGCTCTTTTGCAACTACTAGCATGTTTGGCTTTTAAATCCCATATATTTGAGCTTTAGCTGTGATAAAGGCTGATTTTTAAGGAGAGTTTTACCTACTGGGCTGGTTTTAGACGATCCACTTGCTGGTGAATGCCACTTAGTAAGAGGCAATGCTCAGATTCTCAGAGTTCCCCACAACCTTTTTCCGCTTGATTGTCTGTGGTCTGAGTAGGTGGCAGCATGGACGTATGAATAATTTGTTATGCTGGAAACTTGGAGTACAGGCTGGCTTACTAGGGAAAAAACCCTACAGATACTTTATTATACTTATGGTTTGGTTTAACTTTATATTTTCAAGAATAGGTCATTCGCAAATCTGTGAAAACTGGTTAGTTCAGCATTTTTACAAGTATTTGAAACCTGCATCCTTTTGTTGGTCAGCTGTAGCCCAAAAGATTATTACTTCCCAAGTTGGAATTAACAGATATGGTACAAATAGGCTTTAAAAGTTCAGTCTTTTCTGGCTTGCTTTCTAAAATTGATCCCTTTCTATGTTACATTGAAGTCTGTTTCACTTTGGTATATAATCTCTTTAAGTACAAACCCACCCCCCACCCCAAAACCAAAACACAACTAAATTATTTAGGCGTTCCACAATATTTTTATTTTATAGTGCGAATAAGTTAATTGGTGCAGCAAAATGTGAAAAAAAAGTCTGCCTCCAAATCCCAACTTTCAGCTCCTACCCCAAAATAAATCAACAACCCCCCTGAAGCAGTACTTAAAGACCAAAGTAATAAAGCTCTTAAAAACAATCCCACATAATACTGTGAATATTTGGAGAATAACTTCCCCTTCTTTCTTCATGCTTCTTGGTGCACATTTCCATTCTCTGTGTGACCAAGGTTATTGCTGTACCAGAGAAAAACTGCTGCTACCATATTTTTTCAGGTAGCCTGGACTTCTTTTAAAGAATATTTCCCCAGAAAGCAACTCTGAAGATGCAGGAGAAACTAGTTTACTAGAAACTAGGCCTTGTTAGGGAAGGAACATCGATTGAAGATATGAAACTTATCCTCAAGGTTCAGAGACTAATAATTTAAGTATTTAGTACTGTTGCTTAGTACTTGGTACTCTTTCTGGTTAGTATGCTTGCTGTAGAGCTTTTCAAATACTACTACCCAAATACAGAGCAAAATACATATAAATATTTATAAAAAAGAAATTTATATAGATAAGAAAAAAGAAATGTATATGATTTATGCATAAAATATAAGGAGAAGAGAGGAAGAGGTAACGGAATTTTTTTTAAAATATGCTATACATGGACTTCTGTGATAAGGAGACAGGAAAATTCTATTTAAGTAGTGTAAATAATCCTTTTTACTGCACATCAGTTTTGGCTCTATTTAGATCTATTACACAGGAATAAATGTAGAAGTTTGTTTTAAATAACTTACCAAAATTATAGTTTTTATCAGTCTTATGATGAAGTCACACATCTTGAAGAAGCTCTACAAAAAGCATTGTTTTCATGCAAGGTGACAGTTCAAGATGACAAAAAATTACTAATAAAATTTTAATTGAAACACAAACTTCTACACCAAATTTGTAATAAGTCAGACTTTGCAAATTCAAGTAAGTTATAAAAGTTGGTGGTGGTGTGTTTTTTTCTTCCCAAATTCTAGCTTAAATTTGAGTTTAATAAATTTACTTCATCGCAATAAATAACATCTTGATGCATTCCTTTGTTACTGATGGCTGACAAAAATCTCTTCTGTAGGTAAAAGGGCCTGTATTAAAGTAACCTTGGGGTCATGGGGCAGGATTGTTGCAAGTTAAATCTCTTCTTGATGACCTTTGACAAAAATTGACAAAATAGCTGGTAATGTTATTTTCTTTGGAGAAAATAAAGATTGGTACAAATATCATCAATGTAAACCTCGCCTTTGTGTGTTGGTTGTAAAAGAGCAGACGTGTCTACTATGAAACTGATTTTATGGTTCCTTGGAACAAAAGCAAAATTGAAAGCAAATAACTTCAGAACTAGAAAAAACACAAACAAACAAAAACAACCACCACCCCCCCCCCAAAACCAAACCAAAATCTGTGGCTCAACCTATATATGACAAGTAATTGCTTTTCTTTACTCTCGTCACTCTTCTCTCTACACTCTCCTCATAAACATGGCTATCTAAATGCTAGATAATTTCCATCTGTGCCGCTGGAAGAGCTGTGGTGAAGGCTGACTTTTCATGCTCCAGCTGGGTCCCTCAGGTCCTGCTGGGCTGCAGTGGCCGACATCTTGCGTTAGTGTTCTTACGAGCAGGCCAACAACTATAACATGGGCTTTGGCCATATTGCCTGTGAGGTGCCCTTGTAAAGGTATAGGAGTTTCCCTGCGATATTTTGCCCTCCCAGCGTTTTCTTTTAGCACTGTGCCGACCCGTGTATTGGGTGCTGGCAGTGAGGGGCTGGGGGGCCTCTCAGAGAGGTCACAGCTGGCCGGGGATGGGATGTGCATAGAAGACTCTGGAGTGAAGGAGTAAAGTTAAGCCTGGGAGAAAGGGGAGGAGAGGCTTTGGTTAAATGTTTGTCTCTTTGTTTCCCATTACCTGAATTTGTAATTAAGTTTTTATTTTGCCTGGTGATATGTTAATTTTCCCTGAGGTGAGCCTGTTTTGCCCATGACAGTCGTTGGTAGGTGATCTCCCCATCCCTGGCTAGACCCCTGGGCTCCCTCGTTCCCCTTCTGCCTGTTTGCTGCCCCTGTCCTGCCGAGGCGCGGGAGTCTGGCTGTTAGCCCCCACTGACAGAGCATACCAGGCTACCAAAGGCGAGTTTAATATTCATGTGACAATATGCTTCACCAATGCATAATGCTGCTTTTGTGCAGCTGTGTGGAAGGAAGCTGGCTTACCTTAGCAAGCGATGTAGAGGGGAAGGAGTGTGACAGTGGGCCGGCTGGATGGGAGCCTGCTTAGAAATGAAGTGTTGGGTTGAATGTAGAGTTGTGCTTTAAAAACAAATAAAACAAAACAAACAAACAAAGAAAAAGAAGAAAAAAAGAGGGAGACATGGTTTGCAACCTTGGAAGAATTGAAGGGCTTTGAAAAAGTCACAGATGGGAAGCAGGGAGAGAAATGAGTACCCCCTGGGCTGTGAGGGAAAGCCCGTTGTGGCATACTTTAGATGGCCAGTGACCTAGTAGGAAACATTTTAGTTTGCTAAATAGGTTATACAGAGAAAATATAAACCAATTATCTGCTTATACTCTCTTGATTTAAAATGCTGCTCTTTTTAAAAACACTTCAGATCTTGCACAATGAAGGGCTTTTGATTTGCAGAAGAAAGGTGAGATAAAAATGATTTCACATCTGATGAATAAACTGTCGTTGGGTGGGAATTAATCACTTGTTTGGAGCAGATTGTAAAGGTTCAGTTTTAGAGCTTTTTTCTCTATTTTTAATAGACGATTGTATATTTTACTTAATGGTAGCTATTTCATGTATATTTTTTGTTCTTAATAGAACTGTCTCATTGTTGCAGTTAAGCAATATCTTTTAGTTTTCTGATCTAAAATGGATGCAAAAATCTGATGTTTGGGTCTGATAGGCAGGAAAAATAATGCACGTAAATAAGATGATACATAATTTACAACATCCAGTCTAGAAGAGAGAATCATGAACTCTCTAGACGTTCTCTGGCAGAAAGTAAGATTCGGTTGGTGGGGAAGGTCTCAGGGCCAAGGTGATGTGCAGGGGCAGGAGGCCACCGGAGAAAATGTTCTCTGCAATGTTCTGCACTTCCTGATCCGCTGCTTGTACGAACAAGGTATAACTAATGTGTGAGGGGAATCTTGGTGAAGCAGAACCTTTAGAGTTTGTAAAGCAGTAATTACCTAGTCATAGAGCTGTCAGACATCATAGTATTAGACAAGATATATCCAGTAGTAAATACAGTCCTGTAGCTGGTGCCTTCTTCAGAAACCACCTGGTGCTATCTTTGCCTTTTCATTACCGTTTTGAATGTTCTGTCGTAATACTCCTGTCTTTTGAACGTTAGCCTTTTCTGGCACCCAAATGTTTTATTATATCGAAGCTGTGGCTTTTTGATTGTGAAAACGGACAGAATTTAAGATGTTCTAGTAATCAAGAACATGAGAAATATTTCTAACTGGGTTTTTTGTTTTTGTGGGTTTTTTAGAGGTTTAAATGCTTTAACTTATAAAAAGCTGTAGGGCAGTATCAGCTTTAAAAAGATGGGAAGGGGAAAAAAAGTTCAACAAACTCCTCTTAACATTCTGCTGATTGGATTCATGGCACTACCAGGATCCAAAGACTAATCCAAGAAAGTACTTACTTTGAATTAGTCTGCCTTTCCTACACTGTCAGGTAAATTAAAAGCATTCCCATTGTTCCTTCAGTTTCTTATGAGAGTTTTCCATTAGCTCCGCAACCTTTTGTGCTAAGCTGTCTTTCTAGTTGATGATTCTGTCTTCATTATGTTATTTGTTTTGTTCATAGAAGCCAAATGAAAGAAGGAAAAATTAACTCAAATGTGTTTTCAAGAATACACCCTATTTTTAAAATCTACTTTTAGTCTTTCAGGACTCTTCCTTTATTTCCTTTTTCAGGTTGGATTTTTTATGTAACAGTGGGATAGGGAGCCTGGAGATTCATCTTTAGTCATGAAAAATCATTAGCCCTATTGTAGCTTTCTAAAAATAGGTAAATTCCCACTCTTGGATTTTGTATGTGGTTTCCACTGATGTTTTTTTTAACCTTTTATATAGATGTGAGAGATAGGAGGACAAAACACGTTTCAAACTACTTGATTTTAAACCAAAATACTACTATTTTCTGGTCATAGATTTAAAAGCTTATTTTTCCAGCTGTACTTGGTAAATAGAGCTGTGCATATAGAAGCTTTCTTGGCTAGAAACTGAGTTTTTTCATTTTCTAAACAGGTGTCTTAATGCATGTACCTACTGCAAAACTAAGCATGCCAGAGGAGATCTAGCAAGTTATCCAATTGAAGAACTAGTGGACAGAGCCAAACAGTCTTTTCAAGGTAAGGAGTTTTATCCCTACAATAAAAGTTAGCCTCTGAAGTGTACCAGATCTTATTTTCACACGTAATGATTGTGGTACTGTATTGCAGTAATGGTGTTCTTAATAGTTGTTACTGTGTCTGGTGGTGCCTTTGTGGTAGAAAGCCATGCTTTCACTGTGTTGTGCACCACTATTTACAAAATGTAGTCCTACCATAAGGAGTATTTAATTTTGATTTTAGGCTTGCTCAAATGAAGTTCTGTGCAAACATTTCTTTGTGACGATGGGGAACCTGTAACATTTGGTCATTTTTCTCTATCTCTGGTTTCTTAAAAGGGAAGACTAACTTTTTTTCACTCAACAATAAAAGTAAATTTCATTAACCTCCCTAGGATTCTTAAAACCCTGTTTAAGGATGCATTACTTTTTCTGGTAATGGATTTCCTGGAGGACTTCTGGGATGTTTCAGAGAGCCAGACAAAGCTTATCAGCTTTTAAGTTCAATAGGATATTCGTGTCACACGGATCCAATCAAACATCAAAAGTTTTTGCTGCAGTACAGTATTCTGGCCCAGTATCTTCCTAAAAATCTCGTATGATAGCTTTATTGTACCTTAATATTTATTCTTTGAAACACAGGCAAAATTAAGATACAAAACCACAGATTTCCAAATAATGCTAGTATTCATTTCTGATGCAATCTCTGTGAAAGCACAGGTGGTGTTTTTTGTGTTTGTGTGCCATGTTGAAGAATTAAATGTATATTAAAAAAATACTGAGGTAATTCAGGTGTAGCATCTCCTTCCATCTCTGTAGGAAGTACTTTGAATCAAAAGTAAAGCAATAAATAGAACATGTGGTGTCACATCCTCTGTGCATGTACAAACAGTACGTGCATTGGGTTTCACTTATGGCTCTGAGTGTTGCAACTGTTCTAGTAAGAAGCAGGTCTCCAGTGATTCAACATGTTTTTAAATTCATCCTTAGTTAGAGATCCATAACAACCTTATTCAGGTCAGTGATAAACTCTGGTTATTCCTATCAGTAGTATGCAAGGAAGAGTCCTTTTCCTATTCAAAGCCCACGTTCACAAATTCTAAGTTCTACATTATCCACACAGGAAGTTCTCACTTAAGATTGTAAATGCTTTTTTCTTTTGCTTTTTTTAAAAGCCAAGCTCCTTTCTTTTCTTCCATGAAGCTTATCTATAATCGTCACAAAGTTTCTCCTATTGCTTAGGTTTGTACAATTAATGCTGTTGTTGCTGTGAATTGGATTGGCTGTTATGATAGACAGGGATCCTCTCATGTCTCAAATTTCTTGTTTTAGTAGGACAGGTTTCTAAAACCTCTATGCATATTATGAAATGGTCAGTAACTGAAATATAAGATGGATAAATACACTTATTATTTTGGTGGAGAAACATGTTTCAGAAAGCTAGAAGTTTTCAGTAGTACAAGACAGGTGATTTTGAAATCAGTAAGTAGTTACTGTTTAGGAGAAAAGCTGCCATTTGATGGTTATGGTTGTTATTATGCAGTAATTACCAGACACAAGTAAATGCCTGGTTATAGCAAGACATGTAGGTAGGCAAGGAACGCTACATTTTTTTTCTTTTCATCCAGGTGTAACTCTGAAGTACTCATAAGAATAGCGTTATTCTGGTAGCACTATATAGCTGTTGAAATGTTCGAAAGAAACTTTGAACAATTCAGCAAGGGAATATGAGGAAGAGAAGAGAAGATACGGCTAATAGAGTCAGGATTATGGCCTTATTTAGGTTAACTATTTAAATTTTGTTTAGAATTATTGTATGTATGGAAAGAAAAAAAAAATCAGACTAGTCTGTCCTGTTAGAGTTGTATTTACGTGCCATAAAGTCCAAGTTAAATTAACATAAAGATGTATTTGCTTGATGTAAGAAAAAACTTGAGTTTTGTTTGTCTTTGCAGACAATAAATGTGAAATTTTGGAAAGTGTTTTGAACTTCAAGTATTGTACATTTGGATTGAAAATTCAGTAATTCAATTCATCTGTGGTACTGTGGCCTTTATTGTAAATATTGACTCTTTCAAAATAACTTGATTTCTAATGGAAAAACTTGCCCTTAAGCTATTGTTTTGAAATTCCTTGAAGAAATGCTGTGACGTGTCTCACAGCAGGCATCTCCACTGAGTTCTATTCTTATTTGGCCTTACACTAGTACCTTTGTTAGAAGACATAAGGACAGAAGCAAGTACTGAGTTGGAAAATGAAAGGCTTTGCCTCCAGCTTTCACATGCTTCGGAACAGGCATGAAATAGTCAGATACTTAGTTTGCAGTGAATGGACAGTTTATTACTGCCAGCTTGCTGCAGCTGGGCTGCAGAAACTTCAATCCAGTGAAAGACTTCAGCAATTCAAAGTCATTATTAAAGTTCTTGCTGAGTTACTGAGCCACAATCTCTTCAACAGTCACTTCTGTTTTCTCAGATGATGTGTTGCTGAAGGTCTAGTGAAAAATACAGAGAGGTACAGATGTGTGATGAAAAGTTTTTCCACTTTGGAACTATTGTTGGGAGAACTGAAGTGCCTTAGAAGAACAGCAGCAAAACAGTGTGTGATGATTTGGTATAACTGCACGATCCAGACATATAAGAAAAGAGAAGCTGATGTTGTTTTCAGTGTTTTGTATGTTAATATTCTCACAGTACATAACTTGATAGGCCCCAAAGGTGGGATGTTTAAATTGGGGAACACACTGAAAAGGGATTAGAAGAGCTGTATTTAAGGACGTTTTGTTACAGGTCCTTAAATCTCAGCAGAAAAAAGCTCTCTAAAATGCTTTATTCAGGTGATCGTACTTTGATAAGATTGCAGCTGACATCTAGAAACAGTATTTCTAGCAGCAGTGTGTTGCCAGAACGGGCTTCAGTGTTGTGATCAGATACTCCCAATTTTTCTTCAGTCACTTCTGTACTGCAGCCTCTGGGTAGGATGTCTCTACGTAGGAATTACTTCCAAGCTGTAGTATGTGCTGCATTACTCGGCTGCAAGCCCTTTCAAGTAGTCAGTGGGCCAACTTGGACTGCTAATAATATGGTACATAATAATATGATATCTGTGTGACAGCAGCTTCAAGGTGGTGCCTGACAGTCATCACTCTCTTTGATGTTTCTCTCCAAGATGACTTTTGAAGATTTTTGAAACTCGTAGGCTTTTTAGTCAAAATTTAGCTCTGTGACTTTATTTAGCTGCTGTTTTTTGAGAATTTTGCATACTTTGTGTAGGTAAGTACGTATTTATTTCAGTGTATTTTAGGGTCCAAACCTTTATTTTTTTCATCAGCTTTGTAAAAACAAAATTTAATACTTTGCTGAGAGTTGTAACTAGATGACAGCAGATGACAAAGCTGTAATAATTTACATGCATGTTCAGATTATTTCTGTAAGCATAAACTTGATTTAAATCAACTGATTAAGAAGAGATGGCTGAAATCATCATGAGTGAACAGATATCACCCTATATCTTGTACTTTTCCACTCTCTGAAATAAACTGTTTTTCTTTTTTTCTTTTTGTGGTTTATTTTAGTATCTTAGTTTTTGTGCACATCATATTGAATTTAAGTGTGGTGCAGGTTTCTAGTACATGCTGCATACTTTCATAATGCATTGGACTAAGTGGTAAGGTGTACTGAAATTGAGTTCGTTTGTGTACTTTGTATGGGTTTATGTCTGCTGTCTGACCTCCGTAGTAGTTTTGAAGTTATGACTGACATCAGCTTTAATAATTCACAAAATTTCTTTAACAAGAAAATCTATCTAAAGTTGAAATTACACTATTGAGGTTTTTGCTTTTTTAACGTCAATGTTTTTTCTGTAAATTTCAACTTTTAGTAAGTCGTTGTATTGGGTTTTTTTACATGGACAGCCTTGTCAAGTCACATTATGTAGCAGACTTCAATAAGACACCTAGTAAAAGAAAAAGTATTGCGAACTTTAGTAAAGCGGTCTTTAGAGTAGAGAACAATTGTCTACTGTAAGGCTGTTTATGCAGAGAGGTTTTCTACAGCTGATAGTACAGCACTTCCTTAGTGTCATCAGTTTAGCAGTATGTTTTCAAAATTTGCCGTATCATGTTCAATGCTGTATTTTAAGGAATTGCATTTGCAGTTATGAGAAAGCTCTTTCTTTCCTTCCCAAAGCTACTTTATGCATAACAATGTGTTTTTGCTTAGTATACAAAGTGGAAGGCTGGGGTAGCTGCCATTGGAGTGGTGTCCTGGGATAGCTTTAGTTAAACTGCAAGACTTTAAATTAATTATATATGTATATAAAAATGGGATTTTAGTGAGCATAAAAAGATGTATAACTGATCATGCTACCTGGTGATTTGTAAACGCTACATATTGTGAGAGACATCCTGGGCAAGGATAGTACTTTATATTGCCAACAATTTTTTGCTGGTTCAGCAAACTAAGTTAAAAATATAAATAGCTTTATGGAATTAGCTGTTATTTCATTCTAGTTTGGAATGAAAATCTTCTGCATGTACCACTTCAAAATTACACTTCTTTAGCGTTGCATGCCTGTCGCAGGTGGCAGGAAATATATTGCTGTTAAAATATACACTGTATAATTACTACTGTATTAGCTTATTTTATGGTAGCAACCGGGGAGCTCAAATGAAAGTCAAGTCGTGTTGGGAAACGTTGTTCTTGTATCCTCAAGCTATGTGGAACAACTGCTTCTGGATGAATAATTGCAGTGGCAAAATATCATTTATTTTTATTCCATTATTTCCATGATGGTTCACTGGCGTGCATGGTGTTGAATTCTGAATAATGCTTCTGTTTAGGATATCTTGGACAAAAGATAGCGTTACAAAGCAGAGGAGCTATCTAAACGAAGACTCTGAGTCTTGGCTTTCATTAATCATCTTTAGCAATTATCCCTAATCTTGTAGATTTTGAAGTGTCAAGAGTTTAAAGGAGATTAATGTTAAATATTTCTCTCTCTACAAGTATTGCTGTAAACAGATGTTTATGCATGGATGATAAGAATTGATTTTATATAATGTGACTGGTTTCCAGAGCTGTTCAGATCACAGTGAGCTTTGCTAAGGATCTTTCGTTTCAGTAGTTCTGATGAGGTGCTGTCAAGACTTTCTGCTTTATTAATTGGTAACTGTTTTTCTTCCTGAAAAACTGTCAGTAAGCTCTCTGTATGTTTTCACAGCAGCTGCTGTTCATGAAAGGACAAATATCAAGTACTGGCAATGTTTCTAGTTTCCCATTAATTGGCAGAAGCAGCACCAAATTAGGATGCTTAGGCTATGTCCTCTCGGTAGTGGATTTGGTCTTTGAACATGCTGTGAGGGTCTGGGCTGTGTACTCAGTCCTTCTAGGGAGGAAACTAAGACTGTAGAGAGAACGGTTGTTGTATATGCAGGTCTCACCTTGATGTGAGATGAACACTTACTCAGAGCCTGGACACAGACCCAGCAGTGAATATGCTGTCCTGGTGGTCTCAACATGGCCTTTGTTAATGGTCCTAAGCACGCCCCAGGAAAGCTTTCTTAACTCGTCTTAATTCCTTGCTCACTAGTATTTTTGGTCTTCTAGTGTCAATATTCTATCAAATAAGTATATGTATCTATTATACGCACACTGATGTTTCTTCTTCTGTAGCTTAGCAGCATTATTCTCATGCTTCTTTGTCCTAAATTTTATTCAGCAATATCTGCAGCAGTCTTGAAAGAAAGCTAACTATTCTTCCATACTAGCCGTGCGATGAAGAGACTTTGTTGAGAAACCTGTTGGATAACAAATTCAATACAAAAAAAAAGTGCACTGGTGTTACCCGTTGATATCTGGGAACTGAGTTTCCATTGTTTATATAAACTCAAATCTTGACAATGTGCAAACTAATACTTGATGTCAATTTTGTGGCTGTCAATTAATTTCTGTTGCAGTTATGCTTGAACATGCTTGGAAACGTCCTGAAATTGAGTCTGCACTGTATGGTTCAAACACATAGTCAAAGGCTATGACTCTCTCATAGGATAGATTGGGGTGTGCTTTGTGTGGCACAGAAAAATTCATCATTATATGCATATTGTTAAATACCAAGAAAAACTAAACTATATCACGGTAATGGCAGACAGCTAATCAATTAGTTGAATTAGATGGACTAGTCTTTTGGAAGTGTTGTTTTGTTGGTGGGGGATTTTTTTTGGTTGGTTGTTTGTGGTTTTGTTTGTTTGTTTTAATTCAGTTGTCTTTTGGAAAGATTGGGAAATCTGCTTTGTATAGAACTGAAAGATGTTTCTTTTGTTGTTCTCAAAATAAAAGGGTTTGTTTCATTTTGGATTGCATTAAATATTTGGATCAACCTGAATGTTTTGTTTGGTTTTCAGAGTACCCCTTGGCTTTCAAAATGTAGGTCAACTCTGAAACCAAACATAACATTTGTGAGCGGGGTGATTTTATTTTAAGGGGATGATTTACTTCGGAAAAATGTTTACACTGAAACATTTCACTTTCATTCCATGTGACACATTTCACCATTTTGAAATTTTGTTAAATTTAAAAAATTTCTCTCCTTTTGAAAGTTTGATGATTTCAATACAGAAATTATGCTTGTTCCCCAAAAGCTGTAAGCTAAATTTTAGAAAGCGTCTGTTTCTGTTCAGCAAAAACAGCTTTAGAAAAGCAAAAATCTTAGTAGTATTTACCAGTCATTGCCCAAGGCAGCATAACAAAAAGTTGCATATAAAATTACGAAAGTTGAGCTCGAGGCATTTTTTTCATGCTGTGTCCTTTATCTTTGCTTCCTTTTTGCTATAAAGGCAGGTTTTACCTGTAAATGCAGACTGTATCTTATTCTTTTTTTGCTGCTTTAGCCACACTGAAGAAAGCTTGAGAGTGAAAAAGCAAATGTTAATACGCTTTAAACACCTCCAAAAGGGATTGTAAAAGCCAAACAAAATTTTCTTGTAAGGTGAATGTAATCACGAAACATGAAACTTTGGTGCTGGTTGGCTGTTTCTTGAGTTCTCCCGTACTTAAGTCACACTATGCATTACCTCAGAAGGAAAAAAGCCCATACTTAATATCTGCTATAAAATGATATGTCGAAGGTGTAGCATGTATTGGCTTCTACTTGCTCTCTTTTGGCAGCAAGAATGACCTTGTAAGAGTATGAAGTCCATGCCCATTATAACTGGTTTTAAATTGTCTTATGGAATGCTTTTCTGTTGGAATAGACACATTCTCAAAATGCTGAATTTTTGACAGGAATATATTGAATTCAACAACAAAGTTTTGTAGAAAAAGCTGAATGTGTTCCATTTTGCATTGTATAATGTAATGCTTGCATCTTCTTTTCCAAAATGCTTTTGCCTCTGTATTTTTTGATTTATAGAATCAAAATTTTCTGATGCATAGATTATAACATATATAAGACAGGAAAATTTTATATGGAAATATTTTCTAACAAACACTCCTTACCCTTAAAAAAACCAAACCTATACCCCATACTGTTTTGCAAATCCTTTCCAATTTAATTTTTTTGGAGAGCAGAATTTTCCATATCACAGATAATCTTGGTTCAGCTTTGCTATGCATAGCGTTTCCTTATGTTATTTGTGGGTTTTTTTGTTTGTTTGGTTTTTTTTGTTTGTTTTTTTTTTTTTTTTTATTTTGGGGGGAAGGAAGAGAATGGTGGCAGTGTTTTTCTAAGATAAACCTCTTCTTTAAGTCTTTTTTCTGACTTCTGGGAAAAGTAGGCTTTATTCTAATATTGTTCCTGAAGTATAATTTGAAGTTGCATTACAGGGAGCTTGGGCTGCTGTATTTGAGACACTTTGATAAACTTCTCTTTGTTCTTCTGTGCCTTTTGGCTATATCTAAAGAGCTAGGGTTTTGTTGTTGTTATTTATTAAAATTCTTTCTGTATTGTCATCTGTGTCTTATGAATGTTTTAAGTTTTTCCTGCTGACTTGGCCTAAGTATTATGTGCATTAGCAAAGATAAATATTTTGGTACCAGCCTATAATTTCTTAGAATTATATGGATTAGTGTAATGAATTAGTTTTTCATGGCTGCATGTAATCTTTTCTAATGATCCTGAAAGAAAAAGATGTAATTATATTCCATCAGTAGTGATGAGAAGCAATGTCTTCAGGTATGTAAAAACTGCTGTGTAACAGATATTTAAACACACATAACCAACATCATATAGCAAACAGATATTTAGAAGGATAAAAAGATGTCTTTTCAGTAGTAAATTACAATATTGTAGATACTTTCAAGCTTTATTTGAGTAAGAAAACTAGAAGTTTAGTGAGCTTTCCTCTTGGCTCAGAAGGAAATTCCCTGTAGTGTTTTTGGTATGTGTTTATTTTATACAGTCAAGTTTACCAACATGTTACAGTTGTTTCTGTTGTCTTCAGCATGTCTTGGTCCCTAAAAGGTTCCTTTGCATTATTTTTTTTTTTTTTAAATTGAGGAATGCAGTGGCAATTACATTAAATTATTGGTGTCTAGCTTTTTTCCTTATTGGTCTCTCCGGCTTCCTGAGAAGGGGAAGTGGAGAGGGAGGTGCTGATCTCTTCTCCATGGGATCCAGTGCCAGGACACGTGGGAATGGCTTGAAGTCCCTCAAATGCGTCCCTCAGGGGAGGTTCAGACTTGACATGAGGATACATTTCTTTACCGAGAGGGTGCTCAAGCCCTGGGACAGGCTTCCCAGAGAGGTGGTCGATGCCCCATGGCCGGTCAGTGTTAAGGAGGCATTTGGACAATGCCCTTAATAACATGCTTTAACGTTTGGTCAGCCCTGAAGTGGTCAGGCAGTTGGACTCAGTCATTGTTGTAGGTCCCTTCCAACTCAATTCCTCCTATTCTGTTCTAGCTTACTGCATTCTGAACTAATGCATTAGAATACCTGAGCAAAGATCTGTGCTAGTTCCTTTTACATGTGGGAAAACATTAATCTTACTTCATAGTTACAGAAATTTTTAGGCAAGTTCAGTTCAAGACAGAGAGTCATATATATTCTGTTGGATGATTGAGCTGAGCTACTATTTCTTCTGGTCTGACCAAAGGTGTTCCTTCTCCCGTTCCCTCCAGAATTTCTCAAAACTGCATTACGGCAGTGAGTTTCCCCCCATTTCAGACATATTTTCACAATAATGCACCTTTCATTTACACCTTTTTTAAAAGTTTCTCTTTTGTATCTGCTCATTAGTCCTGAAAGATGACAGCATATATACATTCCTGTTTGCTATACAGTGACTGAATTTCCGGTTCCATGTA